>CM076577.1:1120331252-1120903632 GCA_034641835.2 Pinus albicaulis | reverse complement strand
TCATCAGTTGTAAAACTTGTTCAGAACAACATCAAATGGATTAAAAATACCTGTTTCATGATAAAAATAGAATAAAACCATAGTCACAACAATAAATATGATTTGCAAATAATCAAATGACTAATTAAAAGAATTTTGCTATTAATTTTTACCATTTGCATTTTGGAGCTCTAAACCTGTTTCCCCCCCTCGAACTTCAGCCATCAATTGCAATCAATTCTATGGATGGTTTTCATCGCCCTTGGATCCAGGTTGGTGCCATAAATCCTCTCTTTCTTTCAGTAGTCAATTCATTTCATTTCACTGCAAATTTTTATGGATTCGGGCCCCTTAGGGTAAATTATTTTTCCAAAGAGGGCAACGCACCCTTGAGCATCGAAACCTACATTGTGGAGCACCTAAATTGAAGCCTAGGTGCATATGAAACACACTATCTCTTGTTCAAGACTGCATTGGGTGCAATTCACATTTTTTATTCTTGCATTGTACCCAAAATTTGCCTAATTTTTTGCATGAAAAAGAGTCTAATGAGTCTTATGATTATGTTTCAGGGATTCATCGGACTAGAATGACGATTACTTGGAGAGAAAGAGAGCATGAAGAACAAAATATGATTTCCCTAAATGATCCAGGTACAGTAAGATCCCTAAGAGATTGTGGGTTATTAAAGTACTTCCGCTTATCAAGGATGAGTCATAAAATAGAATTCTTGAAGTTCTTAGTTCGAGCATGGGATCTGACGATTAAGGCATTTCACATTAGGAACAAAGTGGTTCCCATTACAGTGGAGGATGTATATTTTATAATAGTCTTTTTGAGGAGAGGCTTACCCATTTCTCTCTCAGGGTCTGCTCTCGGAGGAGAGATGGTGAGAGACTATGTTTTGAAATATTGATATCCAGGGGCAGAGCCAAGAAAGGATGGGAAAATAAACATCTGTGACGTTCATGATTTTCCTTTGAGAACTATTCTATTCATGATCGCAAAGCTTTCCAACACCGTTACACTACATGTAGCGAATAGATCTTATATGTAGTATGTGCTAGAGTGCATGGAGCCAACAACATTCAATTGGTCTAAAGCTGTATTTTATCAAATAAAAGAGCAACTGAGTAAGGAAAAGGGAGGAAGGAAGAAAAAATTCAGTTATGGTTCGATCCTCATTTCATTTTCCTTAGAGCGGATTCCACTGATGCAACCTCAACATGTGACACTGGGTGTGTCTAACCCTAGAGATCCGAGGACGCAGATATGGGTAGAACTAATGGCTAGGCATGCAGGCCAAACGGCCATTGTGTTCTCGACTGCATTCTTCGCCTGGTTCATACGACAAGTTATTGCCATTGATGAGTATTCATACGTAGGCGTCGATTTCCGAGGATATCCAGACTTAGCTTTACCAGAAGGTGCTCTGTGGGGTGGAATAGGTAAGAGTGTTTTGACCATGTTTTTTTTTTCTAAGGTTTATACAATGTTTTTGTATTCTGATGTTTTCCAAAGACTAAACTAAAGTTTTAATGTAATGTAGATGTTGGTTGAGTTCAACCGATGGAGGAACCAGAGCATGGAGCGGATGAGGCAACAGAGAGGGCTGTCGGGAGAGTAGTCCTACAGGATTTAGACATGGCTGAGACTCTGTCTGAGCTTAGGCAACACATAGAGGGGTTGAACTTCGAGCTTCCGGATTGCCGGATCGAAGAGTTACCCATGCGACTGTAGCGCCATACTATAGACGTTCCTAACCCTTGGATGCAGTTACTACGTAGGATAGCTATATCTATAGCATGTTACCATGATCATCACTAGTTTACTGATGACATGTTGCATACATTTTGAGGTCAGATGACCAATGTGTCTTGGGCACAAATTTTTGTAAAAACCTATAACTATCTATCTATTTTATTTCAGTGTTTTCCTATGTTTATTGCACAATCATATTCAATTATGTGAATGCATCTTTACATGTGTTGCAAATGTCTGTCTATAACATGATTAGCTAAAGAATTAGTCAATGTGTTCAAGTTTCTGGAAATGTGTTGATATTGAATAAAATCAAAGTGTCTTTCCAAAAGTCGAGCTCTTAGGAAAAAACGATGTAGTGTAGGATTTCTAAAAGTATAAACACTAGTAAGTTGTAATACCACAAGTTGTGAGTCTAACCTTATGATGATGCAGTTAATACCAAATGAAATGTCATCAGAGAGAAGTTCAATCAACGCGCTATACTTAGCAATATTTTTTGTCGATCTACCGATACAAATCCCTCGAAAACTCACTAACTCGTCGTTCAGAGCGAAAATGTACCACGTTGTAGAGGCTAGATTCTATGTACTACGACTAGCACCATCAACATATCCAACAAAAGGTTCCAAAGATTCAAACATCTGGGATGAAGTGTAAAGTGGATTACTAACATCAATAAAACTCTAAAAAACAAACTAAGACAGTGAATGAAAATCAACAACATATATATACAATATAATACAAAAAATTACTACACTCATGATTAAGCATAGTAACATTTCAGATACAACCCATTTCGAGGCTGCGCCAACAGAATTCCATAGTAATCAACCAAATTGTAGGCACCTTTAGCAAGAATTTTTTTGACAATATAGGGGCCATGCCATAATGGCTCAAATTTCCCTGTACCTATTACATCAGCTTCTTGATCATAAAGAAGGACCAAGTGGCTCTTTGATAAAATGCGAGGTTGGAAATTTTTGTCGTATTTCACCTTTATACGTCTCTTATGTGCTTCGTTGGCCAATTGAGATTCATGATGCATTTCATCAAGATGAATGAGGTTAAAAAGACACACTTCTTCATCTGAGGTGTCAGGTAACAAGTTGATTGCGAGTTTTAATGACAATATTTCACATTGGATTATAAAGATAGCTTCCAAACCATACACCAATTGAAAGGGAGTAAATATGATTGCGTTTCTCACCGAGGTTCGGTATGCCCACAAGGCCGAGTACAGGATCAAATTCTAGTTTCTTTTACGAACTCCTATCATTCGTTGAAGCATACGTTTAAAAATCTTGTTGATAGCTTCAACTTGTCCATTTGATTGTGGATAATAAGGAGTAGAATTATCATGTGACAATCCTAACTTGGCAGTTAATTCATTCATCACATGGTTGCAAAAATGCTTCCCATGATCTGTGACTATAGCCATTGGGACCCCAAACCGTGCAATGACATGATTAAAGAAAAACAATGTAGCTGTTTGTCCTACGTTGTTGAAGTTAGGCATCGCTTCGGCCCACGTGGTAAAGTAGTCTATTGCGACAATAATATAATCATGCCCCCCAGACGAACAAGGGTTACAGGTCATGAATTCAATGCCCCATTTCGAAAATGGTCCCACAGGGACAATAGGATGCATTGGAACTGGCGGTCTGCGGATTTTACGATCAAATATTTGGCACGCATGACAACTTCTGACTGCGAGGATGCACTCGCAAAATATGGTAGGCCAAAAGTAACCGACGCGGAGTATCTTCTGCGCGGTAGCATATCCAGACAAGTGTCCACCACAAGCCCCAACACGACAATCATTTAAAACCTTTTTGGCCTCCTCATGAGTGAGGCACCTTCTTAAAATTTTATCGACACCATGACGATAAAGTGTATTGCCGATGATCAAATAATCTTTGGCTTGGTATCAAATACGTCGCTTATCAGAGCGAGAGTTATCAGGCCAAAAATTCTGGGTCTGGAGATAAATGATAAAATCCCCATACCAAGGATAAGACGATATGATAAAAAATAGAGACTCGTCAGGAATAGATGGTTTCGATGTAGTAGCATTACTATCAGAGGGAAGGTCACAGAGAAGTTCAACCAAAACTAAAGACTTCTTTGACTTGGATTTAACGAATTCCAAATCAAATTCCTGGAAAATGACAGTCCATTTTGAATAATTGCCCCCAGCAATTGACGTGATAAGGTATAAGTCATGGGGTTGCAATCCGAAATGACAATGGTCTTTCAGAATAGGATATAGTGGCGAAATTTTTGGACAGCTTGAACAGCTGCCAAGGAAGGCTTTTCTACATACAAATACTTCACTTCCGTATCATTGAGATTACGACTCAAATAATAGATCAGATGTTCTATCCCATTTTCTACTTGGACCAATACCATAGCAATGGTCATATCAGTCGTGGCGATATATAAGAAATAATCACTCTAATAATTATGGGATACATTAATGATGCCCAAACAAGAGTATCCTTGACAACATTAAAAGAAGCTTGGGCAACTTGATCCCATTGGAATGGAATCCCTTTTTTAAGAGTCGAGTAAATCCTTTAGCCATTTCGACATAGTTGGGTATGAACCTCCTTAGGAAGTTAGCCTTTCCTTGAAGTTTATGTATCTATAGTAGATATGATGGTGCAGGCAAATCAAGAATGTCTTGAATGTTCAATGAGTTGATTCAAATTCCATATTTTGAGACGACGAATCCAAGAAAACGACCAGAACCAACACAACACACACATTTATGTGGATTGAGGCGTATTTTTTAGTGTCAGTAGCATAAAAAGATGACTCTCAAATGCATCGGGTGATCATTCCAATTTCATGAATGCATGGGTAAATCGTCTAGATAGGGTTGAACAATGTGCTTGATGTCATTGAAATCATAATCCATTGCTCTCTGAAAAGTTTCCCCAACGTTCTTTAAACCAAACGGTAGTTTCCTATAAGAAAATGTGCCCAGGGGTAGATGAATGCTTTTTTATATTGATCCTCTAGGTGCATATTGATTTGATTGTAGCCAGAAAATCCATCCATGAATGAAAATATTTCGCGTCCAGCAAAATCATCAATAATCTGGTCGATAAAGGGAGTAGGATATTTGTCTTTTGGACAAGCAAGATTGACATCCCGATAATCGATGTAGACTCTGACGGTTCCTTGTTTTTTCATGACAGGAACGATGTTGGAAATCGACTCAATTAGCGGAATGGGGTAAATGAAACCAGCACACAAATTTTTTTCAACTTCTGCTTTAATGGAAGTGGCCTTCTTTGGATGAACATGACGAAGGTGTTGACGTACCGGCTTGACATCAGGGTACATATTAATAGTGTGTTCAACGATACTAGTATCTATGCCTGGCATTTCCTCATAAGACCAAGAAAATACATCACTGAATTCACGAAAGAGAGAGGGATATGTTTCGATTTCTAATGGAGAACAAGACGCACCGACATGAATGTTTTCTACAACTCCGAGTTTGGTCGAAATATTGATAGAAATGGTTTCTTCAATATTTGACAAATTTTGCTCGGAATTGATTGCATTAATAAGAAAAGAATTCGAAAATAGTTTTTTGATCGATGGGTGATATAGTTCACTAAGATTATTTTATTCATAATCAGGAAGATGAGAACGACGATGATAATATTCCCATGGTTCTCCTTTCGTCATCATGTTTTCCAAAATATTCTCATCTATCAAGAAATTTGAGGAAAAAGGATCAGATGGAGTACCAAAATCTAATGAACGATCAACCCAAATGACCGACGACAATGATTTCGGATTCGTCGCCCAAGCCAGATAGATTGATTGCTATGCTAGCTCAACAGGGCTAGGCGGCAGAAAATCATCCAACGTAACATTTTTAGAATCACCCGTACTCTTCCTTAAGCTAGATGGAGTGGAAGAGATCATGTAGCAGGTCTCTATATTTTCAATTTCTACCGACGTAGTAGGCGACGGTAATGAAAAGGTTCCCATGAAAGTGGAATCCTTTAAGTTCCCTACACCAATGTTTTGAAGTGCGAGTTGGGGTGCATGAACAAACGGAACACTTCTGGTTACTTGGGAATTGGAGGAAAAGAAGGATAGCTAATTGATGACTGTGATAACACCTTTATATGGAAAGGCGATCATTCTAAAATATGTAGAAACAATTGTAGTCATAACATATACCCATGGCCTTCCAAGTAGAATATTGTAGTCAAGGGGTCTGTCAACGACCTCAACTTCAACATTCATTGTTTTCCCCCCTAGTTCAACATGCAGGTTATTGATAATACCGCAAGGCTTATATGTACGTTTGTCAAAAGCCTTCAATGTCGTTGATGATTGAGACAGGCGTGGCGAGCCAAGTGACTTCCAATAGTTTAGAGACATAATGCACGTAGATGCTCCCTCATCAATAATAGTATGATAACCAAGGTGATTGAGAACATTTACTTGGATGGAGAATGCCAATTCTGCTGGTAATTGCGGCACATAGCCCGTATGATTAAATACTATGAGATTAGAATCAGTCCGATCAATTCCACCAATAACCGATAATAAATCCTGTTTCTGGAAGGGACAATTTTGTAACACCTCAAGTGCTGACATAGCTAAAGGGGATTAAGCAAAATCTTCAACTATATTATAATTTTGAGCAGCTCTTGCTCGAGGATTATATTTCAATTTACGAACGACTCCCTTTGGTGGCTTGATTGTCAATTCAGGAATAACAAGTGGTGGTACCGATTCCGTAGACGAATTCGTGGTCAAGGTAATAGGTTGATGAGTGGCCTGACTACCATAATCTTTATGACGTGTTGACACCAAAATATCTGTCGATGGCTTTGTGACAGATAGCATAAGCACTTGGGAACTATAAGCTGGATCCGAAGCAACCAAATTTGTGTCTGGATTCGGAAACTGATCTGTCAACACAGCTGACGCATGTGAAGTTTTAACCATTTTTGAGGCTTCAGCACAGTGAAGATAGTCCTGAACAAAGTGTTCCTCATTATAGATTATGCATGGATAACAAGGTTTTTGATTTCCAGACGATTGATCAGATGATATTTCCTGTGGGTTAGAAGTTTTATTTTTCTTTTATATCCCTTTTTTCTTACTTCTGGGTTGCTTGTCACTTTTTCCTTTGTCAAATGACATGGCATTGATTTTGGAAGAAGGAGTAGGATCAGATGCAATAGTATGATGTGTGCTTGCAGTACTGATCATACCAACTCCAGCATGAGATTCCTTTGATGGAGGAGGAACATTAAAATTAGATTGCGGCGCATTAGGAATTTTCTCACAGAGCGTGCTAGACTAAGTATAAATCAAGTCTAAATATTGGGCACGAGCAATAAACTACTCTTCAGTGACGAGGCCACCCTTAGCCACATCCTCAATTATAGATGGTAACAGGGACATAATGAACCACTCAGCAAGGAGCTGATCAAGAACAAATGTCTTAACCATTCTACGACGTCGATGCCACTCATGAATATGATCAGAAATGTGAGTAGCATTAGTCTATTTAAAATTATTCAAGAGTTCCGTTCCAGTTTCATATCTTATGGGTAACTGGAAGTGAGTAAAAAAGACAGTAGCTAGGGCAGTGAAATTATCAAAAGAATCTCTAGGTAATTCAATGTACCATTTCACAACTGGACCAGTGAGCATATGCTGGAAAAGACGTAGTCGAATAGAGTCATCATTCATAGAGTTTGATGAATACCACAAATGATAAGTCATAACTTGAGTCAAAGGGTCTTCCCCAAGGTTTCCATTTAACTTAGGAATATCCGAGTGTAATTTATGGGGTATCACCGGCCACCAAGGAGCATAGTTGATTGGATCATTGGTGAGCTGGTTTAAATCTGGTAACTCTAAAGTTGCAACAAAGGGCAACTGTTGATTGAGGTCGGGTTGAGCATAGCCAAGGTATGATGGAATTTCTTGGGCAACAAGCCTTTGAGCACTAGCATAAGGAATATGTTGTTGGTAACATAGATAGGGGTTGTTTTGATAGGAAAACGCTTGAGGATTATGTTGACTAAAACCTGGGTACTATACTTATTGAAATGAAGGTTGTGGAATTTGCGCTTGTGGCTGCCAAGGGGACTGTCCACTAATGTTATAACCCAAATTAGAATAATTTGGATTTAGTTGAGGATAGGTATAACTTGGTTGTGTCTACGACATCCCATAATATGGTAATCCAGCTTGTGAATAAATGATTCCGGGTACAGGTTATTGTAAATTAGCCGAAGGAGTTGGAGTCTGAGGGCCCAATACTTTAGGGTATTGAGTTGAAGGACCCGCCTCAAATGGTTGTTGTACAACAGTTTGAGTATGTAACAGGGGTAAATATGTATTAACAAGAGGAACTGATGTGGGTGCAATAGGTTGAACTGGTTGATACAAGTGTGCAACCGTTTGTGGTTGGATAGGCAGAGTGGGCTGCCATTGACAAACATTCATTTCAACATTAGGATGACCAAATAACGATGGAGTACTGTCAAAGTGGGTGACCATTGGTTGCCCCCCAGCCTGAGGAGTATAATAAGATGGAAAATATTGTTCTCCAAATGCAGGGAGTCCAGTTGAGATTGTACTGGATGGAATAGACCCAGATGGACCAACTTGATATTTCCTTAATGATGGATATAAAGGATCAAGCCATTCAGTACTCACTATAGGTTTACCAGTTAGAATACCAAACGATGACATTGGTGAAGTCCATGGGTTTGAAGATTCACTAGAGAAAATTCCCGATAAAGGTTTATAACCTGATGGGACCATAAGGCCATCATGTAAATATGACTCTGGTGAAGTTGTGAACATTGACGGTGTGGCGAGAGCAGGTGTTAACGCAATTATAACAGATGGTCCAACCGAAGATGTTGGTTTAGGCATGGTTACTTGACCAAATGTATACCCTTTTGAATCAATGAGAATTTGAATAGGCACAAGATCAATAAAAGCAGAGGGTGGTGATTGAGGAAAAGACTCGTACAGGTAAAGATCCTCCCCAAAATGAGTTGGATGTAAAGATGTTTCGTCTTGTCGGATTTCTTCAATCGAAATTAAATCAGGTGGAAGGATTTCACCGTTAGGCCCAAAGTATATTTTAGGAGGTTGACTGCATGATATGGGAGAATCAATGGCTACAATAGACTATGGGGCGACTGATACAGGAACAAATTCTGGTCGTTCAAATTCGGGATGTAGATGTTCTAGCAGAAAAAAAGATAGGATATAGATCAATTTCCAGTCGAACAACGTCGGGTTCGGGAGGTATGGTCTCACTGATTGGATGAATCGTGACCACAGGTCGCTGTGAGGACTTCGTCTTGACAATAATAGACGAACCAAGATTTGTAGAAATAACTTGTGCTGACTTGGTATATGGGAAGATGATGCTTCACCAGAGGTACTAATGGTACTGGTTTCGGTGGAGGGATGTTGCCTTCGCCAACCAGAAGTGACTTCCGATGGTAAAGGTGGCTTGAATACAAGTCTACGCGAATGACAAGGAAATGGATTTTCTTCTTCCACGATGACTGATTTATTTTATGAACAAAAAGATAAAATAAAAATAAAAGGGTAATGCTAGGCAAAAGGTTTACCAAGAAACAGTGAACTACAGAATACCTCCTAGCAAACCAAGAAGTACGGACAGGCAATCTCCCCAGTTGTTGTGTTCGGTATATCACAATTTACAAGGAGGCCGAATCGGTTCACTATGGATGGATAGAAACCTAAAGTTGTCCTCCCAAATATACCCTAAGGTACGTGGAGGCCCAAGTCCGTATTAGCGTTGTTTAATGCGAAACCGCATAGTGAGAGCACCCCTTTATACTTTTCGTACTGTAACACTGCCCGATATACCCGAAGGTACATGGACAAGCTACGATATACTTATGTACGTGGAGTGAGGTATCACACTCGGAATGTATCGCAAACAATTAATGACCGCTTCTATGTTTTACAACGCTGGAACACGTCCCTAGCCTATACCTTCTAAATGTTATCGTTATGGTTCTAATGCTTTTTTAGGTAAATTGATGTAAATTTTAAGTTGATCTTGTTTGTCAATTTTCCTTTTAAGTTGCACTGCGACGATGTGATGGAAATTCCTAAAATGCAAACTAAAATGATAAGCAAACTTTTCAATTTTATCTTTTTCAATGAAAATCATAGCTACTAAAGGGAAAGAGAAATAAGTTTTGAGAGCAAAAAACAAAGAGCACAAACTAATATGCAGCTTTCCTAATTTGTTTCTATGAAAAAGACACAATCCACTATATGAAAATGCAATTTTTTATTTTCATTCCCCTTAATGTGAATGCAAAAAGGAAACTATATGCATCAAATCAACAAAAAAAAATGCTTTCTTCTTTGAGAAACAATGAATTTAACAACAATTTCTCTATTAGGAAAAATGAAGAATGAAACTACAATATTTCCTATAGGAAACGAAGAATTTAACAAAAATTTACTTTGCAAAAACAAATGGATCTAATGCATAAATAAAAGTACTTTTAATTTGATTTGTCAATGATAAAGAAAAACACTTAAAGAGACATTGAACAAACTTAATTTTCAAAGGAGGAAGATTCAGGCAAATTCACTGGTTTCTATGAGGAATCAAACAATTGAGAACACAACAAACAAAAGGCTGAAATTGATGGCAATGAAAAATTCAAAGGGAATTTGGTTGGCTTAGGGGGAAACGTAGTCTCTAAGGGAGACAGTGTGTTGCAAAGCACCCATGAGTGAGAGACAGTGCTATGCAAAGCACTGTGTCTTGACCAACAGTGCGTTGGGCACAACAGAGAACAAAATTCAAGCTACTAAACACACTTCTAATGTAATTATTTATTTCAAAGGCCTAATAATCGAGAGTAGATGCTACTAGGTGGATAAGCAGAGGCAAAAACACCAAGGATTAAGGGAAAATCCCCAGCGGAGTCACCAATTTTTTATGCGTAATTATGAATTACGGATAAAACACATTCCCTTAATGTGGTGCTATGCATTTAGAACAACAGATCAAAGACTTTGCAGACACTTTTCCTAAAATTAAATAGACATACAGAAAGATGGAGAAGCTTACTTGGGGTCCAAGCACTTCCTATTCTCCTTCTGTCACTCTTTTTGTAGATTCCAATCTAACTTTGATCGCCAGACTAGTTCCTGCAAGTATAAACACTAAACAACAAAGAGATTGTACTATACAGATGCATATTCATCTTAATCAGTTAAATCAATGAAACATGAAACAGGTACATCAGCAAAGAATCCATGATATGAAATATAGAAAAATATACAGATACATATGTGGAAAAGTGAGCAACAATCTTGATTAATGGATAGAAGGGGGAGGTTACAACCAACAATTGATTTGATGTCACCAACTCTAGCATCATCCCAGCCTCATCACAATGAACATCTCTTTAACAACATATCACTCGAATCAAACATTCAATTGAGAAACTAACATCATTTATTTACCCTATTTCTTCCATCTCAAGCACTAGGATCTGTGCTCAATTTATAGAATAGCTAAAGGTAGTTTCTCAATCAACGACTTTCTAATAATAGGCAAGACATATTCCCAAGCTCAGAGGTGTTAGATGGACACATGGATTTGAAGTTTGATACATATGTAATCTTATAGAAGGCATTGGCCATGTGGATATTCCGAAACAATGAGAATTTCACTCCCAATTGACCAACGCACTCTTGAATGTTGGGAAGTGCTTTGCAGAGCACCATTGAATGGAGGTAACTGCATATGCAAAGCAGTTAGTCCCATGAGAGGCTGCGTTGGTGAGATCATAGGTGATATAACATGTACTTCAAATCTTGGAAACCTTGCAATGGAAGTCATGGATGATTTGTTCGTGTTCCTTGTCTTAGGGCATGTAATAACTGAAATGATAAGGGATGATAGACCCTATTCATTGGTTCTGGGGATGATGTCCAGTTTAACTAGGTCATTGGGAATGGTGCCCAAATTTAACTATAACAAATTCTTTACATCTTTGAATATCGTGGGCGAATAATAGCCCATTTGGAGTACTTTATGCCCATTCCAGCAATCAACGAAATGTCCACCGCATGGTTCATCACGACATGCCCTAAGAATGTGATAAATCTCATCCTCTATGATGCATATATGGATCTAAAAGTCAGACCTTGTATGAAAGATGTATCCATCTATCCAGGAAAATCATGCACTGTGACGAATAATAAGTTTCCTATCCCGAGGTGGCAAATGTGTTGTCAGTTTTCCTGCTACTAGGTAATTGGCCACTTCAACATACCAAGGTGTCTTGATTTTTACGACAAATAGGTATTATTTTGGAAATTGATCTTCCACCTATAAAGGATCAACTATTTTAGGTATTCTAGACAGAAAATTTGAAACGATATTTTCCTTTCTTGGACAATCGTTTATATTAATATCGAACTCCTGCAATAACAACCATAGAGTTATTCATGTTGGAAATTGGGTTCAACGCTCCCTATGTGTTTCACAACATGGAATAACCGCCTCTCGTGGATCCTAACTCTGGCGATTGTAGCAGAGACTAATGCTCGCGGATTTTGGTCTAACGACAATCGTGATTCCAATAAGTGGTATCAGAGCGACAATTCTCAAGTTCAAAACTCACCCGGCTCGCGTTGGGGGGGAGATTGTTGGAAATTGGGTTCAATGCTCCCTATGTGTTTTGCGACATGGACTAACCGCCTCTTGTGGATCCTAACTTTGGCGTTTGTAGCAGAGACTAATGCCTACAGGTTTTGGTCTAATGGCAATCGTGATTCCAACAATTCAACCATTGGTAATAGGTTTATTAGCTGAATATCTAATGGTAGAATGATTAATATATGGGAAGACTAGATATCCCATTACATAATGATGAAATTTATAATTTTCCGTCACTGTATAATTTAACACTACCGGTGTAAGGTTTTTCTGATATAATAAATGACATAAGGTTTTTTGTCTTCTTCCCGTCTAAGGACAACTCTTATCGTTGTGCATGATGCGTATGATGAAATGTGCAAGGGTAAACTCCAGTTTGGCCCTCTTAGCACAGGGGATGTTGAGACCAACTTTTTAAGTTATGCAAAAGCAACATCACATATGTCATTCCACTCGAATTCAACAATTTTTGTCAAAACATATAGTGATGTTATGATCTTTGAAAAATGTGCTATAAATCTGTAATAATAACCAACATAGCCAAGGAAACTACACACCTCAGTTGGTGTACGATGATTAGTCAAAATAAGAATTACCTCAATTTTTGCTGGATCCACTTGAACATTTGCAACAGAAATGTAATGTCCCAGAACTACACCTTTGGTCATCATCATATGGCATTTTTCATGGCCAAGGCATAATCTGGTAGCAATGCATCGTTCAAGAACTTTTTGTAAATTCTGTAAGGCCTGGTAGAACTCGTTACCATATGGAGTAAAGTAATCCATGTACAACTCAAGTCCTTCACTAATTAGATAAAAAAATATACTCAATATTTCCCTTTGGAAAGTGGTTGTTGCATTGCACATCCCAAATGGTAAAAATCTATATGCAAAGGTTCCCAAAGGGCAGGTAAATGTGGTGTTACCCTAGTCTTCAAGAGTGATTTGAATTTGATTATAACAACTAAAACCATCTAGAAAGGAGAAAAAAATTCTTCCCAATAAGAGTGTCAAGGACCTAATCTACAAATGGAAGGGGGAAATGGTTTTTCTGCGTACCCTTGTTTAGTTCCCTCTAATCCACACAAATTCTACATTTACCATTTTTCTTAGGGACAATAAATAATGTTGAAAACCATTGGATGTCTGAAATAGGATATATAAAATTGACATCCAAGATATTTTGCAACTCTTGTTTTAATACATCCCTAATGTTTGGATTTAATTGTATCTTAGGTTGTCGAATAACACAGTCATATTTTTCTATATAAATGTGATGGGCACATAGTTTTGGATCATTGCCATTCATGTCAAAATATTCCCAAGGAAAACACTGTTTATATTTCTAGAGAATATGAATTAAATTTTTATGTTGTTGATAATCGAGATTGGCATTAATAGACAAGGTTTTACCAGGTTCCATTTTAATGGGAATGCTATTATGAACAACAGTCATAGGTATATGGTCATTATTCAAACCTCTAGCATAATTTCCTGGGCCTCATTATCAAGAATGGATTTTAGCATTTTACATGTTGGATTCCCAACAGTAGAAGGTTTGTTAATAAATCCACTAATTATATCATCCTCAGTTTTAATTTTAAATGAAATAGCTTCATCCAAGGTAAGAGGAGAACGCAGGTTTTCCTCATGATATTTGGGCGGAAATAATTGACAATTTTCATTAGGTAGACTAGGTTAAGTAGGCGCGTATAAGACAAGATATCTGACAGTAATTCCTTTTGTGATTGTCATATTCCCTATGTGACATCCTATGTAGTCGTCCGTTGTTTCCAACCATGGCCTCCCTAACATGAAGGGATTCCCATCGAGTCTATTTGTAGGATTTGTAGCTAGAAAGTCCACCCGATACTCCTAAGAATCCATAGAAATGATAACATCTTCGAGAGTGACCTTTGGTTTGACTATCGATCTGTCAGCTAGTTCCAACAAAGTAGAAGTTAATTTCAAGGTTGTGATCCCAAGGACACCATAGGTTTCTACAATCAAGATGTTTATAGAAGCTCCTAAGTCCACTAGGGTATTTTTGGAATTACGACCCTGAATTTGAACAGTGACTACTGGATTCCCAGGGTCATAATATTTGATAAGTATCTTTTTCCCTAGGATAAGGTCATTAAGCATCCCTAAGACACGAACTGTAAGAGGGTCTTTGAGTTTCCTCCTAGGATTTTTGCCACACGTCTTTAATTGTTTTAGCATAAATTGAACATCTCTTATGGTTTGGAGGAGAGGGATTTTTATGCATAAATTTTTTAATTCCCCTACAAGATTAAAATCAGAATGGACTGGTGATTTGATCACTGTGAGTCTTTCGGGGAATGGAGGAGCATCAAATGTAGTTTTGAGAGGGTCTTGTTGTTTGGTTGACACATAAAGTGCCTCTGTTTTAGAAAAAACTATAGTCAGAGAAATACATTTTTTGATGGGGTTTTCATTATCTTCCTGTTATTGATTGAATTTATTATCTTCTGGAAAGATAACTCGTCCAAATATCAACCATAATTCAGTGACATTAAAGAGAGTTGCGTTCACGATCTGAACTTTCAACGATCTCCAAATATTGGACATGCCTATTTTTCGGATAGGGATTCAACTAAGTAGGTAATTGAGGATGTAGTGGATGTTGAGAATTTGGGGGAAATTGAAATGAATCTTGCAATGATGGTAGTGACTGCGGTAGTGTTCTGACAGCTGGGTTGATTGGTCCCATAGGACGCTTCCAATTTTGAGGCCACATTGATCCTTGTGTTGATGAATTTGTCGACTACGAAGGGTATGGATTGTTTGCTGGATTTTTCCATGAAGGAGTAGAATAATATTGATTTGGTCATACATTTCTAGAGAATGGAGGGCGGTGCAGAGTATGGCTGAAATGTCCAAGTGGGATTAAAATATTGTTGGCTCTGGCATGTCGATCCAGGAATCTATTGTTAAGCATAATGTCCAAAATAAAATAGTGAAGGGGCATGCATCATCCCTGAAGGGGGAGTCTTCCAATATCATTGTTTTGTCATAAGATATGTTGGCTTTGGATCCTCCTAATCTTCTTTGAATAAAAATTTTAACCGTGGGAGTGAGGGACACCTCTCTATCGAATGATCTTTGGTGAAAATAGGACATGATTCAATCATGTTAGATCTAATTAGACCAAATCCTAAAGATATGATTGATCCGAAAGACATTTATCTAAATATATGTTTCAATCATATCTAATGGGAATTCTCTTCGGTTGTGCTTCTTCTGACAACGAGGATAGAAAATGGAAAAAAATTTCTCTGCCTCGGCTTGTTTTTACTCGATGTGTAAAAAATCCAACTGTGTAGTTAATGTGCTCAAAATATTAGTTTTGAAATTTTCTAAAATATTACTGATCTCTGCTCGAGTTACACCTCCGCCTACAATCTTGATGGTTCTGCTGAGAGAATCTCGAATTCCAGATTTGGTTCGTGTACTTCCTCGCGAGCACATGATACAAAGTTTAATAATATCATGATACTCTTGTTTGGAAATATCACCTTGCCCCATTAAATTAAGTGTCTCTATCCACTCATATTTCATGCCTTTAATTAAAGCAGTTTTCAACACTTCTTTAGGTAAAGTGGTGTAAGGTGATCTCTACAAGCTATATTAAAAGATTTCAACGTATTCCTCTAAAGTCTCACCATCTTTTGCCATCATTTTAGACATTTCTTCTCTTAAGTCCCTAGATCGACAATAATATTGATATTTGGTGAGGAAATCATTTTTCATTTCATCCCATTAATTTATAGTATTGCCTCCTAGTCCCATAAATCAATGTAGAGTTGCTCCCTTTGAGGTAGAATGAAACAATTTTAGTTTTAGTGGATCAATGGTATAATCATAACCTCGACATAGGACATTGAACTGATAAAGCTATTATGAGAATCGAGAGATTCTCAGGATAATTAATTTAGGCTATGAAATCTACAACGTCTTCCTTAGAATAGTGGACCACAATCCTCTTTCCAACTTTCTTGTGCATATAAGGCGTTGATTCACGGTCAAGAAGCCAAAAATAGTCCGAACAATTTCCTTATGGCTCGAACTTCCTCAATTATTCAAGGAACAACAATCAACATCGAATATTTCCTGTCTTAATATTGACCCAAATCGTGAGTTAATAACATCTTCAAGACTCAAATCGATTCACTAATGAGGTAAAATAACAAAATAGTTATTAAATCCTTTATAGAACTCTTTAGCATTCAAATTATTATAATATATGTTCAAAAGTCTTGAAAAAAAAGCTATCAACTAAGGAAATAAGGTGAAAAATTATACCAATGCCAAGGCCCAACATAGGGCTTCAGAGGCAGGTTAGGCTGCGCCCATCCATAGCCACAGGAACAGAGTGTATTGCTTGCGTCCAGGGTGCCATAGCCACCGTCACAAAGTCTTAAGGGTGCGACTAAGAGGTTTTGGAGCATATTTGGGCTAGATTGACCAGAGATGCTCGCACAGTGTTTCTTAGTAGCGTCCACGCAATCATATATGTTGGCATAGTGAGTTATGCTTGCGTCTTGGAAGCTATAGATGCACACAGTCAGTTTTCTGGTAGAGTTGTAGATCTAGATCTAGGATTTGACAGGTGATTTCAGTTGGCTTCAGTGATCTGTTGGATCCCAGTTTCTTACTGTTGTAGATTTGCATATCTGTAGATCTGTATATTTATAGATATGTTCTGTGTATTTCTGCTACATATGTATTGGGCTCATTGTACTCTCTGTTGAATTTTTTTTATGATGAACTATTAAAGAAGAAGATTTGAAAGGTTTTCCCCCTTGTGGGGTTTTTCCTTGGTCTTGGACCAATTTGTTGTCTTCTTTATCACTGCATATATTTTTTCTATCTTTAGTTATAGTTTATGGTTAATTAAACTGCTTATAATTGGATACTTTGTTTATGAAGAAGTATTTTGGGATAAAGTAATTGTGGATCAATGGTATAATTGTAACCTCGGAAAAGGACATCGAACTCAAACAAGAATGCATGAGGGCCTTTAGAAGTCATTCCATGAAAAATTGGGATATTTTGTAATGGAATGTCTTTCATTGGTGCATTGGCTAGTGGATTGACCATACGATATTCTATGGTCAAGGTATGCGTTTGTGATGCTACATACACCATCTGGTCGAAAATCTACCAGTAGCCTTCAGGAATTTTTTGATCAGTAGGTACTGTATGAGTAGGAGGACTTTGGATTTTTTTTAACCCTCGAATGGGTCTCACAACACTATTCAAGTCAGGGATTTTGAGTGCTTTCCCTTCAACAGGGGTTTCAATAGGTTTATATTCGGCAGATCGTGGGTCTACTTCTTTAGATTGAGGATCTACTCCACTTGTTTCACCTTCCCCCTCTTTTAAATTGCAAGAATTACCCTCATGTTTTTTAGAAGGACTAAGGTGTTTAATGGGTGTATCTTGAAAAATTCATTCAAATCCTTCATCCTTATCGTGAATTTCAACATGAGCTGTAGTAGATGATCCTACCACTTTAGGGGCAATAATATATCCATTCCCGGATATTGTTTGGGGACCTACCAATGCTTGAGATTCATATTTATGAATGATTTCGTCTATGAAGGTTGGTATTCCAAGGCCAAACTGAACTTGGGCTTTGGTGGTTTTTGATGTATTTTTTGATTTACAACTACCTGGTTCCTAAGATTCTTCTTAATCATACATATCTACATAATCTAAGTGTATCAACTAAGGGTAGGCACTGGCACAAGTATTTTACTTTGTGCGTGCATAGGTTCTTACCTTCCGTCTTTAATACCCAACCCTTCAGAGATACAACTAACACTTCTTTGAAAACCTCCCCAGCAACAACGCCAAAATGTTGGGAACTAAGTTGTTCCTAAAGAATCAACTTAAACCTATGCACATTAAATTGCCAACCTGGGATTTCGTCTTTTTATTGCAAGTTTGTCAGCACAGTTGGTGCAAGGGTGGTGTTAAAATTACTTTGACCTAAATAAAACTAATGAGAAGCAAAGACTAAGAAATGAAAGGAACAACAAAATATTTACTGAAAGAACACTAACTTTCTACCTTTAAATCGTAATCAAATTGATAACATAAGTAAATTGTTAAGTTCCTATGTAGAAATAAAAAAGGAATTTTAGTTGTTTTCTAGAGAACGATAACTGTAATAAGGGAACTAAGATGCATTTATCAGAAAAACACTAAGTTATTTGAAGCTAAAAATTCAAACTTGTTGTGGAAAGCAATAACAAAGAATAACGCTGTAAAGGAACTGTTGTTAACATTATTTGCTACAATTTATTAAAAAAGAGTAACAATAAATCTGGCAAACAATAACTTAATCTAACAAAAGATTAATCATTTAACAACTAAAAGTAAAATTTAATAGTAATACAGAGGAAGAAAATATTTGTTCCAAGATTGGGCCCACAGTCTCTGGAATCTAACCTCTTTTAGTTAACTCAATGCACTATATTAAAACTGAATCGTTGAAATCTTCATTAATATGCAATAGTAAATTACAAGAGAAGTCTGTAAAAACTCAGAACAATCTATTTCTCCATTCTCGTTTTACAATTATATGAACAATTAACCTTTACTAGAGTTTAATCCTACTTTTATGTTACAAAATAATCCTATATTCGAAATGGTAAAGCTATGCTGATAATCAAGAGATTCTCAGGATGCTTAATTCAGGCTATCAAATATGCAACATCTTCCTTAGAATAGCAGACCACGATCCTCTTTCCAACTGTCTTATGCATACAAGGTGTTGATTCATAGTCAACAAGACACAAATAGTTTGAACAATTTCCTTATGGCTTGACCTTCATCAGCTATTCAAGGAACAACAATCAACATCGAATATTTCTTGTCCAAATATTGACCCAAATCGTGTGTTAATAACATCTTCAAGACTCAAAATGATTCAATAATGAGGTAAAATAACAAGATAATTATTAACTCCTTTATAGAACCCTTTAGCATTCAAATTATTGTAATATATGTTGAAAAGGCTTGGAAAACAAGCTATCAACTAAGGAAGTAAGGTGAAAAATTATACCAATTCCAAGGCCCAACATAGGGATTCAGAGGCAAATCGGGTTGCGCTCATCCATAGCCACAGGAACAAAGTGTCCTGCTTGCGTTCAGGGTGCCATAGTCATTGTCACAAGGTCTTAAGGGCGAGACTAAGAGGTTTTGGCGCATATATGGGCTAGATTGACCACAGACGCTCACACAATGTTTTCTCGTAGCATCCGCGCAGTCACAGACACTGGCATAGTGAATTATGATTGCGTCCAGGAAGCTATAGATGAATGCAGTCAATTTTCTGGTAGTGTTGTAGATTCATATCTAGGATTTGATAGTTGATTTCCGTTGGCTTCAGTGATCGGTTGGATCTTGGTTTCTTACTATTGTAGATCTGCATATCTGTAGATTTTTTTTGTATATATCCGTTGCATATGTATTGGGCTCATTGCACTCTCTGTTGATATTTTTTTATCATGATCTATTGAAGAAGAAGATTTGAAAGGGCTTCCTCCTTGTGGGGCTTTTCCTGGTCTTGGACCAATTTTCTATCTCTTATGGTTGTGTTGTTGTCTTCTTTATCACTGCATATATTGTTCTATCTTCAGTTACAATTTATGGTTGATTACACTGCTTATAATTGGATACTTTGTTTATGAAGAAATAATTTTGGATAAAGTAATTGATGCAACATAGAAAATTTTGAAAATTTAACATGGTATCAAAGCCTAGGTGAAGGATAAGCGCAAAAGAAGGCAAGCATTTGAATCCCTCATTATCAAGATGTCTTCCTCTACCTTAAAGGAGCATGAAAATTTGGGTGATGCATCAAACTTTGTTGCATGGAAGGTCAGGTTGGAGATAATAGTTGATGGTTTACAAGATCATTTACTTGCATATGTTTGGAATTTAAGGAATTCTAAAGACATGTATGACAAGATAGTCGGCATGTATGAAGTCAACAATCTAAATGAGATTATCACCTTGAAATATCAACTCAAGGAAATGAAGATGAACAAGGGAGAAGTTGGTCAATCATACATTATGAGGATCTCTTGTTTTAGAGATCAACTGCAAAGGGTTGGAGAAAATGTTCCTGACAGAGAACTGGTAGTCGTGACTCTTAGAGGTATCCCTCCTGTTTGGGATACTTTTATTACTACAATCAACAATAGCAATGACCTCTTGTCATTTGATGGAATTGTTGGGAATTTAATCAATAAGAATCAAGGAAGATAGTAAGAGGAAGAATTCAAAATCATGAAAAGGGAGAGTCCGTTGCATACATCACTCATGACAAAAGGAAGAAGGAAAAAGGAGGTCCATCAAGGAAGCCTCCTTCTCAAAATACAAAAGGAAGGAATGAAAAATAACTATCCCATATTGAATGTTATAACTTCCACAAGAAAGGTCATTATGCACGTGATTGTCCCAAGAAGAGAAAGAGGCCACGACACAACACCAGAAGCAACAACAACAATAAAAGAATAAAAGAAAATCAAAGGAACAACCACAATAGAAGATATGAAAGGAGAAGAAAAAATTCTTCAAGCAATCGCGAAGAAGAACATCCTCCTCAAAAGAAGTCAAGGGTTCTGAGGCATGAAAGTAATGATCTGAATAAATTTGAATATATTCTCTATTCTGCACTTACTAGTTCTTCTCCAATGGATTTGTGGGATAGTTGGTTGGTTAATAGTGGGTACACCCATCACTTCTCTGGATACAAGGAAGTCCTCTATAATCTGATAGAGAGGGAGACTAAGCTGAAAATAATTCTTGGAGATAACTCCAATCATCCTGTAAAAGGCTTTGGATCCATTTAATTTTAGTTGAATTCTAGGGAATCAGTTTTGCTACATGATATTATGTATGTGTCAATATTAATGAAGAATTGGATATATATATCCACATTGGAAGATAAAGGGATGCGGGTTTCCTTCATCAATGGAAAGGTTTCGACTTCGTATGTTGATGCACCTACAAAATATGCTTTCACATTAGGACCGAGATATGAGCTCTATAAAGTCATTAGAAGGCCACTTCTAGCATTGGTTCATGATACCAATCATCTGAGCGAATCGTGCCACTGCAGACTGGCTCCTAATGATGTGATTAATCCGAAAGACATTTATCCACATTATGGATCACAAAAGTCTTAGATCTAACATTATCTACATTATGGATCACAAAAGTCTTAGATCTAACATTATCTACATTATGATTCTCTTCCAAAATTGAAGAAATTGGTCTTATGTATTCCCAATGTTCAAGCTCATCATGATGGAGTTTGTCCAGGTTGTGCGAGTGGAAAGAAAACAAGGTGACCATTCTCCTCTAGTAAGAACAATACACATGACATCCTCTACCTCATTCATTCATATATATATGTGGTCTGATGCCTGTGCATTCTATTGGTGGTCATATCTAATACATCACCTTCATTGATGACTTCTCGAGAAAGACATGGATATACTGCCTTAAGCACAAGGATGAAGCCTTTGAAAAGTTCCAAGAATTCAAAGCCTTGATTGAAAATATATCAGGGAAAAGAATCAAAGTATTCAAGTCCGAAAATGGAGGGGAGTACATGTCAAATGAATTCATATCATTTTGAAAGAAACAAGGGATCAAGAAGGAAATTTTTTTTCCATATACACCTGAAAATAATGGCTTAGCTAAAAGGAAGAACCAGTCTATATTATAAGCTTCCCCTTCCATGCTCCACGATCAAAAGGTACCAAAGTTTCTGCGGGCTGAAGCCAAAAATGCTACAGTATATGTTCAAAACCAAGTGCCTCATCAAGTATTAGAAAAAAAATAACCCCAAAGAAACATTCACGGGTGTTTAGCCCAGTGTTAGCCATCTTTGTGTATTTGGATGCCCCGTATACTTTCATGTGCCGAAGGACAAAAGGAACAAATTGGAAGCTACAGGAATAAAAGGTACGTTTGTGGGTTATTAAGAAAAATCTAAAGCATATAGAATATATATCCCTGATCAAAGGAAGCTCTAAATTAGAATGGACGTAACATTCGATGAAAATGGAGCTCTTGTTAAAGCAAGAGACCTTCCTGTGCCCCCTCCTCTCAAGGAGGAAAATGATGACTAGGATATTCTATATGGACCTTCTATGCCCGAGTCCGATGATATTGATGATCCCATGGAGCCTATGGATCCTTTAAATACACCTACAAGTGATACTCCTACCAGGAAGAGACCACTTTGGCTTCACGACACGTTACAAAATAATGAAATAAATGTTCCCATTCACAGATCTTTCAGATAAAGGAAGCAACCGTGCAAGTATCAGGGATATGTAGCCACCTTGAGGACTATGATTCAAGTTGAAAATTCCTCATTCAAAGAAGTAATCAAAGAAAATTTTGGAAGGATGCGATGACTAAAGAATATTAATCGATTGTGAAAAATGATGTATGGGATGCTGTGCCAATACCGAATGGGAAGTTTGTTGTGACTTCAAAGTGGCTTTTCAAGATAAAACATGGAATTGATGGTAGCATTGAGAAATTCAAAGAAAGGTTTGTAGCTCAAGGATTCTCTTAGAAAGAGGGAGAATATTAGGTTAACATGTTTTCTCCTGTGGCTCGATACACCACCCTTCATTCGATAGTTTCCCTTGCTGCTAGTCAAGGATGGTGTTGAGCCCCAAAGATGTCCTTTTCTTTCACCCAATTTCACTTCATTTCCTTTGTCCCTTATCAATTACAGGCTTAAATGATCAATAGGATTAATTAAAGTCACTTTAGGAATGTATACAATGACTAACTTGCTATATTTTTGTGGTTTTGTTGTTGTAGTAATTTTTGGCTAGACTCAGCTACAGAATGCAGCCATTTTGTAGCTAGTCGCCTATTCCGCAACTATCTTCATGTTATCATAGGTTACAGGTGTCACTTCAAAGAAAAACGCATATGGGTGAATTCCACAACACTCCCCCATCATTTCTTGCTCTCTACAAAGTCTGAGCAATAATCTATAGGTGGTTATGCACGTGGAAGAGATCAAAACTAAGAAGCAAATTCCTACCAGGACAGGGACTCTACAGATGTCTCCAGCAAGAGTACGAGGCTTCCACAAGAGTTCTAATTTGATTTTAATTGGGAAAGACACTTATCCCTATTTCCTCTCAAGGGTAGTTATGTATTTCTTTTATAAGAATGACTCGGGAGACCGAGAGATAGCTAGCTAGATTGATGTTTTTGTTGTTAGATCTCAAAAGTCCGTAATACTCCGTTCCTGAAGAATTTTCTCTTTAATGAAAGACATTCAACTTCATTGCATGATCTAAGGCAATCTTGAGGAGATTTGTATGCTAATCTGGTGGTAGAGGGCCCCTACTGCCCGAGAAGCTCTATGCATATTGTTTAGATAAGTAACTTTAGCCTTGTTTAATTCCTAATTCAAGTAGTTTTCTAAAATTTATGTTTTTATGCTCATTCACATCAAATGTTACAGCTAGTCTTGTTCTTACGAATTGTTCCAAAATATCACTAACACTGAATGAGACATAGCTGTGGTGTTTAAGAGTCTAGTTGCATTTTTCTGAACTTCATATTTTTATGCTCACTGACATCAATTGTTACAGCCAGTCTTGCTCTTATGAATTGTTCCAAAATATCACTAACACCGAATGAGATAGAGTTGTAGTATTTCAGTGATTAGTTGCATTTTAGTTTAGTTGTAAAACTCCGGAGGTTAATGGAACTCTAGTTCAATTCTGTTCACTGTATTTCAAGTTTGATTGATTGCATTCTTGTTCAGTTCTGTTTAATGTATTTCCAGTTTCATTAGTTAGTTGTATGCTAGTTCTGTTCCATTAGACTTCAAGGCCTTCATTATTTACAAACTACTCTTGTTATTAATCTCTTCTAACACATCATCATATGGACAGAAATTAGTGATATCAGTTCAAGGCCTTAACTGTTCTGCAATCTCTTATAATTTTACAAATAACCTTTTTTCCAAAACTATTCCAAAAGATTTCTAACTTTCGAATGAGGCTTAGTAGTGATAATTTGAGTTGCAGAATGGATTAATTTCAGTGTCATAGGATAATTTAGAATAGAGTCACTCACTAGGTTGCAGAGTATCTTTTCCAAATGTGTTCCAACAAATTTCTAGCCATGGATGAGATTTTCTCTGTGATATTGTAGATTGTTGTTTACTTAGAAGAACTTCATTGCATTAAACTTATCATTTTCTCAAGTTATTCCAACATATTTCTAATGAATGAATTGGACTGAGTTCATGTTATGAGTTATTGAATTTATGTTATGAGTTATTTTTCTTGTTAAAGTTTTGCATTTTCTGTTCTCAAGTGCCATACATAGTTTAGAATAGGTTTTGCTCTGTTTTAGTGTGACCAACAACTTCTCTTTACCAACACTTAGTTCTTTTCCTCTTAGAATAAAAACACAAAACCAAAAACATTGGAAAAACAATAAACACAACGTAGTGAGAAACAGATACCTAGGCACATATAGTGCACTTCACTTCAATAGTTTACTAACCCTGGTTGACAATTTATGACATCAATTTAGGAACACTAAGTTGAGCAGACATATGTACTCTTCATCAGATGGACATAAAGACCGCTTTTCTTCATGGCATGTTACAAGAAGAAGTATATATTAAAAAACCATAGGGATTTGAAGTGGAAGACGACAAAACACATTTTTTCTGGTTGAAGAAGTGATTGTACGATTTTAAGCAAGTTCCTCGATGATCAGAATCTGGATTAGGGGCAAAAAATTTAACCAAAATTCAAAGTGATCAGAATTGCACCAAACCTGAACAAAAGTGACTATCCCATCGCCAAGAATCCAACGTAACTCGTTTCGTCAAAAACCGAGTTCGAATGAAGAAGTTATAGTCTGCTGATCACCATTCAGAACATGATTTATTTATTTATTTTTAATTTGCAGAATAGGTACAGGATGATGACATGGCAGCCTAGTCAGGATGCAAGAAATATTCTTAATTTTTTGTCTAATGGGACAGTGACAAGTTTCATTGCAAGATTCTCCAGTTTGGGTTTGATAAGGTGAATTTTCCCAATGTCCTCCTAAGGTCCTCCTAAGGTTGAATTCAATTTTTTTTATGTGGGAGGACGGCCCAACCAGGGACCCCCACGTGTCGCCCCTGGTGGACCACCTCTCCAAGGTTAAGTTCAAATTTAATTTTATATGCTAAGGTTTGAATTTCATCGAATTTCATATGGTGGCAATTTTATTAAACCTATGGTTTACTAACCTAAGGTCCAAATCATATATTATGGATAATAGTCGAATTATGTTATATGGTTGGCATGATTATTAATCCTAAGGCTTGGTGAGCACATACATTAACCATAGTCCGAATTGGTATATATATATATATATACGGTGGCGCATTATTAAGCCATATTACAAAGTCCACAAGTATTAAGGGCTGGAGCACATAGTATTTTAAATATGAAAAAGTCCAAAATTTGCAACAAAGGTTTCAGAGCGCATTTTTTTAATGGGAAAACATATATATGGAAGGGTGGAGGTTGGGGTTCGACCCCGTGACCTTCCCCCAACCACTACAACACTCTTACTAACAGGCCATGGGATAGGACTTGTTAAAGCTTGGCGATTTCCATTTGAATTTTATTGCGACATCCAATGGTGGGAAGGAGAGGGCTAACCCTCCTCCCATGAAACCGAACCACATGAACGCACTCCTAGCGCCCAGAACTAAACAGACTTAGTGCGTAGTTTACCCCTCTAATCCGAAGTTTAAGCCTTAATTAAATTCGAGTTAAGTTAGCGGCAGATTCGACGGTTTCTCCAGTTTTAGCGGATTTTCCAAGTTTAACGGAGCTAACTGGAGAATTCTCTAGATTTAGAGGTAGAATCTAGGCGAAAATTAAAATAGGCCTATATTGAGAATTTTTTTACCAATTTTGGTTCAGGAAGAGTCATGCTTAGCAGATTGGCATGCTCTAAATCCATTGGTACGGGTTGTAGAGGCATAGGAGAAATTATACATAGGTTTTTGTCACCTTAAATAATTTTGAAGCTGAGGGCCACCAGGAAGGGAGGTCATGCCCAGATTAGCTGAAGACCAATATTGGTTAAAGAAGAGTGATTTTAAGATGTATTTGATGCTATGAAAAGAATGGTACTATTTGTAGAGGCATTGGAGCACTTCTGAAAGTCTTTTTTTCACTTTGGAGATTAAACAAGGCCATGGGCACCAGGATGGGAGGTCAAGCCTAGATCAACTGGAAACTAATTTCAAATATTGAATAATTATTTTAGGGGAATTTGGGTCTTTTGAAGCCAATAGAGCAGGTTTTAGATCCATTGGAGCACTACAGGTGCTTGTAATCATACATTTTACTCTTAATCCCAAGAGGTTCTAACTAGTTGAACCAGGTCCATGGAGATGTAGCCCAGGAGGGGTGAACTCCGTTATCATCCATGGTATTATGTGATTTTTGTGCGTTATTCATCTGCATTTCATTTGTTGTACATGAGTTTTTAAACAACTAATTAACTCATAATTTGATCATCAAAAACACATAAAACTTGACACATAAACCCCTTCACAAATGGTTAACTTGAGACGATCATAATCACACATTTTTAATACTGATGAGGGAGCTAGCACAGCAATAAATAGTTTTCCCATATTCAGATCAAGTTGGTATCAGAGAAAATTTTAGCTCATTTTAGCCAAGGTTAGATAGAAGAATTTACTATTGGTTTTTGAATTTGTGCAGGGATAATTTAACTGTGTGCAAGTTTATGTCTGAAGAAGAAGATCAAAATTGAGAACTAAATTCTCAAATCATAACAAAGAAGCTTTGTATGCATTGCAGGTATGATGGCAGCTTCATTAAGCAATGTTTCTAATCCATCTTCCTTATAAAAACTCTTTGATAATGAGATGTTACGAAAGCTCTACATCATGATTGATATGATGCAAGAGAAGTATGAAGATAGGAGGGAGAGAATTATACTTTAAGAGCAGTTGATTTCCATGAAGGAGGAGAAGCAAGAGCTTCTTGGAAAGATGAATGAGATGGAGACTCAGCTCCATGATGCCAAGGAAGCCTTAGCCAGGCATGTGTTTGAAAAGAAGCCATGAAATTCAATTTTATCTTCCATTTCCTCTAAAAATGAATGTGTAGGTGATTTTCAAAGACACACTAGAGGAATAGGATCCAAATTATTGATGAAGATGGGCTATGAAGTTAAAGGATTGGGAAAACATGCACAATGCATATTTGAGCCAATTGTTGTTGAGGAAAGGCCTAAGTATTTGGGTCTTGGTTGTGGACAATATGATGGAGAAAACTCTGAAGCCAAGGAGGCACATGAAGGTGTTCCAAGAAGGACTTTCATTTCATGTTCATTACCTCAAGCTTGTGAATATTGTGTTCATGAGGAATTCAAAAGTTTTACACCCACTTTGCAAGAAGGTGATCATAAGCATGAAGCTAATGAGAATGACAAACAAGAGGATGTTGAAAGATCTAAATTCATTGGATGCATTGTTGGTATTCCGAAGAGAGCCACTACCTCAAGAAGGTGACAAAGGTGAATGTTCAAGGTATAAATTTGTTTTTAATAAAGTTTCTTTTGATTATGATAAACATGGAAAATTTTCACATAAGATTTGGAGAAAGTGGATAACCATAATGTTTCAAGATGTTGGAAGAATATATCCATGCACAGGAAAATTTCAAAGCAAAGGAGGCAAGAAGCCAAAGGTCCATTGGACAAAGCAAACCATGTTGAAAAGAAGATGCAATTGTTTTGCACTCATTTCCATAATCAAGGTCACATTGTAGACAAGTGTTGGACTTTGTATCCAACAAGTCATCCATGACATTTGAAGAAGGTGGAGAAAAAGAATGACAAGAATGGAAAAGAGGATTCCTTAATTGATGTGGGTCAAGATGATTCGCATGATGATGTGCAATTGAAAGAGGAGCCATTGAAATGGTTTGGTAAGAGATGGTTAGATTTATTATCCAATTAAGGCCTTGCATGTATTTTTATGATTGATGCATTCTTTACTAATTGAATGCATGTTGCGTGTTTATGCCAAGAAGGTGTTTTGAAAGTGGAGTTATGTTGACTCACTATTATTGCAAGAAAATTTGTTCATTTCAACTCTTTAATTCCATGTACATATGAATGGGGTTCTTGTACTTATGATTGTACTTGTGAGAGAGTTGAATAATTGTATACATGCATGAGAGTTTGTGTGTATGAACAGTGGAATTTTGATGGTTTCATTGTGAACATGCATGAGTAATTGACTTGTGTTTGTTGATTGCTTTGTTTAACATGTATGTTGTCAACTTGAGAGTGTTGATCATTTGCACATGCATGAGCGTCGAATTGTGTTGATTCGATTGTGTGTTACATGCATGTCATATTGACTTGGAAGAGTTGTTTTTGTCTCCAAAGATGAAAAGGAGATGTTGACAAAGTGTTTCATGAAATGCGAAATTCATTTTGTTTTGGGAAAATAATCGTCAAATTATTACACATGCTTATGCTTGACTTGAGAGTCAGTCGTTTGAAGAGGCATGTTTTGTCGATTTGTGTTTAGTCGATGATTTTTGATACCAAGATTTAAGAGTACATGGCGATGTTCACATGATGTGAAATTTGTTGCTTTGAAGGAGCAAGAGGACATGTCTTCAAGTTATGTTTCTTGCATGATGCGTTTTTCAGATTGATGGTTGTGTTTGTGACAAGATGTCAAAATTTTTTTGTAGCCATTGTAGACCATTTTATGTTTTGACACCAAGAAGAGAAGGAGATAGCGAATGCATTATTCCAGAGGTGGAATTTGGAACCGTGTAGGTAAAAGAATGGTCATTTCTTTTCTTGCTATTACTGATGTTGGAACTCATTACTATAGTTCACTCAGATGGGCTTAATTTGGAAAAGTGGTTTCCAAGGAGAAGATTGCATCAAATGCATGTTTGTGCAAAGGAGGAACATGATTCTGAGTGGGAAGGCAATCAGTTAGTTTTCCAAGCACCGAGGAATCGATTTGGTACAACAAAGTTTTATATCAGTCAGTAAGCATGCAACAAGTGTTGGATTGGGCCAGCATCAAAAGGAGAACATTGGTTGAAGAGCCAAGCCATTTGCAAGGCAAGGCATATCAGTGAACCCAAGTGGTTGTCATGGTGATTTATCAAAGTAGAATCAAGATGATAGAACTTGGGAAACAAAAGAGTATTCATCTCTCATGAGATAACCAACTTTTGTGGGTCCAAAAGCATGTCAATGGGAAGGGGTGATCAAAATCTGAATTAGGGGCAAAAATTTACACAAAATTCAAAATTCGGATGAAATCGTTTCGTAAAAAACCCAAAATCTGAATTAGGAATCCAACGCAACTCGTTTCATAAAAAACCGAGTTCGGATGAAGAATTTACAGTTTGTTGATCGCCGTTTAGAACAAGCAAATTTTTTAAAAAAAGTGCAGAACAGGTACAGGTTGATGACATGGTAGCCCAATTAGCATGCAGAGAATATTCTTCATTTTTTGTCGAATGGGACTGTGACAAGTGTCACTGCAGGATTCGCCAGTTTGGGTTTAAGAAGGTGAATTTTCCCAATGTCCTCCTAAGGTTGAATTCATTTTTTTTTGATGTGGGAGGATAGCCCAACCAGGGACCCCCACATGTCCCCCCTAGTGGACCCCTTCTCCAAGGTTATGTTCGAATTTCATTTTAAGGTTTGAATTTCATCAAATTTCATATGGTGGCAATTTTATTAAACCTATGGTTTACTAACCTAAGGTTTGAACCATATATCATGGATGGTGGTTGAATTATGTTATATTATAAAATGATTATTAATCCTAAGGCTTGGTGAGCGCGTACATTAACCATAGTACGAATTGGTATATATATATATATATATATATATATATATATATCCGTTGACACATATTACAGTGGCGCATTATTAAACCATCTTACAAAGTCCACAATTATTAAGGGTTGGAACGCATCGTATTTTAAATATGGTAAAGTCCAAAGTTTGCAACAAAGGTTTCGAAGCACATTTTTTTTAATGGGAAAAAACATATATATGGAGGTGCGGAGGTCAAGGTTCGACCCCGTGACCTCCCCCCAACCACTACAACGCTCTTACCAATAGGCCGCGGGATAGGACTTGTTAAATCTTGGTGGAGAATTTCCATTTGAATTTTAATGCGAAATCCAATGGCGGGAAGGAGGGGGGCTAGCCTGTTGGCCAACCCTCCTCCCATGAAACCACACTACATGACCTCACTCCTAGCGCCCAAAACTAAACACGCTTAGTGCATAGTTGATCCCTCCAATATGAAGTTTAAGCCTTAATTAACTCTAAGTTAAGTTAGCAGCATATTCGACGGTTCCTCTAGTTTCGGCAGATTTTCTAAGTTTGATGGAGCTAATTGGAGACTTCTCCAGATTTAGAGGCAAAATCTAGGGGAAAATTAAATGAGGGCTATCTTAAGAAATTTTCGACCAATTTTGGCTTAGGAATAGTCATTCTTAGCAGATTGACATGCCATGAAACCATTGGTATAGGTTGCAGAGGTAGAGGAGAAATTCTACAGAGGTTTTTGTCACCTTGAAGAATTTTGAAGCCGAGGGCCACCAGGAGGGAAGGCCATGCCAAGATTAGCTGAAGACCAATATTGGCTCAATAAGAGTCATTTTTAGATGTATTTGATGCTATGAACACAATTATATAGTTTTGAGAGGTGTTGGAGCACTTCTAAAACTATTTTTGTCACTTTGGAGATAAAACAAGCCCATGGCCACTGGGATGGGAGGTCAAGCCTAGATCGGCTGGAAACCAATTTCAGAGATTGAATAGTCATTTTAGGGGTATTTGGGTCTTCTGAATCCAATGGAGTAGGTTTAAAATATTTTGGAGCACTATAGTTCTTGTAAAGACATTTGACTCTTAATCCCAAGAGGGCCTAGCTAGTTGAAGCAGGTCCATGGAGATGTAGCCCAAGAGGGGTGAACTCCGTTATCATCCATGGTATTATGTCATTAATGTGTGTTATTTATCCACATTTCATTTTATGTACATGAGTTTTTAAACAACTAATTAACTCATAATTTTATCATTAAAACACATAAACCCCTTCACAAATGGTTAACTTGAGACTATCCTAATCACACATTTTTAATACTGATGAGGGAGATAACATAGCAATAACTAGTTTTCCCATATTTAGATCACCCAAGCTTGGTATGCACACATTTAAAATTATTTAATGAAGTTTGGATTCACAAGAAGCAATTTCGATCCCAACCTCTATTTCAAGGAAGTCCAAGGTATTCCATTGATATTAGTTTTATATGTTGACGATCTATTCTTGATAGGAAGTGAGCCTTTGATGATCGAATGTAAGAGGGAGCTAGCCTCTGAATTCAAGATGAAAAACCTTCGACTCATGCATTATATCCTAAGCCTTGAGGTATGGCAAAGGCCCCGTGAGATTTTCCTCTCATAGGGAAAATATATGGTAAAGCTGCAAGAAATATTTGGTATGACTGAATGCAAATCCATGGCTACTCCGATGGAGATGAACTTCAAGAAGTTGTGTTGAAAAGAAGTTGGACCCGATCTAGCAAATCCATTTGAGTATAGATAACTAATTGGGGCTATGACATGTGAACACTCGTCCAGACATATGTTATGCAGTAAACATGTTGATTCAATTCATGACTGAGCCCCTCCATGCACATTTGATCACTGCTGAACATGTATTAAGATATTTACATGGGTCGATCACACTCGGTCTGAGATATTCTACCGGAGACATTCAACTTCATGGATACACTGATGTTGACTAGGCAAGATATGTTACTGAAAAAAAAGTACATATGGATGTTTCTTTATCCTTGGATATGCCATGATATCCTGGATGAGTAGGAAACAAAAATCCGTAGCATTAAGCATCACTGAAGCAGAATACATTTCCTCTAGCATGGCGAGTTGCGAAGATTTTTTTTTAAGAAATCTCTTTGGAGATCTATTTGAGCAGGTCCTAGACACTACAGTGATATACTGCGACAAAAAGAGTGGGATCTGTTTGGCAGAGAACCTTGTCTTCCATGACAAGTCCAAGCACATTAAGATTCTATATCACTTTATTTGAGATATGGTACAGATAGGAGTTGTTAGACTCCACCACATATCGACAGATGATCAGATAGAAAATATTCTCACCAAGGCATTATCGAAAGGAAAGTTCTTGGTATTCAGAGAGTATCTTGGACAGATGGATGTAGCCTCTCCGGATAAGGGGAAACACCGATCGAGGAAACCAAGCAAACTATTCCTACCCTGCTTGAGCTATTAGGGCAAGGAATTGAGATAGAGGTCTCTCGGGCTTGAGGGATCTATGGACAATAGGGTACTCCCCTATCTATTACTCATAGGGTTCAAGATATTTCTCCCATATATTTATAGGGTCAAAGAATGTTTCTCCCCTGATTTTTCTTTGCAAAGTATACCCCAACTTGCATCATACCATCGAGCAAGGATTGTTGGGAATATCGCTCCTCATTTGGCCAACGAGTTGAAATTGTACTTGGGGTGTACAACCGAAGTCGATTATGATGCAGGTGTTCTACCACATGACTATTGAAATTCATTTATGGGAAGACCAATAGGAAATAGGTTTGGGTTGCGATTTCCTCCCCTCTTGATATTCTAGGGTTGAAGATGTGCACTCTTGTATGATGTGTTATGTTATTTCTTGGTATGGGTGGAAGATATTGCTCCCTGATTCTTCTTCTTCTAGATCCCAGAAAGTTTCAACGGATAGAGTTGAGAAGTGACAATCTTAGCATGATGACACCATGATGTGAAGATCTACAGGGAGATGTTACCAGGCGAAATTCTTCCTAGTTGAGAGGTAGTGTTAATTTTTGAAACTAGGTTCAAATTCCACCATGGAAAACTCACATGGTCGATATCATTATTGTATTAGATTACTCTTTTCGAGAGGAACAAAATCGACCTAAAGATCACCCCATTAAGTTAAGTAGAAGTTAATTTTTGAATTATTTTATTTATTAAAGTTAATGGAATGGGTCCGCCTAAGCAGAAGTGGAATTAGTCAAGTCGACCTAAACCCCAAGTGGACCATCATGAAAGGCTATAAATATAAGTGACCTCAAGCTCATTCTCGTACATTTTATCTAGTTATATTCTATTCGTATTCTTTGACTTGGTTCATATGTTTTGTATTGACTCACACAAGTTTGACGGAAGGAGTTCACGCAGGGTTCGAAATCACATGCGAGAGGCTTTCTGTGGTCTAGGGTTTTCTGGATCATATATGCAGGCTTGATACTGAGCTTCTTCATCCATAGTCATAGGCACATAGTGTCCTACCTGCGTCTAGGGTGCCATAGCCGTTGGCACAAAGTCTCAAGGTTGGGGCTAGGGCTTCATAGATAGATCACGTTGCACTCATCCATAGCCACAGGCACAAATTTTCCTACCTGCATGCAGGGTGCCATAGCAGCTGGCACAAAGTATTAAGGGTGTGGCTAAGAGGTTTTGGAGTAGATATGGGCTAGATTAACCACAGATGCTCACACAATGTTTCCTTGTAGCGTCTGCGCAGTCACAAACATTGGAATAGTGAGTTATGCTTGCGTCCAGGAAAATATATATGCACGTAATTAGTTTTATATTAGCATCCTAGATTCATATCTAGGATTTGATCTTTGATTTCAGTTGGCTTCAGTGATCTATTGGATCCCAGTTTCTTACTGTTGTAGATCTGCAGATCTGTTCTATATATTTTCGTTACATATGTTTTGGGCTCATTGTACTCTCTGCTGAGTTTTTTTTATGACAATCTAATGAAGAAGAAGATTTGAAAGGGTTTCCCCCATGTGGGGTTTTTCCTTGGTCTTGGACCAATTTGCTATCTCTTATGGTTGTGTTGTTGTCTTCTTTATCACTGCATATATTTTTCTATCTTCAGTTACACTTTATGGTTGATTACACTGCTTATAATTGGATACTTTTTTTACGATGAAGTAATTTGGGCTAAAGTAATTGATACAACATAAAACAAATTGAAAATTTAACACCCTCCTCCAATAATATGTTCACCATTCACATTGTGTACCTCTCCTTCCCCTTACCTTGCCATTGTAGATTCTTTAGAGCTAATATAAGGTTTTATAATTGGATTTTCTAGCTCCTCCTTTGGTTCTTCTATAAATGGAATGTTAAAATAAGATTCTCCTTCCTCTTCACTAGGGACTTATAGTTCTTGTCCTAGAATTTGTTCTCTAGTTGAAGATAGAAATATTACTCCTTCTGTTGGGGATGTAGGTTCTTCTACTACAACTTTAGTAGAGGAAGTTGGTGAATACATAGGTTGGATCTCATATCTAATTATCTCACGAAGTCTATGTCTACATGTGAATAATGGAATACGTGTTTCGGTAGATGGCATGGCACTACAGGGTCTTGGTGGAGTGAGTGGTGATGTTGGAATTGAACTCCTATCTCTACTTATAAATCTACCCTAGAATCTCTTTCCCTATGTATACATATATTTTTATCATTTTTTTTAAATTTTATTCAAATGAAAAGAATCCTATATACACTTCCCTGACAAAGACGCAAAAATGTTGGTAATTTAATTGATCTTAAATTACTTCATAAATTATCAACTAGGACTTGTAAACTGATGAAGTATATGTGCATCATTTGTGTTAGGAATCTTTATCATGTGAGTAATTTTAAATTGAATTAGGATGTTTTTATGCACATGCCTTATTTAGAAACTCAGTAAAAATATTATCACTATTACAGAAAATGAAACTTCACACTTGACAAAAAGATAAAACTAATTTTAAGTGCAAAAATAAATGTCACACTTGGAAAAATTAAATCTTCACACTTGACATAAAAGTAAACTAATCTTAAAATGCATAAATAAATACCACAAACAAAATCAAATTAAATATACTTGACACTTGACAGAAAGGAAACTAATCTTTAAAGTGCATAAATAAACAAAGTCTACTTCTACTTCACACTTAATGAAAATAAAACCTTGAAAGAAATTGTACATCTAATTGCATAATTTAAAATCAAATGATTCTACTTCCTATCCATCAATCAAAATCTACATGTGCATAATAGATCCATTTGATTATTTTCTTCATCATTCTCATAACAAGATTAAATCCATGAATTTTTCACACAACGAAATTAAATCTATAAAAGTCTTCACGCAATGAAATTAAATCTATGAAGGAATTGTGCAGCAAATTCTGTTTATAAAATCTATAACAAATTCTACAAAGAGAAAATATATTTACTGTCATGACTTAAACTTCAAAACAAAAAAATCACCTAGAAATAAAAGAAAAACCTTACAGCTCCCAGGGGGCCCTCAGAGTGCAAGCACACAAAGATCAAAAGAGGTTAACCACACATCTAGATGCACAAAATAGTGGAATAAAGAGTTTTAATTAATCAATTGTAAATACTATTTCAAACAATAACCAGTCACACATCATCGTGCTGAGAGGTAGGTTTTATAACCTCCTTTGTTAAACTGTTTGGAGATTCTTAAGCCTGTATTCCTCGACATAATGTCTTAAAATAACATCATTTAAATAAGATAATGATTCTCCATGATTTTCTATCGATGAAGCAAATCAGGAGGGAAAATATCAGCTACAATAATTTTCTCGCTCGCTTGATCTATCTTCGCCCTCATTTCCTGCTGGGTTGACTTACACGTTGACCTGCTCATGCGAGCGTCCTTATCACTTGATAGACCAGAGGAATAGGTGGATAACATTGTGCTAGCTGCCAACAACCTGTTCATATGCTTCGTTCCTCAACTGGTGTTTCAAAACCTATAGATTCTTCAAATATGATGCATAGTCATTTATTAGTTGCAGAATTGATGCAATTAGATATCTTGTGCAAATATTAAATCAAGTAATAAATAACAATGAAACTATGAATAAAAGATGATTAAATAATTGTTTTTTCCAATAACCTTGCAAGCTAATACATAATTGAGATTATTATGGTAAAAAAGGAGGAGAATGGAGTTTATGGATGGTGTAAAAAGGGGACAATTTTGGTCTTCAACAACACTCATTCCCAAATTTTTATGCATATCCTAAGTGTCACACTTGGATGAGGTTGTTGTATTTCTATCGCATTGAGGGAATCATGTTGTTCTTGTGCAATGAGTGATAAAGGTTTTGTCATTGATTTTTTTGAGTGTGTGATCACGTTCAAGTTTTATCCTTGCTCACTTTTACCTCACTGTGTTAGCCACCTATAAATATTTGTTATACCAAAAGGTGGCTAAGACTGTTTGAGCCTTCAAGGAACAAATTTCATTGCTAAAATTGTTGGCTCTTGAAGACTCTTCAAGGTCTCTTGTTTCTGTCCAAATCTTTACTACTATGCCCATTCCCCATTCAGAAATTCTGTTGATTCCAAGTGAAAGACTGCTGAAAGACCTTTTTTTTCCCCCTTTTCAAACCTTCATTTTCTCCCCTTTTCTCCATAAAAACTCCCTTTCTTTCATAAATCCTCTTCTTCCATTTATGAAAATCACTTTCCCATAGTTAAAAACCCATTTTTTAACTATACCGAAACCCTTGAAACCTTTTGAAAACGTTGAAAAACCAATAAAAATTCATATTTTATCCACAAAGCTTTAGCCCCCTTGGGCTAAGCTTCTAAACCACTCCACCCACATGCGTCTGCCCGGGAACCAAGTGCTAAACCCATCACAATGCTTATCTCATCGCACAAACCCAAGGGCGCAAGTCTTTGTGCCATATTCCCAAACTTGCGACGCGATCAGCCTTTATATTGAAAAACCCCTGATCGCATCATTATTTTATATGTATATACCGTGGGCCCACTTTCCGTACTCAAAACCTTATAAATAATGCATCCCGATTACTTTTTTCCTTTGTAAAACTCAAAAACCCACTTTTCCAATGTTTTGGTCTAAAAACCAAAGTCACGTATTAATATCAATGGGTTGATTGAAAAGAGCGATCGCAGATCACAAATCGCAGAAAATACAATGGGTAGATTGAAAGGCTCATGTTCGAACTTGCGATATGCGATTGGCCCTTGTTATACAAAGCCCCGATCATATCATTCTCCATGCGCCCAATGGCCCCGCAATCGGGCGCCTAACCCTATTATATATCCCATCCAAAATATTAAAAACCTTTGTTATTTGCAAAATTCAGGTTTTATTTCATTTTGTAAAGTTTTCCACCGGTATGATCTTCCACCAAATCTCCATCGTCGATCTAAATCCACAGATCGGACGATGCGGAGTGCGTCTTTCCGTGGTCCCCACCACCCATAAGCCGATTACCCAAAACCGCGTGGTATCTATCACACCGCTGTTGGGGCAAGGGTGGTTTTTTCCCGATGGCCTCCGATTCCATACAACAGTTGACGCGCGTCCCTTGTACCTTTTTCAAAACCGCAATCCATCGCGCATTATCGTTCGGACCAGGATGCCCGACGATATTGCTGTGCGCCGTCCGATCTGGGCCCACTCATCCAACGGTGATCGCTTGCCGAAGTTGTCCGATGGTTAACCAAGATACACACACGATAACCAGGCTATCATACAGTGGCAACAACATCTCCACCGTCGATCTGATCTGCAGATCGACCGTCCAAAATTCATCACCCAGATTCTCTCCATTTGACTTTCCACCTCCGCTCTCGACCGTCGATCTCTACGTGATCGACGGTTCAGATTCATCCTCCTCCTCTGCCTCCTTGTTCAATCTCGACTGTCGATCTCTGCACGATCGACGGCTCAGAGTTAATCTTTATTTCGCTCGTTCTACGATCTCTCCCAATCAATCCTGACCATTGGATGATGCCATCCAACGGCCCCGGTGTCTTCACACGCCTTCCGATGCAGTTAACCTATAAAAGCAGGATTTTATAATAGTTTTTGTATTTTGCAGGGTTTTAAATCATTTTCTCGTGATTTTCAAAGAAGATTTAGAGGCGGAGGGTGACACCCTTCCCATCTTCGATTCGTCAAAGGAAATCATCCACAGGGTGGAAATGCACGTTTCATCAGTGTTTCCTCAAGCATGGATGCCTTATAAACCCTGCGCAGCGCTGCGCACCAGCAAGAAAGCCATGAATTGGGCACAGTCAAAGAGTATCAGTGCTGAAGACCAGGATGAACCAGAAAAGAGGATTAATGGAAAGATTTGTGAGGATTATGGCTGAGGACAATTATCTGAAGCCTAATCCCCAAATAAAACATAGTTTACAGAAAACCGAAAGTGTTTTATCAAGCAGGAATGCCTCCACCGCCACAATCTGAGGCAAATTGATTCCTCTCATCTACCATAGTGCCACCTATTCCTCAAAGTACTCAATCAGGGGCCGAAGTTATTGATCGAATGAAGATTTTTGCCTCAGCACAGTTGGAAGGTTACTTCTGCAAGGAAAATTAATGACAAAATATCAGCAGAGTTAATTCAACATTACACAGAGCCTCAAAGGTCAACAAAAGCTCCCACCGAGCTTTGATATTTAATGTAAAACATTAATACAACAGTCCACCTGTAAACTTCTCCATCGAGCCCCTCAAAAGGCCGGGAAGTCTTAAGTCTGTATTAATTATCCTTGAGATCTTTTGTTAAGACTCACCCCCTCATTCTTCTATAAATACTACAGTAGAAGATGAGAAATTGTTGGTTGATTGGTTGTTGTTTGATCACGAGTTTTAATACTGAAACCCTTTGAAATAAATACATACTCTGTTGAAGTTGAAGAAGAAACTGGAGTCTTTGAAGTCTTGATGATGTTGTTGCATGCTTGTTCCTGAGAAGGCTCTATCATTGGATCCATGAGCTTGGCTGTTGGTGAAGTATTCTGAACTGTTTTAAGTTTTTCTCATGTTCCATAATTTCTTACTACAGTAGGCTGAAAGTTTTAGGCTAAGAAATGACTCTTGGAAGCACCTTAGACCTGTTCACCCTTCATTGTTTAATGTTTTCTGCTGCTGAAGTATTCTAGAGGCTTTAATCTTTCTCTTTAGTCTTCATGATTGTTTATTTCATTAATAGTTTGAACAATTGGTTTCAGCATGATTTATGGTTCTCCCTGCTTGTCTGCTGTCACTTAAAAACTATTATTGAAGTCTCCCTTTGAAGTTCTTTGCTTATAGTGAATCAGAGAGGTCTGTTTTGATCTTGCCCTTTGTCCTCACTTAAACATTTGGCTTAAAGGTCGTTATAATTATAATCATAGATGTTTTTAGGTGTTCCCTCTTCTATGACTGCAATTATCAGTGAATCTTTTATGTTTTTTAAGTCATTTGAGATAAAATCTTTGAGGAAATAGGGTGTTCCCCGAATCTTAGATTTCATTTTAAAAGTTGTTTTGAAATCATTATTTGCTTAAGGTGTGATTTGTAGATTTCATGGTTAGCCTTATCTATTAAAAAGCTCTTTATTTTTCAAGTTATTCTTTCAAATTCCCTCTGTTGAGAATTAAACCTCTCTTTCTAAATCATTAATGTTCATCTCATTCCAAAAACAAAAGGATCTTGTGGCCAAGTTAGATTTGCCCTTTGATATCCCATATCCATTGACGAGTTTGTTATGACCTTTTCTTGACTCCATTGCCCAATGAAACAGATATTTTGTTTTCCTATATATCTTTCCTAGGCCCTTCATGTTCTGCTGTATCATTCCAACCAAACAATCAAACAAATAAATACCTACACTTAATAACTAGTCTAAAATCAATATTCTAAGCACACAAGATAAACCTTTGCAAACAAACATTTGAGAGATCCCTCTCTGAGAACAGGAGGACTAGATCCTGTAACTCTAAAGATTGGTTTTGATGTTGCCTTGTCTTTGGATTTTCCAAACTATCAAAACACGGGACACCAACACACTGATCCCACACTTAGTCAAATTTTGGAAAGTTCCTGCCTCGTCAACTTGACTTCACTCAACCTCTTGGAACTGCTCACTACTTAGTGTTAACCCTTAAGATAATCCCTTTCCTCTTGGAAATAAGCATTGTGTATTTCCTACCTCCAAGGATTGTGCATTACGTAGTCTTAATGCTCAAACTTTCCCTCTTGACCTCCACAACTACGTATTTTACCCTTCGAGTCAGTGTACTTATGCACATTGCACACAAGCCATAATCTATCTCCTTGCCTCATTGACCTGCGCAATTTCACAATCCTTAGGCCTCTCTCTATCATGTACTGCACATTGGGAAACTTTCTCCTTGCCTCATTGACCTGCGCAATTTCACAATCCTTAGGCCTCTCTCTATCATGTATTGCACATTGGGAAACTTTAAGGCTCAAGGATGCCTCACTAAGCTCCTCAACTGTGCAGTCATCTTTCTTAGGCATCCAAAACTGGACATTGCACAATCTCAAGCTTCATTCCATCACTCCTAGCCTCTGGAACTATGCACTACGCAATTCCTGAGTCTACCTCCCTATCCAGTTCCCAGTCCCAACTCAATCAGTCATTTACAAATATAAGAAGCACATATTGTAACCAACAAACATTTGTAATCACTTGAAGCTTGATCAATCTTCCAAAAATGCTTTGCACATTACACAAAAAGTTGCTCAGAATGCCTTTGAGGAAAAAACTTCGAACCCCGTCAATTGGTTTTTCTCTCTCTATTTTTACAGAAAATATTACACTCAAGAAAGGTCACACGTAACTATCAAACTATCCAGCTATCTAATTGTATAAATATCTTTTAACTAAAACTTATACAAAATATCTTACAAAATAAAGTCTTCATGCTTGAATATTCAAATGGAAATGGATTTTTTCCCTTAGGGCTCAACACATTGTTCCTGAACTTCGACTATAGCTTACTGTAGTAAACTTTCACATCTTTCCCAGAGAATTTTATTTGGAGTTGGAAACTGAATTCGTTCTTTAGAAGGCAACCCGCAATTTTGAAAATCCGATATAATCAAATGTTGATTCAAGCAAGGTATTCTTAAACCAAAAAAACTGAAAGTTTCCTTGTATGAAATTGACCATGATTTTTACTTTAAACACTACAATTTTCTCCAAAGATGAGTCCAACCTACATTTTGTAGCTATCAATTATTTTCCATAAACTTCCCAAGGGAACATGCTTCCATCCAAGTTCCAACACCCTGGCAACCTAGCTTGTTGTCTTTGATCAAACCTAGAATCAAAAGCAACAACATAATTTTGACCATTTCCAATTTACCCTTGATTTGAATACATAATTGATTCTTCTCAATGATTTTGTAGATTTCCATAATAATATCAACCTTGTCAACAATATGCATTGTTTTCAAATCTATTGTGGATTTCTCATTTAGAAATTTGATGAATTTACTAGCTCTCTGCGCTTATATTTGCATCTCCTTCTTGAATGAGGTCATGAATTCAATGATACTATTGGCTGCAACCATTTCTTCGGCAATAACTTGAAATAATTCTCAGGTGGAGCACGCTTGTTGAATTATGTCATCCCAAATGACCTGCCTAGCTTCAATCAAGGACATATTGCCCTTCAATATGCTCTTCATTTATTTTATTTAGATAACATGTACTTTTAAAATATTTGTTCATTTTCTATCTTTGCAGACCTCAACTATTTCTCTTTAGAACTCAATTTTTCCTGACACAATGTTATATTATCCTAGATATTTTTCATCTCTATCCCTGACAATGTGAGTTTAGTCATGACCTGTGTCAATTTGTATTCAGGATATTCAGAGTCACTAGACACTACAATTGTACACACATGTTTTTTGATAGTATGATCTAAGTGTTATACCTTTTCTTCTAAAGCTATTATCTCCTTATTTCTGTTTGATAGTTGAATCATCAATTGTTCCTTTTCCTTTCCTACAAAAATCAGTTCAACAATTTACACGTGATCAGTCAAAGGAATTTTAAAATTTTGCCTCTATGATTGTATTTTAGTTTAAGTTCCTTGTATCATAGATTTTATGGCTTCTATGACATTTTGGTCAACAACAAGCTTAATAGTCAACTCCTTAAAACCCTCATTCTGCAAGTGTCGAGCTCTAGAATTAGCCTTTTCTTGTTTGATTTTGTTTGATCCTCTTTCTAAGAGCTTCTCTCCTTTGCTGACTATTAATGAAGCTATACTTAATTCATTATATAACATCTCACTTACTTGCATGTACAAATTAACCTTATCATGTAAAGAAAAATCAACAATGTTAAGAGATAAATATACTATCTTGAACCCAACACCCGAAGGAAGTGACTAGACAGTAGGATGAAACAAAGAGAGTTTCAATTGGTTCCTTTCTAGGTCCATTGTTGAAAGTAACCTGGTCTGAAAAGAATAAGATGTATGCATTGCCAGCTGAGACATCATTTCACCTTTCACATTTTGAATTTTTTCTTCAATCACTTGGTAATCCTGTAATGTTGCATAAATCAAAGAAGAACTTGCTTCACCTATGTTCACTATCAAATTTGTAGAACTAGAGGGCACAATAAGCTCAGGGTTTCCCATATTCATTTGAAAACGTAGTTTATCATAGGTCTCTTATGTCAGCTTCACATTAATTTCCTCCTCACTTTTAGGTTGTATTTTGGCTTTCTTTGATGATTGTACCTCATCCATGTCTACATCCATTGTTTCTACGGTATTTATTTTAAAAACAAAATTATTTGATTGAAGGAGTCTCAATTTCCAATCAGAATTAATAGGCCAAACATCTTGATCTTCCTTTGATTCAATTTCAGACATGCTTTCATGGGAGTATAGTGTTGATTTTACACTTTTCCTTCTACCAGAAATGACTTGGTGAGTGTCATATTGCCATTTCTCCCCCAATTCAAAATGAAATTCCTTCATAATATCCTCTACCTGAATAAGAGTTGTCTAGAATTCACTTTGAGTGGACCTACAACATTTTCCAATTTAAACATATACCCTCTACACCTAGGAATAAAATGGACTTGGTCTACATGTAGCCTTCGTATTATGAACTTTTTGACGGGCTGAAATGTACTGCCAACAGCTAAGGGGTCTCCCCGATGTGAAGTCCCAACAAGACCTCACACCATTTAGGATAGGATCCCCATCCAGTATGTGGGACTGACTGCCACCATGAATATTTTCACTCTTGGTTGTCAAATTAAAAGGTATCAGAGTGAGGACAAGAACGAAACACCTAGACAATGAAACAAAAATAGCCCAAGATTGACGAACTACAAAAAGGGGTATGATCAAGTCACAACAAAAATAATAAGAAGTATGTCATGAGAAGGATCAGTGATGCAATCCCAATCAGACATACATGAACAATAACATGCCAAAGGTTAATTGCAAATTATTTCATAATAGATCATCGACATGGTGAGAAATAAGTAAGCATGTATTCGAAAGCAAAAAATACATACAACAACCATGAACCAATCCATAACATATTACATGTATGAATGCACACGTATAAATGCAATGAAAATATTAGACATTTGATACAACCACTATGAATAAGCATGGGAATTAGTGTCAGAAATGAAGAACATATTATTACTTTTGTTGAAAATGCAAGTACATATGCTATAATTCATCAAATCCCAATCGTGGAACATGGGTTTTTCATGTCATTATCAATTACAAAACCCTAGCCTCGCTTCAACTCACCCTCCTAGCTTCCAAAAGCAAAGTGCCTCTAGCTCTCAAGCACAAATAATCTCTCTACTACTGCTCCCAGCTCAAGTGCTAAAAGTCCTCTACCAATGAGGCATGAAGGCACATTTATAGAGGTGAGGTGACCGTTCACCTACCGTGACTTTTTCCCTACCCTCATGACTCTTGAACTTCCACACTGCTCTCTCGTGACTCCTACCTAGTACATGCTCAATTGATTTATGTGTAACCATGGGAATTATGGTGAGAAATATGTACATACTACCAACGGAGTAATTCTAAGAAGGATAAGTAGGATTTTCAGAAACCCTACTACTATAGCACAATCATGATGAGCCACTCAATAGGGTTGTGATCCATTTTCTATGTTGAATGTTGATTTTCCTACCATAGTCCCTACCATCATGGTTGTCGTAGTGCTTTAGGCAGTTGCGTGGATCCAACTAGCCTATTATCGAGACTCTGATTGCAAGGATTCTTGCATGAAACCCTAGTTTTATGCATGCAAATAAGCATTCCCACTCGCAAAAAAATAATAATGTCATAAATATGCAAACAAATAATAATTACAGAAACATGACAAATTAACTTAAAGTAAAATATCATTTTGGACCCCTGTATAGTCCCCTTTTGTGGCACAGTGTTGTACATAGATGTAAATTTTGCAAGGTGTCTATGGGATCCAAAATGTTGGAAGCAATTCCTGAAATAACTATCCATATCCTTTTGCTTGAATCAATCTCATAAAGTGGTGTTTAAGGTGAAGGATCTCAAGATTTTTCATCTTCTATGGAGGAAATGCAGCATCAAGAGGCATATAACTTCCTCAGATTTTGGAAATATCACTCTAATGCATGAGGCCTAATTCCTTGAATACACTTTTAGACAAATACGAAGGTTTCTTCTTAATTCCAGAGATATTCATCCATAATATAAGAGCTATAGTAGTCAAAAGAGATGGCACCTCATTAGCAAAACCAATCATAACTTTCAATATTTCGAATAAAATATGTAGAAATTTATAAACACAACAATGTATTTCCGGATTCTCCTGATCTAAAAAGTTATTCTTATGTTAAATACAGAATCCTTCCACTTAATTCTTTGCAGAAATTAAATCGCCAATTGAAAAACACATATGAAGCAAATCAATTGCACATAACAAGATGTTTTACCAGGAAATATTAAAGCTAAAATCCCCAACTATCATATATTATGTATATCAATGGAACATGTAACAATCTCACACAAAGCTCAGCTCATAGAGCTCTCAGTACAATATGCAATCGTCACACACTGTCATGCAGAAATTTGCATATCTATGCACCAATTTCTTGCCTCCTAACAGCCTGCCTCCACTGCGCAATCCCTGCTAAAGAAGATCCCTTAATGAATTCAATCTTGTCTTGCTTGCACTGCGCAATACTCATTAGCATCTCCAATGTCTGTGTAGATGCATTGAATGCATCACTATAGTCACAACTGATAGTCCATATCACCCTTTCACCTATCTCTCCACTGGGTCTCCGCTGGATCTGACATGCAAGTAGTTAACTGCTGTATTTTTTCAGTTGCAAGTAAGACACTACTTGTGAATTAATTAAATAATTAATTCACTCATCTTTCACTAGTGTATCTTTAGTTACAACTAGCAAAAATGATTTTAACTCACTTAACTGAGTTAAACTAAATAACAACTCACATAACTACTCTTCCAACTCTATTACAACTTGCCACTGTCAGTTATAACGAAGTCCTCCATGCATGAGTCACCAAACACCCTAGGAATTGCATAATTCCTTCAGCCCACTGATGTGCCACATATGTTTACTGAAATAAAGTGCTCCAAGAGAATACGTTACTATTTATTGTCTAATTATTATTAAGGGCTAATAATAATCGAAATGCATCTATTTTTAGATTAGCGATATATAAATAGACTTCACCCAATCTTATAAAAATAAAAATTCATCCAAAGATAGAATTTTCTCAACCATCTAGAATCAACATCCTGCTAACTTTAGAATATGCTCACCATTCTAAAAATAGGCATACACTTAAAAATAGCTTGCGGGCCCCACTCAGTGAAGGTGCTTAATTTTCACTAAGCTCATCATCTTGCTGAATCTCAACACTCCCTCTCAACAAGATAGGGATTATCCTTCACCCCGATCCCGTCTCTATGGTATTCAAATTTTCTCCTGGTGAGCCCCTTCATTAGAATATCTGGATCTTGATCTTCTGTAGGAATGTACTAAAGCAACATGATCTTCCGCTGCACACAATCTCTGATATGATGATACTGGATATCTATATGCTTAGATCTATTATGAAACACATGATTAATCGAGAGTTTAATGCAACTCTAATTATCACAATGAATCACTATAGGATCTAAATGAGAACTGAACAAACCGACCAGGATCTTCCTTATCCAGATAGCCTCACATGCAGCTTGACTTGCTGCCATGTATTCTACTTTCACTGAACTGAATACCACAGATATTTGTTTCTTAATGTACCAAGAAAATGTTGTAGATATGATACTGAAAACCCCTCCTGATGTGCTCTCTCTATCCATTGGGATGCCTGCCCAATCTGCATCCGTGAAGCCATGCAACTTCACCTCATCCGTCTGTGTGTACCATAAGCCATACTCAGATGTGCCCTTGAGATACCTCAGGAGATGCTTGCTTGCCTTCCAAAAGAGCTTGGTAGGCTTAATCGCTTAACTAAGATGGTTCACTACATAGCATATGTCTGGTCTTGTATTAACTAAATACATGAGCGAACCCACCAACTGTCGATAAATAGTGGCATCCACTACCTCTGCCGATGTAGCATCCTCTTTCCTCCAATTTCCTAGAAGAGGAGTATCCATGGGCTTGCAATCCTCCATGTGAAACTTACCAAGTATCTCCCGAGCATACTTTCCTTGAGACACAAACAATTCACCTTCTCGTTGCCATATTTCCAATCCAAGGAAATAATGAAGGAGGCCCAAATCCTTCATCTCAAACTCCTTTGCAAGGTCCTCCTTGCATGAGTGTATCAACTACTCATCACCCATTAGTATTAAATCATCAACATAAAGAACAATGATTAAAATCTTATCCTCCACCACAATTTGGTATAGGTTTTGCATCCGCCTCACTCTTGGTGAAGACAAGTCCAATGAAATAGTTTTCGATCCGTGTGTACCAAGCACGGGGTGCTTGCTTCAGCCCATACAACGCTCTTTTGAATCTTTCCACATGCGACCCACTGCTGAAGATATCAAATCCTATAGGCTACTCAATGTACACTTCTTCCTCAATGATCCCATTAAGGAACACAATATTCACATGCATCTGATGAATGTGCTAACCCATCTACATTGAGAGAGCAAGGATGGTCCTTATGGAAGAATACCGTGCGACAGGTGCAAAGGTTTCTTCATAATCAATCCCCTCGATCTGTGAGAAGCCCTAGGCAATGAATCTTGCCTTATACTTCTTGACGCTCCCATTAGCAGCTTGATTTACCTTGTAGATCCATCTTGAACCTACCACTGATTTACCAACCAGCCTTGGAATAATCTCCCAAGCACTGTTTCTGACAATGGAGTCATACTCCTCTACCATGGCATCTACCCATGTGGGCTCCTGCACTGCTTCCTCAAAGGAAGATGGCTCTGTCACGGTACACTTGCTCATGAGAGCCATGTATCCAGTATTTCGGTCAGGTGACTATCTCTGTCTGCGCTGTGAAGTAGGGACTCCTACATTCTGTGTCACATCAAGCTTCAGCCTCTCAGCTTTTGTGGTATGCCTTATGCTTGTTCTGATGTTTGGCCCTGCATGAGTGGACTCCTCCACTCCATGATCCTCCTCCTGTGGTTGATCTACATATTGAGGCTCATCTTTGGCAACCATAAGTTCCTCCTCTGCATGCAAGTGTAGCTCCCTCTGAAGCGACAACTTCATGGCTTTATCCTCATTGAATTTTATATCCTGTCACACCACAATCATTCAACTGTTTGGAAAATACACATGATAATTATAGAGTGTTTCTGTGCACCCCACAGATATCCCAAATTATGTAGTCGGATCCAGCTTCTTCCTGGAATCCTTGGTCACATGAATGTAAACAGATGAGCCAAAAATATTTAAATGAGAAATATATGGCTTCTTACCAGTAAAATCTTCTTCAGGTGTACTCATGCTAAGTACTCTATGAGGACAACGGTTTTGCAAATAACCTCTGTCCTCCAACATCGCAACTGAGACCAAGTTCTTCTTCAGACCTGGAACATGCATAACATCTTTCAATAGAAATGGTTTACCTGACTCCCTCTCAAAGGTAACGGTTCAAATGTTGGTCGCACTATATCTACTGTTGTCGCCCATCTCTATATGCATTTGGAGATCTTTCTCCTCCAAGTCACAAAACAACTCCTTGCCTCCCGTCATGTGGAAGGAAGCAACACTATCAAGATACCACACCGATCCCATTACGCTTGAAACCAAGCATGCAATCAAAGAGAAATCAAGTTCAAATTGTGAGGCAAGGGCCTCACCAGCTGCAGCTCCAATAACCTTCTTGTTATTCTTTTTCTGTGGGCAGTTAGTGGCGATATGCCCATGTTCGTGACAGTGAAAACACTTCACCTTGGACAAATCTAACTTCTTTCCTTTAGCCTCGGATTTTGAATGGGATTTATTCCCCTTCCCTTTCCTTGCTTTGGCATCCAAAGTGCAATTCTCTTCATCATCATTCTTTGATGAAGAGCCATTCGTGGTACTCCACCTGAACTCCTCTGCACTAGATCTGACCAAAGTCACTCCCAATCCGGACGTTTCTCCTATGCATTGACAGAGCCTTGATAATTGTGCCAACTCTTCGGAAGCCCAAGGAGATCCAAGCTCACCAATTTATCATCCGAAACTGTAATTCCCACACTCCCCATCTCATCCCTACATTGGAAAAACTTCATGAGATATTTTGGAATACTTTCGCCCTTCTCCATTTTGATTTTTCTGAGCTTATCTTTCAGCACCAACTTCATATGGTTGCTACTGCTTTGGAAAATATCTGTCAAAGCCTTCCACATTGGAAATGGAGTGGCTTTCCCATGAAGGCTTGACACAATATGGTCTTTCACACCTTCTAACATAATTTTTCTTGTCTTCGCTACTTTTTTTTTCCAGGCGTCAAGTAATGCAGCATCCATCGAAGTGGGCTTAGGAACATTGTTACCGATGAACACCTTCAGACCATTATCTTCAAGCACCGCCTCCATCTTGTCCTTCCAGGCTATGTAGTTAGAGCTGCCCTCGAGTGCATACTCCAACCACAACCCATTGAAAGCCATTTCAATGTTTACTCAACTGTCGCACCAAGAAATTCTTACAGCAAATTCGAATTTTCCACCAGCAAAAAACTCAGCACTGCTTCAATATTGCAATCTCCAGTGATCAACACTGCTCCAATACCATGTAGAAATTTATAAACACAATAATGTATTTCCGCATTCTCCTGATCTAACAAGTTAATCTTATGTTAAATACATAATCCTTCCACTTAATTTTTTGCGGAAATTAAATCTCCAATTGCAAAACACATATGAAGCAAATCAATCACACATAACAAGATGTTTTACTGAGAAAGCTTAAAGCTAAAAGCCCCAACTATCATATATTATGTATATCAATGGAACATGTAACAATCTCATACAAAGCTCAACTCATAGAGCTCTCAGTACAATATACAATCGTCACACATCGTCATGCAAAAATTTGCATATCTATGCACCAATTTCTTGCCTCGTGACAGCCTGCGTCCACTGCGCAATCCTTATTGAAGAAGATCCTTGAATGAATTCAATCTTGTCTTGCTTTCACTGCGCAATCCTCATTGGCATCTCTAATGTCTATGTAGATGCATTGAATGCATCACTATAGTCACAATTGATAGTCCATCTCACCCTTTCACCTATCTCTCCACTGGGTCTCCACTAGATCTGACATGTAAGTAGTTAATTGCTGTATTTGTTCAGTTGCAAGTAAGACACTACTCGTGAATTAATTAAATTAATTCACTAGTGTATCTTTAGTTACAACTAGAACAACTGAGTTTAACTCACTTAACTGAGTTTAACTAAATAACAACTCACATAACTACTCTTCCAACTCTGTTACAACTTGCCACTGTCAGTTATAACAAAGTCCTCCATGCATGAGTCACCAACCACCCTAGGAATTACGTAATTCCTTTAGCCCACTGATGTGCCACATCTGTTTACTGAAATAAAGTGCTCCAAGAGAATAATTTACTATTTATTGTCTGATTATTATTAAGGGCTAATAATAATCGACATGCATCTATTTTTAGATTAGCGATCTATAAATAGACTTCACCCAATATTCTAAAAATAGAAATTCATCCAAAGATAGAATTTGCTCAACCATCTAGAATTAGCATCCTACTAACTTTAGAATATGCTCACCATTCTAAAAATAAACAAACACCTTAAAATAGTCTGCGGGCCTCAGTTAGTGAAGGTGCTTAAATTTCACTAAGCTCATCATCTTGTTGAATCTCAACAAAATACAACTCTAAGAAGACTGGTTTTCCTATTGCATGACCCTTCTCTAACTTACTCATCATTTGGACATTGAGAATATTTCTCTTTTCCATCGGTAATGTTATCTAAGAGTGATTTGTAACCAATGCACTACACATTTATCAATATGTGAATGCCTTTATCAATCATATGAACAATTTATATTCATAATGTGCACAATGTTGCTTGCTTCTTGTTCCAAATTTTTTCTGATGAATCCCTTTATTGTTACTGGATGCGGGGTTTAATGTGGTGACCGTGGCACATTTGCAATCATTGGACTGATCACATTTGGAAACATGACTCAAAGATGCTCAAAAAAAGTCACGACCTATTGAATACATCATTATCCTTGAGAGAGATAGTGACCTGTGAGGTAGTTTTAAGAACAAAGAGATTCCAACGGGGAAAATAAAATTTACCAAACCAGTTCATTCACACACTTTGCAACGGAAGTCTTGTATCAAGAATATAAAGCACAACAATTTCACTTCGAAGTAATCTATCATTATGCAAAAAATTACGCTTTTAAGTGAATCACACACTCCCACATATTTAGTGAATCATATAGTTATAAATTAGCAGTGGGAGTATACAACTCTCAAATTCTAAAGATGGAGAAAGAGGAGAGGGGGTCCCTTTAATGGGGTGTTAGTGGATAAATGTGTATTACATATGGGATGCGAAAATATGGCCTAAATAAAGCAACCTAAACCAAAAAATGTGCAATATAGATGCAATGAATAACTTTATCATTTGACAAGTATCATGAAATGGCTTAATCCCATTACGGGAGATTTATTGAACATGACTAAGATACTACATAGTACATGTGACAAATATTATGTATTTCTACATAATTATAATGGGTTTCCCCCACAACCTTTTGTTTTACAAATAAATCTTCCATCGAAAATTAATAGCCTTGCTTAAGTGGAATTCCAATCAAATTTATTGTAACTATAGTTTCTTGAAGTACCAAGACCATTGAAAAATCCATTTCCTCTGAGTTCCCGTTGAATACTGAAATTGGGATCTTACACTATAAGATTTTGAGGTATAGAAGGTATACTGGCTTTCCCATTTAACAACAACGAATTATTGGTCGTGCCTATATTATTGGATCTGATATCATTTACTGAGATAGGCATTGGGCCAATTGCTCCTATGTTGTTGAATTCAACACTTCATTGTTATTCAAACAATTTCCAGCCAACCCATTTGAAAATATAAGCTTTACACACTTATTACGTGTTGGGACCAATCCATTTAAATTCTTCACATCACTACCTATGCCACTATTAACAGATAAAGTGCCTCCAGTATTAGTCCCCACACCACTGGGATCGAAAGGTATTCGTCCATTGAGTTGTGATGACATCATCATCTATTGTATAATGTGTTGAACAAATTTTTCTGAATCATTCAGCTAAGATCAGTAGTTACACATGCTACTGTTGCAATAGGCTAGAATTTGCAGTAATATGAGCCAAATGAATAGAAGTAGATGTTAAGGTAGTAGCGGAACAAGGTTTTACATAATTTGAAACAAATGTACCTTAATTTGCAAAAGACAGTGCAAAGTGGAGTTGTGACTGTCAGACATAATTTGAGGAACCAACAAAAGGAACTTGAATAGTGCTTTCAAAATAAGTTGTGACACCACTTAAGAGACTACTTTACTTGGATTTCATAGAGTTTTATTGAAGAAACCCAGTTCTGGTGCTTCTATAGCTTGTATGGGAGGTTGAACTTAGTTAATTATTTACATTATTAATTATATTATTTGCAACAAGCTTCATAGAGGTAGGTTGACCTGCACTTTTTTCACCGCTCAATGTCTGTGAACCATTTTGTTCTTGTTGCTAAGCCACATGATTTTGAATCCCAATAAACCTTGGAGTTTGACAAGGAAAATTGTTCACGATTTTAATAGGACCAATTTTCTTTTCTCTAATAAAATCAATTAGATCCTTCATGTTGTTCACTACCTCTAATATCTGAAGGCACCGAACATATATTTTTGTATACCCCAGATCATTCACGAATGACACCTCCAATGTTGTTTCTAATTGACAAGCAGTCACAACAAACATGTTACAGTTTGATTGTAAATCATGGGGAGAAAGATTTGTTGTACCGTTTTGCACTGAATTTTGATGCTTCTGTAAAATCACACCCAATTGAGATACTTGTGGTATCAAAACCTTCGAGGAATGAGATCCTCGTGATTTCTTGCAAAAAAATCCCTTGAAAAAATATTAAGATATGAGGAAAAACAATCCGGAGTCGACCATCACGTACAACACAAATTTGATCAAATAGAATTTCCTGTATTGCTTTTTCATACTATAACACAATGTGGCATGTAGCAGTAGTATATTCAGGAGGCATATCTACATACGAGAGTTTCTCCAATGTTTCACTGTCATATTTGATTTTGCAAAGCCTTGGTAAAACCTCCACCGTAGTTTCAAAACCTCTACCAGGTTTTGTACCACATATTTCACAATGCCACACATCCTGAGGGAAATTACCTGTTGTTTGGTGATCACTTCCACATAAAGAAACACACTAACGGTTCTTTCCTTATGGACCAAATACTAAAACACAAATTTTCTCCAGAAAAAAATAGTTTTCGACTTACGAAGGTCGCGAAATCGCACCATAACAAGGTCACATCTTTTAGCTACTTTCTTTGAGGCATATGAACATGATAATGTGACATGGTAAGAAATGTGACTTACTAGAGGTCACACAGTCGCGTGTTGGACAGGTCGCACTTCCTTGAGGCGTTGAATCGTGATCCCGCGACCTGGGTGGGAGTGCGACTTACTCGAAGTCGCATAGTCGCAGCACAGGCTGGTCACACTTCCTGGAGACTTGCCTAGACTGCGATTATGCGACCCTGAAAGAATTACGACCAGAAGCCCGAAACATTTCTCTCGTTGATACCTTCAAAACATCCTTTGTGGTTTGAAGGATTTCACAATTTTGATCTATTCAAACCCATCGTTGCCATTCGGAGGAACGGATTCGCCTGGGGTTGAGTTTCAACATAAATTTTCTGTCTATTTTCCAACTTCAACGATTTTCTATGCCTCTTAATTGCATCTAGAAACTTGACCAAAGGTATCATTGGTGTCACCATTCGATTTTTCAGTGCGAATGTTTGTGCCTGAAAGGTGCAGTTGATGCAAAACAAAATATCAACTGGTTTTTCTTTAAAATGGGGTCTATGACATTTGACCGGAGAGTAGATGGGTAAATTTTGGCCTTCTTAATTGGTTAGAAAACTGTATACGACCCAAAACTATAGATAGAATCTGTTCCCAAATGCTTATGAAATATGACGAGAGAACAACGAAGTTGTCATCGGATTCGAAACTTTAACGCACACTGGTATCTCATCAAACCTTTAGCGCAAAATCCATGGATTTCATCCTAACATCGCCTACCAAACGACAATGCATAGAAAGAAACACATGTTTATTTGTTGTAGTCATGCTTCACCCAGTTGCTTGGTTACATTGCATGGATTTGGTCATATTGAAAGGCAACAGATGCTTGGGAGTAATATAACTCCACCCGTAATTTCCACAAACCAAGATAATGGGTAGTATCGATATGCACCATGATGATTCATGCGTTATGGAATGGCAATTCCTTAAATGCACCAGGTTCGGCTTGAAACACATTTCCTTCAACCGTTACCAAGACTCAACATGTTATGGGCATATAGATCGATTATTAGTACGTATGATGTGCATAAGAGCTAAAATCAATTTTACACCACTCGTTGGCCAGTGTGCTCCTGATTGTGCTTTAACAATGTGCTTCCATGCAAACAAGGATCTTCTCCCCGCAGTAGCTCGACATTTTAATTAAACTGCTTTATTTTAAATTACACAGAAATGTCCCGCAATTGCAGAATCCCCAGAGAGCAGAAGACACGCATAAATTGTATGTAGATCCGCCATCTATGTATGGTAGGAAACACATGTTCCTTGTCAAAGTTACAAGTCACGAAAAAGAGGGCCTGTAAATCCATTCAGTGCACAATTAAATGGAGATTGTGTTGTATTGCCTTCATCGCTGCAAGTTTGAGAGAGGTTATTTAGAGCACCAGAAAAGCAACAAAGAGGACAGTGGCAGACAGTGGAGACAGCAGCACAGAGGATAGGAACAGTCGGCAAAGCAGCAAGTTTTGAGTGGTCAGACTAACAGGTATTGAAGGGTTAAGCATAAAACAGAGGGTCATTTTTGGGCAGAGAATTTGATTTCCCTTAATATCATCATCATGGTAATGGGACAAGAAACTTTAGAACCCATTGGAACAAATGATATAGGGCAAGTGAAAATTGCCTCATCAACCAAAAGTGGGAAGTGAGTTTGGGTCAATGCCAAACAGTATTGGGGCATTTTAAAACGGAGACTAGCTCGTCTAAAATGGGAGTAGACAAGAAAAAAAATGTCTCAAAGGGAAAGTACTATTCGTAAGAAACAAGATTCAAACAAGTCCTCTTTGCAAGCATGTGGCAACAAGTCCAAAGGAAGAGGAAAAATCATTTATGATTATGCCTTATATAGTCCCACATCCACACCTCTCATTTGGTCATCTGATCTTTATGTGAAAGAACTGTTAAATGTAAAAGAGAGGTTGGAAGTAGTAGAAGCTAAAGAGCCAGAAAGAGATTGTACAATCCATATAATAACAGTTGAAAACCAGGCTTTAGCAGAAAGCAACAAAGTTCGAAAGGAGCAATTGTCATTGCTGTAGAAAGCTCTCCGAATAAGAAAAACAGAATGGAAACGCATGAAAGCGGAGGTGCAAAACATGAAGAAATTTGCAGTGGAGAATATAGAGGTGATGAATGCGAAACCACCCCAGGATAAGGGAAAATTAGTTGCCCAAATAGACAACAATGAAGAGACAAGAAGAGAAGAGAGGAAAGGAGATTCTGCAAAACTCTCCAAAACTTGGGCTCAAGTTATTAGCAATTCTGCTAAGAGGGAAGAAGAAACAAACATTCAAGTTGACAACATGCAAGATAGAGAAAGAAAAGAAAGACATGATAGAGCAACAAACATAATTATTTAAAGGGTGAAAATTTATGGAAAAAATGAATGTACTCTTGACATTGCAGGAGACTTCTTGAAAGACAAGCTCCAATGGCAAGGAAAAATATGTCAAGCATGGAGAGTAGGTAAGCTTAACGGTGAGAGAGCCAGGCCCAAAAAATTCATCATGCCCTACTTGCGTGATATAGATATAATTCTAAGCAAGAAGCATCTCTTGAGGGGTTCTCGGTTTTTTCTAGAAGAATATTTAACTGTAAGACAACAAGAGGAAAGGAGGGACGAAATGAAAAAAGTTAGGGCAGCAAGAGATGAGGGAAAAATAGCATGGATTTATAAAGGTAAAATTGTGATAGCGCAATTTGGACCTCCTTCCAAAATAAGGCAGCAAAACGATAACAAAGAAGAGGCAGCAAACTCTTCAACAAGAAATGAGGAAGCAAGGTCAGTATGGGAAAGCAAGGACAAAGACTCAACTGTGAGTCTTGCATGTCAAAAAAAAAAGAAATCAAGTCGCATCCAGGTTTCCTTAAGATTAGTTTGTTGGAACTGCAGGGGTTACCCATGGAGACGAGGACCTTGGTTAGGGCCTATTGCGGAAGGTAGAGACATAATTTGCCTCAGAGAAACACTTGAGCATGAAGGGTGCAAGACACATTTGTTTGAAGGGTATTGGAAGATAGCAGTGTCGAACAAGGAAACAGAGAATGGCAAAGGGCACGGGGGTATCATGGTATTAGTAAGAGAAAAAGAAGGTCGCTTCATTCAGCTAGAAAAAGAAGACCCAAATAAGCAATTTTTCTGGCTTAAAATATCAGAAAATGGAAATCACATCAAAATTGCAGCATGCTATTTTGCACTGCAAGTCTCAAAAATCTACAAAAGTAGAGGGCTTGACCACAAAGATCTCTTTGCAACCCTAAAAATAGATATTGCAATATATTCTCAGCTAGGTGAAGTCCTTATAGTGGGGGATTTCAATGCTAAAACTGCAGGTGAACAAGCTAGCATTCTTTTTTGTAAAGAAGACTGTGACCCTATCTGGCTTACAGAAGAGAGTAATCATCAGTGGGAACGAATTTTAGAGGATAAAGGTTGCAATCTCTTCGGAGAACAATTGCTTACGCTATATGGGCTTTTTTATTTAGTTAGTTGTAATGGTTTGACTAGATGGGAAAAGTCCAGTAATTTCACTTGCAATACTTACAATGGAGCAAGTGTAGTAGATATGTAATTTGCTCGCATAGTTTGTGTGAGAAAATGGAGGAAGTGCTGATTGGAGATCAAATTTGGGACTTGAAATCAGATCACAAGCCAAATTATTTGAGTTTCTCTTGTACTAGAAAGAAGCAATTAGGGTAAAAAACTCAATATGTTCAACAAAATCCCCCAAAGGGAAGAATTATTTTGACTCCAGATAATTGTAATACCTTTAAAATAACGCTAGAGAGGCTCTTCAAGAAGAAGGAAATCTCATTTCATGGCCTTCATATTCACGAATTAACACATTTAATTCAAAGCGCACTTGTCGAGTGCAAAAGAGAAAAAATTAAGAAGTCTAAAACAAATTACTTTCCGGTTAATGCTTGGTTTGACGAGGAATGCAAAAAGGCAAGGAGAAGGTGGAAGTAATCAGACACAGATAACATAAAGCTCAAAGTTTACAAGCAGACAGTAAGAAAGAAAAAGGTTGATTTCATGGTTTCGAGGAGACAAGAACTAATCTTCCTTGGGAAAAATAACCCCAAATTATTCTGGAATGAGCTCCAATAGAAAAAGGTGCAAAATGAAAACAAAATTACAACTTCTAAATGGTTCGACTATGCAAGACAATTTTATGAGCAGGATCCCAAGGTTGACCCTCCTCCCTTGGCTAACACAGACACAAAAATCTTCATGGTGCAAGAGGTAGAGATGGATATCAAGAAGTTGGGCGCTGAAAAAGCAAAAGACTTAGATGAACTCCAAGAAAAGTATCTAAAGTGGGGCTTAAAAATTATTTCACCTCACATCACAAAAGTTTTCACTAACATCATACAACAGGGGTTCCCCACAGATTGGACAACTACTATGGAAATACCTCTTTTCAACAGTGGTAACGTCAATAATCCCTCCAATTATAGAACCATAATGATAAACCCCTTGTTTGAAAAGTTATTTGGAAGCATGTTAGAAAAGAAAATCAACAAGTGGGCAGAAGAAAGAGTTAAACGTGCTAAAGGGAAAGCAGGTTTTAGACCTAAACATTCCACAGTTGATCATTGTATAACTTTAAGGCACATCATTGAAAAAGTTTGGGGAAAAAAAGGAAGAAGTTTTGTGTTGCTTTGTTGATTTCAGAAAAGGCTTTGACATAGTTCCTAGGGATAAGCTTTGGGGCAGAATGGAGGAACTCGGGGTTCCCAAGAATTTGAGAGCAGTTGTGCATAGGCTGTATGAAGAGGTGAAAGTCAAAATTAGAACTTTAGTAAGCATTTCTAAAAATTTTAGAATCGATATCAGGGTCAAGCAAGGTTGCCCATTGTCTCCTACCCTTTTTGGGTTATATGTTGACAAGCTTGAAGAGTGGCTAAATTCGCAAGGGGGTGATGGTATCCATTTGGGAAATTTCGTTATAAGGCTTCTTTTGTATGCATATGACCTTATATTGATTGCTAAATTGGCTCTTGGTTTGCAAGAGCACTTACATTCCCTTGAGAATTTTTGTAGAAGGGTGGAAATGCAAGTCAATATTAGCAAAATGAAAGTAGTGGTTTTCTCTAACAAAAGAAAGCATAACCAGCATAAGTTCTACTTTGAAGGCAACATTCTGGAAGAAGTTGTAGACTACAAATACCTCAGAATTGACTTCAACAAAAAATTAAGTTGGGATGGTTGTAGAAAGAAAATAACTTTAGGGGGTTGGAAAGCATTTTATGCTCTTCAAAACAGGTGTAGAGAGGCAGAGTTGTGGGACTGGAAAACCACTCTAACTCTTTTTGGGCTTCTAGTGATTCCGGTGATTCTCTACTATTGTGAACTTTGGGCCAACAACACAACCGAGATGCAGTGGAAACAAATTGAGAAAATTCAGAAGCATTTGATTACAAACAAATTCAAAATTAAAAGTGCAGTTCCTTATGCTATCCTGTTAAGTGAAACAGAGGCTGCTCCTATTGAAGCAATTGCTATGGTGCGAGTCATAAGGTATTTGAAAAAAATTGAGAAAATGGAAGAGGGTAGATGGCCTAAGGTTGTTTTTAGTGACAGATTGTGTGAAAGAAAGAAGACTTGGATGCGGCAAAATAACAAATGGTTTAGTAAATGGGGTATTTGCTTGAGCATGTCTCCTACAAACAGTAAAGAGATAAAAACGTTTGTTATGGATAAGTTCCACAAACGTACTTGGGAGAAAGAGCTAGGGAGAAAGAAGAAGTACTACATTGAAGAGTTTAACCCCACTCATAACCATCAGCAAAAGGCATATATAGGGGCCAAGAACAAAAATTCTTATTGCTCAATTAAGGACTATTTCTCATCAACTCTATTGTGAAACAGGGCGCTGGAAAAGGCCAAAAGAAATGTGGGAGGAAAGAGTATGTATTTTTTGCTTCTCCGGAAAAGTGGAAACAAAGAAACATTTCATTTTAGAATGCGAGGCCTTCAAAGACAACGGGGAAAATTATGCAAGTATTCTGGCAGCTAGTTCTTTGGATAATATATTCAGCGAAGAGTTTGTTGAGAAGCTAGGAGCAGTTATTGTAAAACTTCACACGAAAAGGGCTGAATACAAGAACCAAATAGAGAAGCAATTTGTCCCATAGGCTATTTTTAGCCTCATGGACATTAAAAATACTTTCTTTCTTTCTTTATTTCTTTCTATATCGCACCTATGAGGAGACAAAATCCTTAAATATGACAATAGGTTACCCTTTTTTTTCCAATGCAAACGCCCATGGTTCTTTGATGGTGAGTGTAGATAGCTCAAACCGTCCAGCATGGGATGATAGCATACATTCCAAGGCCTCATACATGTAGGCTTTAAAAAAATTATCCCTTGGCATATTTTGCATAGAGAATGTGTCGCCTTAGTGCTTATGTAGGTTTCCTTTAACGAACTATTTCCTATTAGTCTTGGATGCCTCTTGTCAAAGTGCATATCGGGTATCCCATTTACAGATAAATGTCATATAAAGTGACCTTTTGAAGCCATGTTAATGCATGGGAAATCCTTATATAGTGGAATTTTTAAAACATACTCCCTTGGTGCCTGGTTTCATATAAATTAAAAGAATGTTTTGCTTTAGTGCATTTTTCATTTGTCTCAATACAAATTGTCTATAGTGCGCCAAGGTTCTTGGGGTTTTACTTCTTGAAGGCTTGACTTTTTCCAGTTGGATAAGGGACCTGCGATGCCACATGTAAGAAAGTAAGAGACCCCTTTAATTTTCTTTTAATCTAAAATAACCTCAACAAATTTAAATAATAGGCTCAAGACATGGAAAACAAGAGACCTAGAAAACACGATTTGATTTGCCTCAACACAAGTAGGGCTCACAATGATTGCAAAAAGAGGTGTTCATATGTCTTCGTGAAGGAAATCACCTTAAGTGCTCAAATGTTATGTTGGAATATTGATATGCGAATCGAAATGCAAAGCTCTAATAACCTAAACCTTGAAAAGGGTGATGTAGGCACTTACGAGGACGTAGGGTTTCGCAAGAGATAATATTTACCTCAAACCCTAATGCAAATACTAATATGGGGAGCCAATGATGAGCCTAAGGGAGTATGAAATGCAATGATTCTTATTATGATGTATTCCTATGTTGATGAGAATGCGCCCCTAGAGGCATACAAGTTAGGTTAAAGCATGAGGGGGGAGCCCTTATTTTGACAACCTAGGGTTTCTCCCAAACCCTAATATGGTAAACATAAGGAAATCCAAATGAAATATTGCTTGTCCACACATATTGCCTCTACTAATTGTGATGCATATTATGAAAATATAAGTTTCAAAGGCACTAGGGACTCTTAATACATCTTTCAAGCAAAAAACCTTCGAAACCCTAATGTAATCATAAGGTCAATATTTGAGATAAAAACATGATGGGTGGATCCAATGTGTAAAGCATGAGTGGGCACATAAACAGGGTTTGATAGGAAGGGTCACAGGTAGAGTAACCAATTGAAAACCTAATCTAAACCCTAATAGCCTGGGGTAAGTAGAGGGGGACCCAAAATTTTGAGCATTGTTGTAGCAGGTACAACAATTGGAGAACCACTAATAGAATATAACATCTATGGTTACGTCCTTATAATAGATCGAATATTGTGGGTGATGCAAGGAAGTATTGAAAAAATACTATGAGTACCTCTTGCATACCTTTACCTTTACAAATATGCCCTTCCTCCATGTCTCAGCTATGTCCCATAATCCATTAAACATGAAATTAGAAGTTTACACAAGCCAGTAGTTAATGATGATGCAGAGAAAAAGGCAGAGTAATTATTGTATTCATAATTTTAAAATAGGTTTATGGTGTTGCTCAGCTGCCAGCGGGCCTGGATAGTACCTCGACTGAGTCACTCCAAGAAATCACAAACATTTCTCCGCTGCTAGCTAACTTGGTTAGTACCCCGATGGAGTCATTGCATTGCCTCTCTATGTAGGAAGCCTTTCTCAACCCTTTACCCTTTATTTAATTTTGTTTTCTTTCATTTGCACATTGGAATTATTTATTGGGTGTTCATTGTGCCAGGGCAGATGAGGGATCCTGACTTATTTTATGGGAAATAGAGGTTGTTTCTTGTTTGACAAAACTGAAAGATATTTTGATTTAGGTTTGATCTCATGCCTTGTTTCCCCATCACATCTCCAATTTACAAGTGAAAAATGAACACATACCAAGAAATATCCAGGACCAAGTCAGAAACAGAGTTCAGGTTACAGATATAGGTCATTTGGACTAATTAGAGTTCCCCATGAGTACATACTCATATTTTCCTTGCTAGTGAGATAGACATAAGAGACATGTTTGGAACGCAGTTTTGATTACTGGTTCTATGAGAGGATTCCTTTCAGAGCACTCATTACAACCACACACAACTGTTAGGGTTAGGGTTTCAATGTGTGCGAAGAGGCTAGAACAATATTTAGGGTTTGATTACGTGTAAACAAGCATAGAAATTTTATCACAACCCTAAAGATTTGAACGACTCTAGACTTATGAAGGGTCATGCGGTGGCATGCAACAAAGAGAAAATGTGAGGCTAGGTCATCAACATTTTATGCAAGAAAGTGAATGCACGATGTAATGCAACATGCGAGACTATAGTGCAATGCAATGCTATATAAATTCAAGGAAGAAATCGTCCAAATGCAATTAAAATACCAATGCAATGCATATGAAAATATTTCATGAATGCCATCCAACAATGACCAGTGCAAGAATATGAGTGCAATATTAAATTCCTAATGTCGTGTAGCTTCTAAGCCATAAAGAAAATGCTAAGAAGCAAGCCTTATTCAACAAATTAATAAGAAAAACCCAAAACATGACTAGTCTAAACCCAAAAACCCTAACGAGAGAGGAATTCAGGTCATGTGAAATCAATCTTCCAATGCAACAATCATAGTAGTTCCCGACCTGCGAAGAAAAAAATGTCAGCGATTAGAACTGACATAAGGAGTTGTGCAGAAACCAAAATTCTCAGTTGTGAAACACACACAATCGCTAGAGGGTCATGTATACTTACAAGAAAACGTGCCAGAAAATTATGTTCAAGCCAAATTGCAATCTAATCTTGGTAAACATAACGATATACTTGAAATTCATCATCGTCCAATGATGACACACATCCATTCGCTTAAACCTAAATTGAACACAAGTAAGGCAAGATGGCACTTGCTTGCAGAGGAATTTGCCAGATAAAACCCTTCAAGTGATTAAAAAATCCTATCATGATATTTAGGATGAAAAACTTGATGACTCTGAAAATATGGGCATTCTCCAGGTGCAGCTAAGATACCAGAGATTTTAAGTGTCTAAACCCTAATTTCAGAAACCCAAGTTTTAGGTTGTTCATGGATTTCATCAGGGACGTGAGGACCTGGCATAACCATTAGTGAGAGCTGAAGTGCCTCCCCATCCTAAAAAACTTCTAATCCTTCAAACGATAAGTCATATAATATCGGTGATTTCATGAGATAAACAAGAGAATGGATATGCTCATCATTAGTTGTGACAAGACAACCCTCGGTGAATATATCCTTGATTTGATCAGATGTCCAAACATTGACAGGTTGACATTTCAAAAGATTAAATTCTATAACTTTCCAAGAAGGAGGTGAATGAATCAAAAGAGTCTCATGAAAGACATAAGTTAGTCGATTGGATTGCAATATATCATCTGCTTGTACATGATCACAATTTGTACCGATTGAGGAAGGGTTAAAACGATTCTAGGCAATGGTCAATGTACTCTCTTCATTAAATAAATAAGGGTATAAAGGTTGATGCATATCGATTGATAGAGAATGGAAATATGTGCTTGAATTAGAGGCTTTCCAAGATGATATTGCATCTAACAAGATGGTGCTGAGAGGAGAGTGAAGCACAAAAATCGTAGTTTCAGAAACCTTAATTCAACTTGGTTCAGGGGTCTCATCGGGATTGTGAGAAACTGACATAGCCATCAGTGGAATCTTAAGTGCCTCAACTTACTAATGAGTTTCCAAGCCTTCAAAAGGTGAATCGTCAAATTTTGGTGGTTTCATAGGATCGACAAATGGCTATGAATGAAAATCGTGAGAGGTGCGAGAAAATATTTTTTTGATAGAATGTCAATTTCCAAAGCCACAAATTTTATTAGGTTGGGTATTTTACACATAAGGCTCTTCTTGGATCAAGAGTGAAGATGAATCAAATAGAGAATCGTCTTGAATTTCTCGAGTTGTAAGGTATTCTTTTTCACTCGTTAAAGACTGTGGATGGGAGAGATCAATAACAATAGATCCAACATATTTGTGCTCTGATTATGAAATATCACCTACATGTACATGATTGAAATAAACAAAAACAATACAAAGATTTTAATGATTTTTAGAAATCACTGGTGTAGTAGGCTCATCAAATAAATCAGGGTATAATGGATGAAAGGGTTCAGATGAAGGGGAACCAATCACATTAGGACTTACATCCTACACGTTAGTGTCACCTAGAGGGAGAAATGAATTTTCATGCATGTTATGGTCCATGAATTTTATAGGATAGTAAACGTTATCGAAGACAAGACCCAAGTCATTTCTGGCAGGTGAATGATATTCAGGAATAAACCTAGGCATATGTTTAACGGGCTTGAGTTGGGTTTCATCAACAGGGAGAGATGTTGCATCAACTTGATCTTCAATTTTTAATTCAACAGGATGTATGAGAGCTTCAAAATCAATACAAGTTGGTTCATTTCCCTGCATGTATTCTTCATCATATAAATAATTTATGACAAAAACTTCATTAGGTAACAAATCAGAAGGAGGATGAGAAATTTCATGTACAGTAATTTCCTCCTTAGAGGATTGAGGCTTTTCCCAACTCACATAAATAGGAAAGACAAGATTAGGTATGAGATCTGGCCAATTTGTAACTTTTAGATTATCATAATGCTCATGAGAATCAAGATTTGTTTAAGATGGGAGGTGTTGCGGTGAAATGTTAACAAATCAATGGAACTTTTCATTCAAATACATCCAATTTGCATCCCTCTTCGGAAATTCACAACAAATATGAACAAACCTAGCAGCAAAATCCTGTAATGATTATTCAATTTTCACTCTAAGATTATTTATCCTTCTAAACACATCTTGACAATCGTACCTGTAAAAAGCTTGTCGGAGCTTACTCATGAGTTGCTTGAACGAATGGATGGAAGCTGCTGGAAACATTTTGCACCATTACTTGACGCAACCTTCAAGGGTGAGGGTAAAAAACCTACCAATAACATATTTACATTGTATTATGTTAGAATTTCATATATGGAGAACTTCAATCATGTGTCCAAAAACTGTTGTTCAACCATCACCATCAAAATTCCACTGTGACAAGTGATAGACTATTTCCACGTGAATCAAAATACTTGTGTTTAGAAAAACACCTCAAGATAGAGATTTGGGACGAAGCCATTACAAATATTAAACTAAACTGCAAGCTCCAAGGGCTCAACTTATCATTTGTCCCTCCTAGCGCCCAATCTATCGACAAGATGAAATGTACCGCCTATTGTATCTTAATAGACAATTCCTTGGCCATGAAAAGGAATTAGTGCTTAAGACATTTTTTAACATTGTGTCACAGAAGTAATTTTATTAGGTGGTCAATCCCTTTGCAAACTAATTCTTTAAAACTCTTAAAAATATAGTATAACGAAAGACTCTACAATGCCATTAATTGTTGATATCTGAATGAAAAAGAAGAACTGTATAAGAAACTCAAAATGATATGTTGTAACACAGAATCTACCACTTTAAATTTCAGAATGAAATTATGGAGAGAGAGGAAACTCAAAATAATATGATGTACACACAAAATCTATTACTTTTAAGTTCCAGAGAGAATTTGTGAAGGGAGAGGAGTTGGAGTGAAGGAGCAAAAATTAAGGTTATTTAACTCTTACTCATAGATGTAATTAAGAGACCGACAACTACTTTACTTCACTTAATTCCAGGAAGAAGGGACACAAAATGGCACAAGAAAAATGAAACAACATCAATAGTTGCAGGAAACTTGATGCTTCTTTCATTAATTCCTCCGAAAATTAAGTACCAAAGTTTTAGTCTTCCAGAGGTCCAAAACTTGGAACCCTTATTCTTTCTTTATGTCTTGCTTAAACACATCAAAAACAATTCGTAAATGTTAGAATTTCTTGAACTACTTCGACTACATAAATTGTTAAAACTACTTACTACATTGCAATTGAGGTCATCACTATAGTTTCGATCTTAACAAACAAAGAAAACAAATTAAACTTGAAATATTATTCTTTTTGTTGAATCTGATTTGTTGCTGATGTGTCTCCCTGAAGTGTTGATGTGTCTTCTTGATATATCAAACATCCTTGCCCTGCATTTCTTCCGAAATTCAATATTTGTCTTTTCTGGTTGCTGTCATCTCTTTTCTCTTTCTAATGTGGTATTTGAACAGTTCTACAATGACGCTTCTTTTCTCGACTTGACCCAGCTGTTGCGTTTCCAACAGTGACAATATACGCTCTTTTTTCCTGACTCTGCCTATTCCTTTGCGTTTCAAAAAATTTTATCATGTCCCCTTCTGCTCGACTCTACCCCTTCTTCTCGTGCCCGCAGTGTTCAGTATTCCATTTATTTACAAGGAACCACCGCATACAACGTTATTCTGCACAGGGTCGGGCATTACTCGATTCTACTACTCGCGTTCATGTTTCTTCATAAAACAACGCAACTACAAATAATCCTAGGCTTTAAATAAATTTGAATTAACCTTTGAATGGCATTGCGTCTGCCTTCCCATCGCATTTCGGCTTTCCTTGTTGCTCCGTTATAAACCTCCTCTTACCCCCGATGTGATTTCTCAAAGGAAAGGCCCTTACTTCCGGATTTTAAATCATTTTCACTTTAACTCGAAAACTACATCACATCTGCCCCTTATCACATTTTGGCCTTCGGTGTTTATAACATATCCCTTAGCGCCATTCCTCTTGAGCTTGCGATATGCAATGTGCGATAGAGGTGGGGATGACGTGGCAAGTGGAGGTGTGGCCGATCACAAATATCAATCAACAATTTGAAACATTTTCACACTTCACATTTCAACATTCATAACATATTCCTTAGTGCCATTCCTCCTGAGCTTTGTGATTTATTATGTGTGATGTGTGAGAGGGTCCCACGACTGGACTTTAAATACTTTAGATCAAGCTCTGAACTATATTGCATCAGGCCCTTGTATCGTGTTTGGCATGTCGACGATTCAACCTTGTTCTATTCCTCCTGAGCTTTGCGATTGCGATTTGCGATATGCAGGCTGGATTTACACATGCGATGGTGCTTAAGCCTTCGAACACTATCCTAGACGTATATTTTCATGAATTGACCTTAACCTGTGTGCAATGTTCTGAATGCATCAATCGGCCCAACCCTTGATCTTATCTGCACGCGAATAAGCCCGACTTGACCCACCTTCACATCTCCGCACATAAGGTTAATACATCAACATATAAATCAAAAAATTATTTTTTGGTATACAAAAATTTTACATTTTCTAACATATGCACTTTTTTGGTGTTTTGAGAAATATTTCAAAAGTAAATTCAAATCAACCACAACACCGCCAACAGCTAGGGGGTCCCCCCAGTGTGAGGTCCCAACTATACTTCACATCGTTTGAGATAGGAGCCCCATCTGATAAGTGGGCCCAACTACCACCATGAATCTTTGCACTCTTGGTTGTAAAATGAAAATGTATCAGAGTGAGTATAAGAAATAAAATCCTAGACAATGAAACAAATTCAACCCAATATTGACGAACTATAGGAAGAGGTACGAGAAAGTCACAACAACAATAAGAATAAGTATGCCATGAGAAGTATCAATGAGCCAAACCCAATCAGACACACATGAAAAAAACATGCGAGTGGTCAATTGCAAATTAGTTCACAATAGATCGCTAACATGGAAAGAAATAAGTAAGCACAAATTCGAAATCAAACATACATACAACAACCATGAACCAGTCCATAACATATTACATGTATGAATGCACAAATACAAATGCAGTTAAAATATCATACAACTGATAGAACCACTATGAATAAGCATGGGAATCAGTGTTATAAATGAAGAACATATTATTATTGTTGTTGCAAATACAAGTACATATGCTACAATTCATCAAATCCCAATGATGGAACATGGGTTTTTCATGCCATTATCCAATACAAAACCCTAGTGTTGTGAAAACTCTAAAAATAGAAGAAAAGAGATATCAAAGCCTTAGAAATAAGCCACTTCGAGGGGGCAACCTCCAATACATTACATGAATGAAAAATTCTTGGATGCTACAAATTACAAAACCTCCTTTCTATATATAGGAGTCCATGGGGCCACAATGTAATCCTAGCCGACCTAACAATAATAATTTAAGGTTACAATAATAACAATATGGGGGTTACAGGGGCACAATAATAACAATAAGGGGGTTACACTAATAGCAATAAGGGACTATACTAGTAATATAGGGACCTAACATGCCCCTCTCCTTCAAAAAAGTGTTGTCCTCAACGCCTGAGTAGCTCTGGGTGCTTCTGTATAAAATTTTCATCCTCCCATGTAGAATCTTCAGTGGGTAAGTTCTTCCATTTGATGAGATACTCTAAAATTGATCGATTTCGTAGCTGTCAAGTTCATGTTTCCATGACCGCTTCAGGTTCCAATATGATTTTTCCTTCCTCATCAAGTTCTGGCAATATTGTTTGAACTGGAATATTTTCACCTATAACCTTCTTTAAGCATGAAACATGGAAAATTGGATGCACTCGTGAAGAAGCAGGAAGCTCCAATTTGTATACCATAGTACCAATCTTTTGCAACACCTTGTAAGAACCATATTACTTTGGCAATAATTTATTATCCTTCTTAGCTTGCTTGAGGGACATTTTTTTGTATGGTTGTATCCGTAAAAATAACCAGTCTCCTACATCAAAAATTCTCTCGCTGCAATGTTGATCTGCCTATTGTTTCATTTGATTTTGTGCCAAATTCAGGTTATCATTTAAGAGCTGGAGAACTTCTTGTTGATGCTCGATGTGATCTTCCACTTCTTGAACCTTCGAATTTTCTCTTAAAGATGATGTGATGGACAGTGGATGATATCCATAAAGTGCCATAAATGGGGTCGTTTTTGCTGCAATATGGAAGGAAATGTTATACCACCATTCAGAGAGAGGTAACCACTTGACCCATTGTGTTTGTTTATTAGATACAAAGCAACGAATATATCCTTCCAAACATTTATTTACTATCTCAGTTTGACCATCAGATTAAGGATGATAAGATGAGCTATGAGCTAATTGAGTACCCAAACAAGAAAATAACTCTGTCCAAAAATTTCTAGTAAAAATGGGATCTCTTTCGCTCACAATAACCCTTGGGTTTCCATGTAGCTTTTGAACTGTGTCCATAAATGTAGTAGCAACTATAATTGCTTTAAATGGATGAGATAATGCACAAAAGTGTGCATACTTGGTAAGTCTATCAACTACCACCATGATGACACTCTTTCCTTCGGACTTATGTAAACCTGTGATAAAATCCATTGAAATATCCTCCCAACGTTGACTTGGAATGGATAAAGGTTGTAGAAGACCCAATGTCTTAATTGTCTCAACTTTATTCTGCTGGCAAATCAAACATTCCGACACAAACTTTTGAATATAAGATTTAAGGCCATCCTAAAAAAAATATTTCTTCACCCTGTGGTAAGTTTTTAAAAATCCTGAGTGTCCTCCTAAAGGAGAAGTGTGCAATTCCAAAAGAATCTTTTGTTTTAGTTGGGAATTATTACAAAGATATAAGCGATCTTTGTACCATAAGGAATCATTTTTCCAACTAAATGTATCGGATGTACTAGGATCTTGCTGCAACTTTTGAATGAGTGTCCATACATCTTTGTCCTTCTTCCATTCATCTCTTGCTTCAGTTATCCAATCTGGTTGGATAATAGAAATGGCACAAAGCAATGCTTCCACCTCTTCATTCTTTCTTGAGAGTGCATCTGCAACAACATTAAGCTTTCCTTTTTGTATATTATTTCAAAGTCATAACCCAACATCTTTGTGACCCATTTTTGCTGCTCTTCTGAAGATAGTCTTTGTTCCAAAAAGTGTTTAAGACTACCATGATCAGTTTTTACCTTGAAGTGTCTTCCCATTAGGTAAGTTCGCCATTTCTTTAGTGCATGCAGTATTGCTAACATTTCCTTCTCATAAATAGTTTTCTATAAATACTTTCCTTTGATTGGACGACTTTCAAAAGCAATGGGTCTTCCTTCCTGCATTAGAACATCACCAATTCCATTTCCTGAGGCATCACATTCCACAATAAAGGTTTTTGTGAAGTCTGGCGTAGCTAAGACCGGTGCTAGGCACATTGCCTCTTTAAGATGTTCAAAGGCCTTAGTTGCTTCAGGAGTCCATGAAAATGCATCTTTCTTTAATAATGTTGTTAGAGGTGCTGCTATTCTCCCATAATTCTTAACAAACTTGCGATAATACCCTGTTAACCCGAGAAATCCTCGCAACTTCTTTATGGCTGTGGGGACTTTCCATTCCTTAATGGCTTTAATTTTGTTAGGGTCTACTTTAACACCCTCGTGAGATACAATATGACCCAGATATTCCACCTCTTGTACTCCAAAGACACATTTGGATGTTTTTGCATATAATTGTTTCTCCTGCAATAGTTTGAGCACCCTGTCAACATGTTCAACATGATCCTTCCAAGACCTGCTGTAGATTAGTATATCATCAAAAAATACTAGCACAAATTTTCTAAGGAAGGGTTTGAAATGGAATTCATCAACCCTTGAAATGTAGAAGGTGCATTGGTAAGGCCAAAAGGCATGACCAAAAATTCATAATGACCCTCATGAGTTCGAAATGTTGTTTTCAGAATATCTTCAGTCTTCATTCTAATTTGATGATATCCTGAATAAATATCCAACTTGGTAAAATAAATTGCTCCATGTAATTCATCCAATAATTCATCAATCACAGGAATGGGAAAATTATCTTTAATGGTGAGATTATTGAGCTCCCTATAATCTAGACACACGCGCCATGATCCATCCTTCTTGTGTACCAATACTACAAGAGCAGTGAAAGAACTTTGTCTAGGTTGAATTATACTGGCCTCTAACATTTCTGCAATCATATGTTCAATTTCGCTCTTTTGGACATAAGGATATCTATAAGGCCTGATGTTTGGAGGAACACTCCCTGGAATCAAATGAATAGCATGATCATGATCACAAATATGTGGGAGTCCTTTGGGAGTTTCAAAAACCTTGGAATTATTGTCCAAGACTTTTTGGAGATCTGTAGAAATAGATGATTTTGATGTTGGAACTTCTAGTGAGCATAATTGTGCAATTACGCCTCGTTGTTATTTCTTTAGAAGCTTTGTCATGACATTAGAGCTTATTATCTTTCTCGGCTTCCCTGCAATACCCCGTAATTCTACTTCCTTTCCTTCTGAAAAAAATTTCAAGAAAAGTTCTTGAAAATTAAAAGCTACCGTCCCCAAAGATTGTAACCATTGTACTCCTAGTACAACATCAGCACCTCCCATATGAATGGAAAGCATTGGACTATTCAATACATATTCTCCCATGGTTATCTTGATATTATGGAATTTTCTAGATCAATTTATAGTTCCTCCATTTGCAACCATCACTTAACATTCTGGTGCTGGGTATAGGAAACAATTCAATTCCTTAGCTACCTTACAATGAATAAAATTATGGGTACTACCTGAATCAATCAACACTATTACCTTTTTCTTCTTGATATGTCCTTCTATCTTGAGAGTTTGAGGAGTGGTAATTCCTTCCAATGCATTACACGATATGGTCGGACTCATTTCTTCCTCTTCTAGGGTTGGTTCCTGGTGTATATCCCCTTCTTGTTCATTTTCTTCTTCCTCTTCACAATCTATGTAAAATAATTTCTTCTCAGCACACTTATGACCTTTAGTGTATTTGCTATCACAACTATAGCAAAGCTCTTTTGCTCTTTTTTCTTCCAATTGTTGTGGTGTCAACCTTGTAGGTTGTGGAAATCTAGGCGTAGCAACACTTCCTTCTTTATAGAATTGAGTGGTAGGCTTCCTTGTCGCCATAGTTTTACATTCAACTTTTCTTGCCAACCTGAATGCCTTCTCCAATGAATCAGGTTCCAGAACGCGAACTTCATGTTGAATGTTATCCTTTAAAGTGCCTATGAAGAGATCAATCGTGTGTTCCTCTGGAATATCAGTTACCCTTATATTCAATTTTTGGAAGTCCTCAATGTGCTGCCCCACTAAACCCTTTTGTTTGAGATTTATCAATTGGCTAAAGAAGGTGTTGCTCTTTGTATCCTCATAATGTGCTATCATTTCTTCCGTAAAAATTGACCAAGTGACAATTTTTTTACTGGAGCAAAGCCATCGATACCATACAAATGTATTTTGTTCTAAATGTAAAGTTGCAATGCGTACCTTTTGTGTGTTTTGCACATTATTGAGATCAAAATATTGCTCCATCTGTAGTATCCATGTTACAGGATCCTTTCCATCAAACTTCCTCATATCCATTTTTGGAATATGGTGGTTCTTTCCGCCAACATTAGAGTTTATGAAATCACGATTAACATTTATTTTATTCTCATCATGAGTTTCCTCTACTATATTTTCACCATTAGGAAACATTTGTTGTATCAACTTTGTCAAACCTTCCATGGCTGCTTCTAGATCATTCTTCATGTTTTCCATTTTTTCATCGATCTTAGCTTCCATGTCATCCATCTTAGATTCCATGCCAGCTGCCATGCCATTCTTCAAACCATCCATCTTAGATTCCATGCCTTTCTTCAAACCATCCATCTTAGTTTCCACACCTTTCTTCAAAACTTCCATGTCATTTTTTGTTGCTCTTTGCGAGAGAAATTTTTTTTGCACTTGTGCTTGTAAATTTGATGTCATGTTTCCATTATTCGTATTCATGAATCATAGTAGAGCCTTCTAAAGGCTTAATGCGTGTTGAATTCTTTTTAGGGGCCATTTTAGAATCCAATACTGATATATATTCTACAATATTCCCTTGGAATCACTTCAACTTGATTCTTCAAACAAGACTTATGCAATTCGGGAAACAAAATACACACCTTTTACTTGGTTTTGAGGATCTCTATATTGAAATTGAATTACCTTTGTAATTGAAAATCCTCAATATCTGAAATTCAGCCTTGTAGTAGCCCTTTGAAGCTTCTTTCAAATGTCACAGTTCTGACCTGATTTGGATTCTTCAAGGAAAATTTATGTCCAATCTCCCACAACGACCCAATTATGGACTGGTTCAGTAGAGCGAACTTATACGACTTGCCACGTGTCACTGTTTTCCTTCTTTGGATCTGAAATTGATAGACAAGAAGCTACAATCTGTTTACTTGCGGTCACTTTTTACAGCATTCCAATCCGATGCTCAGAGAGAGAGTTATGAATATTTTCCCACGATAACCTCTTTGAGATGAAATTTGGGAGCTTGAAAAATACCTAACTTCCACATATCACATCTCCGAAAATATTGCGAACCAAGCTCTGAAATTTTGCAACAATGTTCCTCAGGATTTCAGCTTCTCTCTCTGAAAATTTCAGCTTCTGAAACTTCTTAGAAAAAAAAGTTATAGCGCAAATGTCGTGATGACTTGTTTAGGTTAAATTCAGGAGCCTGTAAAAAGCCCTAACTTCCACAGATCATATCTCGAAAAATATTGCGAACCAAGCTCTGAAATTTTTCGACAATGTTCCTCCGAATTTCGGCTTCGCACTCTAAAATTTTTAGCTTCTGAACCTTTTTAGAAAAAAAGTTATAGCCAAAATTCCACGATGACCAGTTTGGAGCAGCGAAACCCTAGAATCCAAAACTCTGATACCAAATGTTGTGAAACCAGCTCCAAAAATAGAAGAAAATATATATCAACACCTTAGAAATAAGCCACTTCGAGGGGGCAACCTCCAATACATTACATGAATGAACAATTCTTGGATGCTACAAATTACGAAACCTCATTTCTATATATAGGAGTCCATGGGGCCACAATGTAATCCTAGCCGACCTAACAATAATAATTTAAGGGAAAAATAATAACAATATGGGGGTTACAGGAGTACAATAATAACAATAATGGGGTTACACTAACAAAAATAAGGGACTATACTAGTAATATAGGGACCTAACACCTAGCCTCACTTCAACTCACCCTCCTAGCTCTCAAGCACATATCAAATCTCTACTACTGCTCCAATCTCAAGTGCTAAAATTCCTCTACCAATGAGGCATGAGGGCACATTTATAGAGGTGAGGTGATCGTTCACCTAGCGTGACTTTTGATCTACCCTCATGACTCTTGAACTTACTCACGACTATCTCATTCCTCCTGCCTAGTACATGCTCATTTGATTTATGTGTTACCATGGGCATTATAGTGAGAAATGTGTACATACTACCAACAGAGTAATTGTGAGAATAATTAGTAGGGTTTCCAGAAATCCTACTACTACAACACAGTCATGATGAGCCACTCAATAAGATTGTGATCCATTTTCTATGTTAAATGTTGATTTTCCTAGAACTGTCCCTGCCATCATGGTTTTCGTAGTGTTTCAAGCAGTTGCATGGATCCATCTAGCCTATAATCGAGACCCTGATTGCAAGACTTCTTCCGTGAAACGCCGACTTTCTCCAAGAAAATAAGAATTCCCACCTGCAAACAAATAATATTATCATAAATATGCAAACAAAGAATAATGCCAGAAACATGACAAATTAATTGAAATTAAAACATCAATTTGGACCCCTATATAGTCCCCTTTTGTGGCACAGTGTTGTCCATGAATGCGACTTCTGGAAGGTGTCTATGGGATCCAAAATGTTGGCAGCAATTCCTGAAAGAATTTTCCATATCCTTTTGCTTGAATCAATCTCATCAAGTGGTGTTTAAGGTTAAGGATCTCAAGCTTTTTCATCCTCCACTAATACATTTGGCGGAAATTCTGACACTTTAGTTCCGACACTTTTGTCGTAATGTCGGAAATTTCCCCAATTTCTATCAATTTTTCAAATCCCGCCACAAACCATCGCTATACCGACATTTAGGGATATCGTCTCTTTTGCGACGTTTATGTTTGTCGTTGGAATTGCGACGTTTTAAACATTTCGTTGGTGTTACGACGTTTATGGGACGAAACGTCGGAATTGCAACATCGCCTACACATCCGTCGATCTTGCGTTGCTTGGGAGAAACCGTCGGAAAAGCGACGTTTCTCATATAGACATCGGTCTTGCGACGTTGTGAAGCCAAACGTTTCAAGACCAAGGTCTATATGAGAAACGTCACTTTTCCGACGGTTTCTCCCAAGCATCGCAAGACCGACGTTTAAACAACACAACATTTTAATATGAAAACATTTGTTTAGTTGGACAACAAACTTGGACATGAAAAACAATTACATGCGTCGACATGTAAAGTATTACTTTATTAACAATTGTTCAACACTTGAATATGAAAACATTATATTATTTAACATTTTGTTTATATAAATATGATTTATTTGGATATAATGAGTATTACATTATTGGATAATGTTTTTTTTTGTTGGAAAACATGCTTATACATCAATAAATTTACATTACACTTATACATGAAAACTTGCACATTTTGGTATATTATTCCAAAGGCTAGGACATGCTTGGGATCTTTTAAATCCTTGATTACAACTTGGTGAGATGGAAACTCTACTATTCTACCTTTACTTGAATGAGAGATTTGATATTTTGATTGAAGGTTGCAACAAAGACTTAGAACACATAATACATTATTGAAAATAAATAAATAAATAATAATAATATGCTTAACCATATAATAATATGGTTAAGCATATAATAATATGCTCTAGAATAAATAAGCCACTCATTGGAATAAGAAGTAGAGGATGCATTGAAATAGAAACCAAAAGCAAAAGTGTATTTCCAAAAGAGCTAAGCCTGGGTGAAATATTTTGTGGAAAAAAAAACATGATAAGCATATTTTTGGGCGGCCCGTTTGCCGTTTTCTCCCATGTGGCATCATTCGGTCGAGCGCGCCGTGTCGCGTCGTGTGAGGTCACCCGACCCAGCGCGTTCGGTTCGGGTCGTTTCGTTCGAGGGCGCCCATATCAGTTTTTCTAAGTTGTGACCGCCCGGGTGCCTTGTGCACATTCGAGCGGCTCGTTTGCCGTTTGCTCCCTTGTGGCATCATTCGGTCGGGCGCGCCATGTGAGGTCGCTCGATCGGGCGCGTTCGGGTCGGACCGTTTCGTTCGAGGGTGCCCGTATAAGTTTTTCTAAGTTGTGACCCCCCGGGTGCCTTATGCACGTTCAGGCGGCCCATTTTCTATTTTCTCCCATGTGGCATCGTTCAGTCGGGTGCGACGTTTCGCGCCGTGTGAGGTCACCCGACCGGGCGGGTTTGGGTCGGCCTATTTCTTTCGAGGGCACCCGTATCAGTTTTACTAAGTTGTGACCACATGGGAGCCTTGTGCATGTTTGGGCGGCCTGTTTTCCGTTTTCTCCCTTATGGCATCGTTCGGTCGGGCGCACCGTGTCGTGCCATGTGAGGTCGCCTGACCGAATGCGTTCGGGTCGGGTCAGGCTGTTTCGTTCGAGGGTGCCCGTATCAGTTTTTCTAAGTTGTGACCGCCCGAGTGCCTTGTGCATGTTTGGGTGGCCCGTTTTCCATTTGCGCCCTTGTGGCATCATTCGGTCGAGCACGTCGTGTCGCGCCATGTGAGGTCGCCCGACCGGGAGCATTCAGGTCTGGTCGGGCCATTTCGTTCGAGGGCGCCCGTATCAGTTTTGTTAAGTTGTAATCACCCGGGTGCCTTGTGCACGTTCGGGCGGCCCGTTTTCCATTTTCTCCCTTATGGCATCATTAGGTCGGGCGCGCCGTGTCGTGCCATGTGAGGTCGCCCGACCAGGCGCGTTCAGGTCGGGTCGTTTCATCCGAGGGCGCCCTAATCAGTTTTGCTAAGTTGTGACCGTCGGGTGCCTTGTGCACGTTCAGGCGGCCTGTTTAATGTTTTCTCTCTTGTGGCATCGTTCGGTCGGGTGTGCCATGTCGCGCCATGTGAGGTTGCCCGACCAAGTGCGTTCGGGTCGGGTCGGGCCGTTTCATTCGAGGGCGCCTATATCAGTTTTGCTAAGTTGTGTCTGCCCGAGTGCCTTGTGCACATTCGGGCGGCCCGTTTGTCATTTTCCCCCTTGTGGCATCGTTCGATCGGGCGAGCCGTGTCGCGCCGTGTGAGGTCGTTCAAACGGGCGTGTTTGGGTTGGGTCGGGCCGTTTCGTTCGAGGGCGCCCATATCAGTTTTGCTAAGTTGTGACTGCCCAAGTGCCTTGTGCACATTTGGGCGGCCCGTATTCTGTTTTCTCCCATGTGGAATTGTTCAGTCGGGCGCATCGTGTCACGTCGTGTGAGGTCGACTGACCGGGCGCGTTTGGGTCGGGTCAGGCCATTTCGTTCGAGGGCGCCCGTATCAGTTTTGCTAAGTTGTGACCACTCGGGTGCCTTGTGCACGTTCGGCTGGCCCGTTTTCCATTTTCTCCCTTGTGGCATCATTCGTTCGAGCGCGTCGTGTCACGCTGTGTGAGGTCGCCCGACCGGGTGCGTTCGAGTCGGGTCGTTTCGTTTAAGGGTGCCCGTATCAGTTTTTCTAAGTTGTGACTGCCCTGGTGCCTTGTGCACGTTCGGGTGGCTTGTTTTCCATTTGCTCCCATGTGGCATCGTTTGGTCGGGCACACCGTGTGAGGTCGCCCGACCGGGCGTGTTTGGGTCAGCCCGTTTCGTTCAAGGGTGCCCGCATCATTTTTGCTAATTTATGACCGCCCAGGTGCCTTGTGCACGTTCGAGCCGCCCATTTTTCGTTTTCTCCCTTATGGAATCGTTCGGTCGTGTGGGCAGTGTGAGGTCGCTCGACCGGGCGCCTTCGGGTCGGGTTGGGCCATTTCGTTCGAGGGCGTCTGTATTAGTTTTGTTAAGTTGTGATCACCCAGGTGCCTTATGCACGTTCGGGGGGCCCGTTTGTTGTTTTCTCCCTTATGGAATCATTCGGTCAGGCACGCCGTGTTGCGCTGTGTGAGGTCGCCTGATCGGGTGTGTACTGGTCGGGTCGGGTCGTTTCGTTCGAGGGCGTCTGTATCAGTTTTGATAAGTTATGACCGCCCGGGTGCCTTGTGCGTGTTTGGGTGGCCCGTTTTCCATTTTCTCCCTTGTGCCATCGTTCGGTCGGGCGTGCCGTGTCGCGCTGTGTGAGGTCGCCTGACTGGGCGCGTTCGGGTCGGGTCAGGCCATTTCGTTCGAGGGCGCCTGTATCATTTTTGCTAAGTTGTGACCGCCTGGGTGCCTTATGCACATTCAGGTGGCCCATTTTCCGTTTGCTCCCTTATGGCATCGTTCGTTCTGGCGCGCCGTGTCGCACTGTGTGAGGTCGCCCGACTGGGTGCATTCGAGTCGGGTCGTTTCGTTTGAGGGCGCCCGTATCAGTTTTGTTAAGTTGTGACTGCCCGAGTGCCTTGTGCATCTTCAGGCGGCTTGTTAGCAATATGATGCAGAGTGTTGTCCTTGATGGCAACCCACTTGATGAAGATGATGGCAACCTACTTGATGAAGTTGTCCTTGATGCTTGATGAGTTTATTAATGATGTAAATCTGATGTTCTACAAGCAGCTCATAAGTACCAGAGAAAGAAATATCAGTAAGGGTCAGAACAAAGATGAAAATTATGTGTCACAAAGCATACGCAGGTTTGTTAAGGCGAAGTAGCGTATGCACACGAAAAAGTACGTGCCAAGTCACGTATGCCTAATTGCGCTCTAAATTTTCAAAATCAGGAAACTTTACCATGACATTTGTATTGAGCGCTGGATTTTCTATTCGATCCCGTCCAGAAATACCATTGGAAGGGGTGTGGTTTTGGCTCATGGTATTGAAAAAGGATAATCTATATAAGGAGAAGAAGATCATTGTGCTAGGTGGGGTGCAAGTGTCTGTGCTTTAATGAATACTTCACTTTGAAGTTGATCTGTATGGTTGAACTCTGTTCTTAATCGATAGATCTGAATCTATGATGCACCTATGAATGTGATGAAGGTTCAAATCCTCTAGATCTGGAAATGATGAATCTCTAGGATGATCTGAAAAGAATTAATGAAGACCTGGCGTAAATCTATTGAATAAATTGAAGAAATCTGGGTAAGTTCATAGATCTGGTCTATTCTGCAAAGTTTATCTTTTATAGATCTATACACAGGTTCGTTTCATGGAAAGCATGTGTATACGCAGATCTGTTTAAACAAAGGCGCGTATGGACTGTTAGGGTTTTTCTTAAAAGTGCACAGATGTATACGCGGGTTCGCTTCATTAAAAGCGCGTGTATACGCGGGTCTGTTTAAAGAAAAGCGCATATGGTAACTGAACTGATGGTTGCTCAAAGCTGATTGAGTTTCTGCATATCTATTCTGAAGTCTGGGCTATCTCTGATATTCTGGTTACAGTGGTTTCACTTTTCTGTTTGATGCAATGGAAAAGGATGTTTGCTGATAAGTGAAGGATTGTGTTGAAGTTGTTTGATCCAGTTTGAAAATTGATGAAACGTGGTTTGCAGTGGATCTAAGGGTTGAAGCCTTTAGTCTGAAAGTAGAAGCTTTTCTGCTAGTAGAGGCTGGTGCTAATATCAGGGGGTAGTAGCTCCCTTCCAGGTGAGGCTGGTAAACGAGAGCAGGGGGTTGTTGCTCCCTTCCAGGAGAGGCTGGTAAACGAGAGAAGGTTGTAACCTTCTGCAAGTTGGTGCCTGCGTGATGGTATGAGTCTGCACCAGTACATGATTGTAAGAAGTTTTCTTTATATAATAAATATTGAAGACTGAGACGACTGCAGCGGTGGTTTTCTCCCGAATTGGGTTTCCACCTTAAATCCTGGTGTTCATGTGTGTTGATGATGTGTGATGATTTATTCTGTTCTTACTGCACCTGTTTACTACTTACTTAACATCTGATGAATGAATAAAGCACTGATCTAAGTTAAGAATTAAGTGCATAATTAGATCTCTGTGCATACGCGAGTTTCCTTCTGGTTATCCGCGTATATACACGAGTTGTGTTCAATAAAGTAGCGTATGAGTTTAAAATCAAGAAAAGGTAAATAGTTTTCTGTCTGCACTAAATTCTGATTCACCCCCCCTCTCAATATTTTTCCAAAAATTGGTATCAGAGCAGGTCCTTCTAAAAAGCTTAACTGCTAGAAGGAAGATCAAGCAAGATGAGAAATCAGGATGGAACTGCATCTATCAGGCCTCTACTTTTTAATGGAAACAATTTAATCTTCCGGAAAACAAGTATGAGATCCTATCTTCAGTCTCTGGGAGCATATGTATGGGCCATTGTTGAAGGAGGATATCAATATCCAGCCACTGTACCAACAGATCCAACGGAAAAGAAGAATTATGAAAAAAATGCAAAGGCAGTCAATGCTCTATTAGGAAGTCTAACTGAATCATAATTTTTCAAAGTCATGCAACTGAATACAGCAAAGGCAATATGGGACAAGATCATTTTAAGTTATGAAGGTGATGCAAAGGTAAAAAGTGCAAAACTCCAAACTCTCAGAATTGAATACGAAAATTTAAGAATGCATAGTAATGAGAGTATTGCCAGTTTCTTTTTACGTCTTGATGATATTGTAAATCGCATGAGAAATCTGGGAGAAACAATAGCAGAATCTACCTTGGTTGAGAAAATCTTAAGATCTCTAACGACAAAATTTGAGTCAAAAGTTTATGTTCTTGAATAAAAACAAGATCTTCAAAATCTTACCGTGGTGCAACTACATGGCATACTAACTGCATATGAAATGAGAAGAGGAGGACCATCTGAAGTCAAAGAAGTTGTCTTTAGAGCTTCTACAAAAGGGAAAGATGTACAAGAAGCAGAAGGATTAGGATATATCTCAGAAGAAGAGGAGGTAAATTTTGTAAAGAAACTTCAACTTGGCACAGGACGGTTCAGAGGTAAGCTTCCTTTCAAATGTTTTAATTGTGGAAGAGTCGGTCATTATGTTGCTAAATGTCCTCATAAAGAAACTCCTGCAAAAGGGAAGGAAGTAGCAAGAAGGAATAAGAATCGGTCTAGCACTAGAAAAAATTACTATACTCATGAAGACAGTGATGGGTTATCTGATAGTGAGGAAGAAGGTGAACAAGATCTTAGACTTCTCATGGCATTTGAAAATGAATCTAAAGAAGAAAAGGATACTTTTATGGATGCTCTAGAGGACAATTATTTTCTTAATGAAAACAATCAACTCAAAATATGCTTAGAAGAAAGTAAAATAATCATAGAGACTCTGAAAAATCAGACTGAAGAAGAGAAGAAGCACAATGAAAAATTAGAATGTGAAGTGGTAAGTCTAAGAAAATAACTTGAGAAAGTAAAGACTCTGAATCTTAGATTTTCTAAAGGAGCTGAAACATTAGATGAGATTATCAAGGTACAACGTTCTCCTCTTATAAAGACAAGTCTTGGATATACCGGAGAATCTTCTCAAGCTTCAGCACCAAATTATCTAAAATCAGTTACAACTGGTCTACAACATTCTTCCACTCAGCAAAGGGATAAATAATCTTCACAGGTAAAGCATGATCAGCTTAAGTCAAAGAACTTCAACATGAATACTTTTCAAAGGAACACCAACCAGCAAGTAAATTCAAATAGAAGATTTCATGATCGCAGAAATTTCTACTTCAATGGACAATGTTTCTCATGTCACAATTTTGGTCATAAAGTTGTTCAATGTGTTGCATATAAAACTATCATGACAAGAGAAGCAAGAAAGAAAAGGACTAATATTGGAACAAAGAAGAATACCTATAACAACTTTTCTCCTCTTCAAAAATAAGTTGAATGTACTTATTGCAATAACTTTGGCCATGAAGAATCTGAATGTAGGAGCAAAGTCCAGCCAAAAGAACATGTTCCTTCAAGCACCAAAGTATGGAAAAAGAAGGATTTACAGGTTGAAAATTGTGGCATAGCTTTATTTGCAGAAGGTGAAGAAAATCAATGGTACATTGATAGTGGATGCTCAAAACACATGATAGGTGACAAAAACAAACTTCTTGCATATAGTGCTCTAGAAAAGGAAAATAATGTTACTTTTGGAAATGATACACCTGCTGTTATTAAAGGAAAAGGGTCTGTTTTCCTAAAAGAAAAGGTGAAAGCCAATAATTTCATGTATGTGGATGGATTAAAACATAACCTGTTAAGTGTAAGTCAAATGTGTGACCAAGGAACTGAAGTTGTCTTTAGTTCAAAAGAATGTGTGGTACGTGATCTTGATACAGGTAAAACAATTATAAAAGGAAACAGAACTCTAAGAAACCTGTATGTATTGAAGAACTGCAAAGAACAATGTTACTTGAGCAAATCTTCAGAAAATTGGCTATGGCATAGAAGGTTGGGGCATCTGAGCTTCTCTCAAATCAACAAGTCAAGCAGACTTAAAGCTGTTCGTGGCCTTCCCAATATTACTCTACCTGAAAATATCATATGTAAATCTTGCCAATTTGGTAAGCAAACCAGAGTGCAATTTAATGCCAAAGAAGGATCATCAAGTGGGCCTCTTGAACTCATTCATACTGACATATGTGGACCTGTGAGGAAAAAGTCGCCATGTGGTGAACAATACTATATCTTATTTATTGATGATTTCTCTAGAATGTGTTGGATTGGGTTGATTAAGCACAAAGATGAAGCATTTGAGAAATTTCAGATATTCAAAGCTCTAGTTGAAAATGAATTAGATCTAAAAATCAAATGTCTTAGATATGATCGAGGAGGTGAATATACATCAGATGAATTCCTTGAATTTTGTGAACAACATGGCATAAAAAGACAGTTTTCTGTAGCTGGCACTCCACAACAGAATTGTGTAGCAGAAAGAATGAATAGAACAGTTCAACAAATGGCTAGAGCCATGCTTGATAATTTCGGAACACCTGACACATTTTGGGGAGAAGCAGCACATACAGCGGTAAATATTCTCAACAAGGCACATGTTCGTGTAAATAGTGACAAAACGCCATATGAAATCTGGTATGGTAATCCTCCCACTGTGAAGCATTTTAGAGTTTTTGGGAGCAAATTCTTTATAAAAAATAATGATGAAAACCTTGGCAAGTTTGAACCAAGAGCAGATGAAGGAATACTTCTTGGTTATTCCTCTCAAAGTAAAGCATATAAATGTTACAATAGAAGACTTTGAAAGATTGTTGAATGTATTGATGTTGTTATTGATGAGTCTCCTGCAGCTTCAAAAGAAGAAAAAAAAACAACAGATGAAGGTGATGATGACATATATCCTTCTACATCAAATAGAAATGATATAGACAGTGAACCCAATGAAGAATCTGGAGATGATTTATCTGAAAAAGCTCCATCCAGATATGTTCAAAAGAACCATCCAGAATCTCAAATTTTGGGTGACAAGAGATCAGGTGTACAAACAAGAAGGACTCTTGTGGGATCTTCTAGCTATCTGGCATTTCTACCCACTGTTGAACCACACAATGTCAATCAAGCTAGAAAATATGAATGTTGGATTCAAGCCATGAATGAAGAGCTTTATCAAATTGAAAAGAATCACACTTGGGAATTAGTTCCAAGACCACATGATAAAAATGTCATTGGAACTAAATGGATATTTAAAAAAAAGTTAAATGAGAATGGGGATGTTATAAGAAACAAAGCTAGACTTGTTTGCAAGGGGTATACTCAACAAGAAGGTGTAGACTTTGAAGAAACCTTTGCTCCTGTAGCTAGACTTGAAGCTATAAGAATGTTTCTTGCTTTTTCAAGCTTCCAACAAATCAAAGTTTATCAAATGGATGTTAAATCTGCTTTTCTCAATGGTGATCTAGAAGAAGAAGTCTATATAGAACAACCAGAAGGATTCATCTTGGGAAATGATGAAAAACTTGTTTGCAGACTTAAAAAGGCTCTATATGGTCTCAAACAAGCTCCAAGGGCATGGTATTATCGTCTTGACAAATATCTGCATCAACAAGGATTTTCAAAGGTGTCTGTTGATAGCAACTTATACACAAAAATTAAAAATGATAAACTATTGATTGTGGTTGTATATGTTGATGATATCATTTTTGGAAGTAATGAAGAATCTATGAGTCAGAAATTTGCTTCTGTCATGCAGCAATAGTTTGAAATGTCTTTACTTGGGGAACCAACATTCTTTCTTGGCTTTCAAGTGCATCAAACTACAGATGGTATATTCTTATCACAAGCAAAATACCTTAAGAAAATTATGAAGAAGTATGGCATGGAAGAATGCAAACCTGTAAGTACACCAATGATAACCAGATGTAATCTTAGTTCTCATGATGATTCTCCCACGGTGAATCAATCAGAATATAGATCTATGATAGGAAGTCTACTTTATCTCACTGGGACTAGACCGGACATTATGCATGCAGTTGGGATTGTTGGACGATTCCAGGCTAATCCAAAACCTTCCTATTTTCAGCCGTCAAAAGAAAGTGATCATATATCTACAAGGAACTCAAGACTTGGCCTATGTATTCAAAGAATGTTGATCTCGCTCTTTAGGCTTACACTGATGCAGATTGAGCTAGAAATGTTGATGATCGGAAAAGCACTAATGGTGGTGCATTTTACATGGGGCCCCGGTTAGTATCTTGGTTCAGCAAGAAGCAAAGTTCTATTGCCTTATCTACAGCAGAAGCAGAATATGTGGCTGCCGCATCATGTTGCACTCAACTTCTTTGGATGATGCAAACCTTACAAGACTTTCAAATCAAATGTTCACCTCCTATCTCCATCATGTGTGATAATACAAGTGCCATCAACATCTCAAAGAATCCTATTATGCATTCCAAGACCAAGCACATTCCCATCAAGTATCACTTTTTACGTGAACAAGTGCTTGAACAAAAGGTGAAGTTGGAGTATGTTCCCTCCAAAGAACAAGTTGCTGATATATTTACCAAACCTCTGCCCAGGGAAGCGTTCGAATATCTCAAACAGAATTTGGGTGTTGTCTCTGCCTCTCAGAAGATCAGATCTGATTAAATTCAGAATATTAAAATGGATACGTGGGTTTCCTGAAGGACAGTCGTGTATATACGCGAGTTTATACACAGAAAGCCGCGTATGGTTGGTTGCTGACAAATTTTGTTTGGGGTCAGCATTTTTCAGCATAGCTGCAGTGTTGTTTGATATCTCTGATGCTGTATGGTATATCTGGTGATGTTTCAGCTCTCATAGTTTTGTTTCACTCTCTGATATTTGATGAAGATACCTTGATGATCTGCTATTGAAAGTGTTCAGGATGCATAAGCTAAGGGGGAGATGAAGGAGTAAACTAATGTACAGGCTCAGGGGGAGCATTAGTCTTGCTGAGTATTATGCATTGCTAGCATTATGATTTTGAAATATGATCACTTTCTTGAAGTCCTGTTTGGTTTTGGTTATCAAAAGTCATATTTGTAATTTGATGTAAAGGTCATGTTGAGACCTATGATGTAAATTTGTAATATTCAATCATGTAAGGACTTGGTCAATTTTTGTAAATCCATTTGGTTGGATAGTTGAGTCAAAATTTGTAAACCCACTTGATTGGGTACTTGAGTCACATATGTAAATCCACTTGGTTGGATCTTTGATGTAATTATGAGTCCTTGGTGATAGGAAGGTCATAGATTCATGTACTTCTTTGATAAATATGTTGAAGATTCATCTTGAACTCAGGGGGAGCATGGTAACTTCAGTGCACATCAGATCTACAGTGCTCTTCCTTCTACATGAGGAGAAAAACCTTGTGTTGGTTTTGATCCGCCCTTTGCCCTTGATGTCAAAGGGGGAGAGTAACATGGTGTTTGAATAGGGGGAGAATTTCATGTATCTATTTGTTGTGGTGATCAAACACCATCGTGGTTTCCATCAAGTCCAAAGGGGGAGATTGTTGGCAATATGATGCAGAGTGTTGTCCTTGATGGCAACCCACTTGATGAAGATGATGGCAACCTACTTGATGAAGTTTTCCTTGATGCTTGATGAGTTTATTAATGATGTAAATCTGATGTTCTACAAGCAGCTCAGAAGTACCAGAGAAAGAAATAACAGTAAGGGTCAGAACAAAGATGAAAAGTATGTGTCACAAAGCATACACGGGTTTGTTAAGGCGAAGTAGCGTATGCACGCGGAAAAGTACGTGCCAAGTCGCGTATGCCTAATTACGCTCTAAATTTGCAAAATCAGGAGACTTTACCATGATATTTGTATTGAGCGCTGGATTGTCTATTTGATCCCGTCCAGAAATACCATCGGAAGGGGTGTGGTTTTGGCTCATGGTATTGAAAAAGGATAATCTATATAAGGAGAAGAAGATCATTGTGCTAGGTGGGGTGCAAGTGTTTGTGCTTTAATGAATACTTCACTCTGAAGTTGATTTGTATGGTTGAACTCTGTTCTTAATCGATAGATCTGAATCTATGATGCACCTATGAATGTGATGAAGGTTCAAATCCTCTAGATCTGGAAATGATGAATCTCTAGGATGATCTGAAAAGAAGTAATGAAGACCTGGCAAATCTATTGAAGAAATTGAAGAAATCTAGGTAAGTTCATAGATCTGGTCTGTTCCGCAAAGTTTATCTTTTATATATCTATACGCAGGTTCGTTTCATGGAAAGCGCGTGTATACGCGGATCTGTTTAAACAAAGGCGCTTATGGACTGTTAGGGTTTTTCTAAAAAGTGCACAGATGTATACGCGGGTTCGCTTCATTAAAAGCGTGTGTATACGCGGGTCTGTTTAAAGAAAAGCGCGTATGGTATCTGAACTAATGGTTGCTCAAAGTTGATTGAGTTTCTGCATATCTATTCTGAAGTCTGGGCTATCTCTGATATTCTGGTTACAGTGGTTTCACTGTTCTGTTTGATGCAATGGGAAAAGGATGTTTGTTGATAAGTGAAGGATTGTGTTGAAGCTGCTTGATCCAGTTTGAAAATTGATTGAACGTGGTTTGCAATGGATCTGAGGGTTGAAGCCTTTAGTCTGAAAGTAGAAGATTTTATGCTAGTAGAGGCTCGTGCTAATATCACGGGGTAGTAGCTCACTTCCAGGTGAGGCTGGTAAACGAGAGCAGGGGGTTGTTGCTCCCTTCCAGGAGAGGCTGGTAAACGAGAGAAGGTTGTAACCTTCTGCAGGTTGGTGCATGCGTGCTGGTATGAGTCTGCACCAGTACATGATTGTAAGAAGTTTTCTTTATATAATAAATATTGAAGACTGAGACGACTACAGCGGTGGTTTTCTCCTGAATTGGGTTTCCACCTTAAATCCTGGTGTTCATGTGTGTTGATGATGTGTGATGATTTATTCTATTCTTACTGCACCCGTTTACTGCTTACTTAACATCTGATGAATGAATAAAGCACTGATCTAAGTTAAGAATTAAGTGCATAATTAGATCTCTGTGCATACACGAGTTTCCTTCTGGTTATCCGCGTATATACGCGAGTTGTGTTCAATAAAGTAGCGTATGGGTTTAAAAGCAAGAAAAAATAAATAGTTTTATGTCTGCACTAAATATTGATTCCCCCCCCCCTCTCAGTATTTTTCCAACACGGCTCGTTTTTCGTTTGCTCCCTTGTGGCATCGTTCGGTTGGCTGTGATGTGTCGCGCTGTGTGAGGTCGCCTGACCGGGCGTGTTCGGGTCGGGTCGTTTCATTCGAGGGCGCCTGTATCAATTTTGCTAAGTTGTGACTGCCCAGGTGCCTTGTGCACATTCGAGCAGCTCGTTTTTCGTTTGCTCCCTTATGGCATCGTTCGATCGGGTGTGCTGTGTCGCACCGTGTGAGGTCGCCCGACCGAGTGCGTTTGGGTTGAACCATTTCGTTCAAGGGCGCTCGTATCAGTTTTTCTTAGTTGTGACCACCCAGGTGCCTTGTGCATGTTCGGGTGGGTCGTTTGTCGTTTTCTCCCATGTGGCATCGTTCGGTCGGGCGCCTGTTTCGTTCGAGGGCACCCGTATCAATTTTGCTAAGTTGTGACCACCCGGGTGCCTTGTGCATGTTCAGGCGGCCCGTTTTCCATTTTCTCCCATGTGGCATCGTTCGGTCGGGTGCGTCGTGTCGCGCCATGTGAGGTCGCCCAACTGGGCACGTTCGGGTCGGCCCGTTTCGTTCGAGGGTGCCCGTATCAGTTTTGCTAAGTTGTGATCGCTCGGGTGCCTTGTACACGTTCGGGTGACCCGTTTTCCATTTTCTCCCTTGTGGCATCGTTCGGTCGGGCGCGCCATGTCGCGCCGTGTGAGGTCGCCCGACCGGGTGCGTTCGGGTCGGGTTGGGTCGTTTCGTTCGAGGGTGCCCATATCAGTTTTGCTAAGTTATGACCGCGCGAGTGCCTTGTGCACGTTCGAGCGGCCCGTTTGCCATTTTCTCCCTTGTGGCATCATTCGGTCGGGTGCGCCGTGTGAGGTCGCCCGACCGGGCCCGTTCGGGTCAGGTCGGGCCATTTTGTTCGAGGGCGGCCGTATCAGTTTTGCTAAGTTGTGACCGCCCGGGTGCCTTGTGCATGTTTGGGCAGCCCATTTGTCATTTTCTCTCTTATGGCATCATTCGGTTGGGCACGCCGTGTGAGTTCGCTCGACCGGGCATGTTCGGGTTAGGTCGGGTCATTTCGTTCGAGGGTGCCCGTATCAATTTTGCTAAGTTGTGACTGCCTGAGTGCCTTGTGCACTTTCAGGCGGCCTGTTTTCTCTTTGCTCCCTTGTGGCATCGTTCAGTCGGGCACGTCGTGTCGCATTGTGTGAGGTCGCCCGACCAAGCGTGTTCGGGTCAGGTCAGGCCGTTTCGTTCGAGGGCGCCCACATCGGTTTTCTAAGTTGTGACCGCCTGCATGCCTTGTGCATGTTCAAGTGGCCCATTTTCCGTTTTCTCCCTTGTGGCATCTTTCATTCGGGCACGCCGTGTCGCGCTATATGAGATCGCCCGACCGGGAGCGGTTGGGTTGGGCCGTTTCGTTCGAGGGCACCCGTATCACTTTTGCTAAGTTGTGACCGCCCAGGTGCCTTGTGCATGTTCGGGTGGCCCATTTTTCGTTTTCTCCCTTGTGGCATCGTTCGTTCGGGTGCATCGTGTCGCGCCATGTGAGGTCGCCCGACCAGGCACATTCGGGTCAGGTCGAGTCATTTCTTTCGAGGGCGCCCGTATTAGTTTTGCTAAGATGTGACCGCCATGGTGCCTTGTGCACGTTCGGGTGGCTCGTTTGCCATTCTTCGGACTTAAATTGTGTGACAACACTGTGGCTGAGTTTGAAAATAGAGATTGAACATACATTTGGTTTGATTTCAATAGACATTTTCATCAATAAATGTAAAGCAATGGCTAACAAATACTATAAATAAATAGATAAATAAGACATGGAAACAAGCTGCAACAATACTTGCAAAATTTTTACATTAAGACGCAAAGAATAAGCAACTAATTTAACCCCTAAACCATAAACCTCTAAACCCTTAACCCCTAACCACTAAACCCATAACCACTAAACCCTTAACCCCTAACCCATTTAACCCCCTAAACCCCTAGTAAACCCCTAACCCATTTAAACCCCTAAACCCTAAACCTATAAACCCTTAACCCCTAACCCATTAAACCCTTAACCCTAACCCCTTAAACCCTAATTCCCGACCCCTAACCCATCTAACCCCGTAAAACCTAACCCCATTAGCCCCTAACTTCTAACCCCTAAAAACCTTAACTGCTAAATCCCCTAAACCCTAAATCTATAACCCCTATTAACCCATTAAACCCTAATTCCCAACCCCTAACCCATTTAACCCCCTAAACCCATAACCCATTTAACCCCTAAACCTCTAAACCCTTAACCACTAACCCTTAAACCATTAACCCCTAACCCATCTAACCCCCTAAACCCCTAAACCCCTTAACCCCTTGATCTGCTAGGGGTCGGTTACCTTGATATTAACAGTGGTGTATTCATACTCCTTCTGAATAACCAATAAAGGTTCAAGGAAATTGACCAATATGTTGTCAAGTTTTATCTTATCCATCTCTGGGATAAGCTGCTTTTCGGCTAACTCCACTGATTTTGATCTCAATTTTGCCAATTTCTTCCTTCTCTCATATGATACATGAGCCTTTGCCTTTCTCTTCCCTTCTAATTCTGTAATAGTGTCATAGTGATGCCAACCAACTCCTTTGGAAAGCCTTCCTAGCAGACAATACTTGTGACCTGGATGAAGTCTCAACACTTTCAGAGCATCTGGAATGACCTCTCTCTTCCCCAAACTCCCTCTCTTTCTCTCTCTCTCTCTCTCTCTACCCTCCAATCCTCTCACAGCTATATCCCTCCCTCTATCCTTCTTTCTGCTCCCCTTCCATCTTTGTGTCACTATCTTCCTCTCTTACCCTTCTCTACCTCTCTCACTCCTCTCCCTCTCTCTCTCTCAGCTGATCCATTCCTTCTCCCCCCTCTCCTTTAGTTTATCTCCATCTCTCCCTTGTGACTCCCCTTTTCTCACCACCTCTATCAATCTATCTCTTTATAATTATTCCTTCTCATATATAGAGAGTTAATATATATCATGACATATTGGGACCTAAGATTGGGTTAATTCCGCCTCGTTGGCAAGGTTAAAATGGTTAATCTTCGATAGACAAAATTTAGATCAAATACTTCATCAAAAAGAGGGAACCATACCATATATTCTTCCAAGCTATGCCTATCAGTCGCTTGGCCTCTTATTGCTCTCACATGAATGTAGTCTTGCTTGACTGGTACAGAAGAAGGTTTCGCATTATCAACTATTCGTTTGGGACAACTTTTAGTTGTTTCAACATTGCTACATTCTAAGTCAAGCTTATCATTTAAACCATCTTAGTCTTTTGTACTCTCTTCAACTTTGTAGTGCTTTCCATTCCTCTCAGTCACATATGTTTCCTTGGTCTGTTAAGGGACAAGGTCGAAAACATTAGGATGTTTTTTCAATAAACAAGGGTATTTCCAGGACACAGTCAGGTGGAGCAAGAGTATAAGAGCCAAATTTCTCATGATTGTGGGACACTCGAACTTAAGATTTTCTGGAGTAGTCATGAGGTGCAGTTTGGTTATTAATACTTCATCAAATGGCCATTCTCCGGACTTAAATTGTGTGACAACACTGTGGCCGAGTTTAAAACTGGAGATTGAGCATACATTTGGTTTGATTGCAATAGACATTTTCATCAATAAATGTAAAGCAATGGCTAACAAATACTATAAATTAATAAATAAAGAAGACATGGCAACACACAACAATACTTACAAAATTGTTACATTGAGACGCAAAGAATAAGCAACTAATTTAACCCCTAACCCATTTAACCCCTAAACCATAAACCTTTAAACGTCCCTTAACCCCTAACTCCTAAACCCTTAACCCCTAACCCATTTAACCCCCTAAACCCCTAGTAAACCCCTAACCCATTTAACCCCCTAAACCCTAAACCTATAAATCCTTAACCCCTAACCCCTTAAACCCTAAACCATTAAACCCTTAACCCTAACCCCTTAAACCCTAATTCTCGACCCTTAACCCATCTAACCCCCTCAAACCTAACCCCATTAGCCCCTAACTTCTAACCCCTAAAATCCTTAACTGCTAAATCTCCTAACCCCCTAAAACCCTAACCCATTTAACCCCCTGAACCCTAAACATATAACCCCTTAACCCCTAACCAATTAAACCCTAATTCCCAACCCCTAACCCATTTAACCCCCTAAACCATAAACCTCTAAACCCCTAACCCATTTAACCCCTAAACCTCTAAACCCTCAAACATTAACCCTTAAACCCTTAACCCCTAACCCATTTAACCCCCTAAACCCTTAACCCCTAACTCCTTAAACCCTATTTCCCAACCGGCCTAACCCATTTAACCCCCTATATACATAATACATAAATTATAAAGACAAAATATATATATAAAAAGAGAGATTAAAACTCAAAATATTTAAAATACAACATAATTTAATAGTGTAAAGTTTAAAACTCCTTTTAATAAAGCATGATGATTTAGTAGGGTAGAAGGATTACTATATGCAAAAATTAGTCCATTATTTACTCATATAACTTTAATTGCTTCTCAAAAAGATATGTTTAATTTTTTTGATTGTAAATATTTTTAAACAATCAAAATAAACAAACATTTAATTATTTAGAAATTATTTTAGTTATTTAAAATGATTATAATTATTAAAAAATATTTATTTTTAAATTAATTTGAGTGGCCTTAAAAAAAACACACGTGTTTCATTTCAAAATGTCAAAATTTTTGAAATATCAAAATTTTTAATTTCCCTTATTCATTTCCCTCCGGTTGCATGGTTTGTCCAGGGAAGGAGGGAGGATGTGATCCAAATCTGAGTTGGGTCAATAACAAAAATGCCAGAGATCCTTCACATTCAGGGGGGCCCATGTGGCAACCAGATCGGCTCCAATTTTTGGGAAGTGGTCTGTGAAGAACACGGGATGGATCCTACTGAGAGATATCAGGGCACTTCAGATCTACAGCTTGAAAGGGTTATGGACAGGTCTTCAGACCTGATAACTTCATTTTTGGCCAATCTGGGGCTGGAAAAACAACTGGGCCAAGGGGCATTACACAGAAGGAGCCGAGCTCATTGATTCTGTGCTTGATGTCGTTAGGAAGGAGACTGAGAACTGTGATTGCCTACAAGGTATGTGTCTTTTTCATATTCGAATCCTTGACCTTGTGTTTTTGAAATGTAGTATTTCATTTGCTAAAATGATGTGGGTTTTTGTTGTGTACAGGGTTTTTGTTGTGTACAAGGTTTTTGTTCTATGGGTTTTTTTTGTGTACAGGGTTTCATAAAAAGTCCCAATTTGAAGCCGCAGAGTGTTTTCATCCGTGTCTCTGCAAGTCCCAATCTCAAGCCGCAGAGGTACAATCTCGTTCATGCTTTATGTTTTTTTTTTAATGCATGAAGTAAACTGTTGAAATGCTTCACATAATCAGTTGGAAGTAAACTCTGACCCAGATACAAACATGTCCTCTGATCCAGAAACGACTCAATATGCGGAACATCAATCCCCAGAAATGCCAATAGTGCCACAGTTTGTATCACTGACCGAGGAACAACAAACTCTATTAAGCAAGGAGGAATTCACTCGTATAATTGAAACCTACAAGCAAGATGATGGTGCAGGGGTCAGGGATTTGCGATGTTCACTGCTTGCACAATTGATTGCTCAGGTATATGCTCATAAAGTTTTTTATCAAAAGTCTGTATGAACTGCTTTAGAGATACTGGAATATGAATTTGCCTCGTCGTCAATGTTTGGCTTTAATGATTCCATTCTGAACTTTGAAAAGCCTCTTTATAAAGGAAGTTTTCTCAGGAAAACACTAATATGGTAATACCTCCTTTACAAATGAAAAGAGATTCTTCAACAAATTAGTGTCTACACTAAATCCTTTTACAAAAGATTCTTACTAAAGTGCCTGCTTGCACCATTACTGATTCTAACACCTCGCTCAAAATAACGTCACCTTATTATATGACATCTACAACCAACCACCTTTCATCATCAATCCCAGATTGTATGGTTGTTGTTACATTGATTTCATGGTCATGAGAGAAATTTTCAAATTCCATTCTAATAAGGCTTAGAAGCTAGAAAACTTGAAAGACAAATTCCTTAAAAATACTCTGACCATCTTACCTATTCATATTGTGGACCTTTTGCTTTAGATAGTCTCTTTTGGCCTTACCCCCGAAGAAGTTTCTTAAATCAATCATCTTTATAAATATGATGATCAAAATGAATCAATTAATTGCGAGACTATCATGCTGGGATACACCATGTTCAATCTCTTTGCCAGAAGAGCAGACAAATTCATCTCCATATGGGCAGAGAGGAATAAATTGCAGGTTTAAGGTTTAGTCATTGCAAATGGAATCACCGCACTTTTGACTATTTTTCAATCCTCCCAAATGCTATTGAGCAAGAAAAATTAAGTATATTGTTGATCCATGGACACCTGTTAAGCCTTTCAGATAGTTGGAAGAAACCTACTATTTGAGAGGCTGAAGGTATACCTCTCGTATGCTTGGCGATCTCTATAATTATGACCCTATATGAGATTAAAATGATCATCTCTGGGGTCTATTATATACATTAACATAGTAGTCAAGCAAGGGTGTCGATTGCCTCACATTCTTTGGACTTCATATTTATGGATGAGAGTTTCTCATTTCAAAATCCATGGGTGTTAAAGGTGGAGGCCCTCTATGGGATCTCCATTTCACTATTTTTTGACAACATTGTCCTTCTATTTCACGAATCCAAAAACAAAAGTACATTTTGAGCTCATTATAGGATGAACATGGTCTTCAAGTCCACCTTGCAAACACAAAAGCATGTAAGTAATCTCACCTTCTTTTCAAGGATAGCAGGTAGAAATGGTGACATCCTAGTCTTTCCTTTGAATGCTATTATTTGGTTCATTTTTTAACTTGTTTTCGACATTTGTATCAATGTTGAACAAAGGATTGCAACATTAACAACCTTGGAGGGACGATGTTTCCAACTTCAGTTTTAGGATATTTAGGCTAAGTTCTGGTTTCTTGACACCATGGTGATTCATTCTCTCCTTGTTTCCAAGGTTTGGAGTTTGGAGCCCATACCTACAAAAAACAAGTCACGACTCAATTGAGAGCGGTTACTCATTGCTATTCTCTCATTTATGGGAAACACTATTGTAATATGGCCCACTTAAATTGCAAGACCATTGCCTTTTCCTCGTGAAATCATCCTCCATATCCTGAAGGTTGAAATATAATATTGCAACATACACTACTTCATTTTTCTTTTGTTACTTTTGTAGGACATTAATAAACCATTGAAAATCTGAGGCTTCTCACCTGGTTAAAACCTCTAAGGTACTGAGAGATATGTTGTTGATTGAGGATGCCAAATTTTTAGACCATGCATCTTATTCTGATTTTATTTCCTTAAGGAAAAGGATATAAATTTCATTGTGTATTCCCTTCCATTTTCATTTTTATTTTTTCTGGTGAGTAAATAATTCTGTATATATAAGAAATATTTTTGCAAAAGTAGGGATCCAGATAGAAATTTCCACTCCAAGGACAATCCTTTGGGCACACTCAGTGTCTTGATTTTTCTTTTTATATTTTCTGTCAAAGGCTAGTTGCTCCAATATGACAGTAATTTGAAGTATTTTCATAATACTTTGTTACACATGACTTTCATTTTCTTCTTGCAAAATTTCTAGAAATGAATGGATATCTTGTGGACTGTTGTAAACAAATTTAGTTCTATTACCATGCTCAAGAGAATTTAATGTTTATCATTATTGGAGGATAGAGATATACCATAAGAGCTTGGTTCTATGTTGTAGCCTTTTATTAAGAGTTGAATCAGTTAAACCCTTGGACCTATTGCAACCCTATATTGAGGCTTGGTTCTATTGAAGCCGCCATACTTTGGACCTCTTCATTGCAGTCTTAGGCCAGGGATATAGCTATAGGATTTTGACATATTTTATGTGGTGAACATCTTATAAAATCTCAGATTATCTCCTATTTACTGATGCTTGGACAAAAATTTCGAATTAGCTAAGTCACCTATTTTTATTTATGAGCTCAGTGTTAAGTTACAATACTGTGATAAGACTCAGCGACTTATGTTTCGTATACCAATCTAGCTTGTAAAGCTCAGTCCTATGGAATTGAGCCCAAGAACACCTCAAACTTACCTTTGTGAAAGTAGAGTGGTGATAACACATATTTGGATTATATTTGAAGGGTAAATTAGTGCTTCCTTGGAGTTTAGATAGAACACATCTATAGAAGTGTATACCAGTGTTTATTTGAAGCTCAGGTAAGACATATTTGTGGAGGATTAAAGATTCAACTATGGAGGGCTCGATGATATTGGAAGCATGAAAATTCAACATTATGATGGAAATTTTGATTTATAGACCACTTTCCACCACCATTTATGTTTAACGTTCCTTTCTACTGAATTTAGGTGAATGTACCCAAGTTTGTGCATGTAGATCCCATAGGGAGAATATGACCAAACCAGTTCATCATCTTTGTTAGTAAGCCTTATACAAGACTATGTCAATGCTTCCAAATACATATTCCGCTCCTCATGAAATCCTACATCCAACTCCAATACTTATGTCATTTTACATCCTTGCCTCCAAATGGTAAATTGAGTTGGGTTGTCGAAATGCGGTAGTTTAGTGTTCCCATTGTCACGAAGAAAATTAATTATAAGTTGTGCCATCCAATGTTTCTCACCACTTCTTGGCCATGGATCGACTCTAATTCTAACCTTATGTCCATTTCCTACTTTATATGCCATACCAGAATCAATTAAATTGAAATAGTTTAAAACATCTATCCATAACAGAAATATTAACCTGAGAAATTTTAGTCTATTTAATCCATTCCTCGATAAAATTTGGTGCAATATATTTGTGTTCAACCACATTAGACAATATATATATATATATATATATATATTTTAAATATTTTTAACGAAGCATCAGAAGACCGACGCCTTAGTTGTCAGAAGAGCGACGCTATTTTTTTTAATATTTTGACTTTTTCGTCAGAAGACCGACGCCTTATACGTCAGAAGAGCGACATTAATTTTTTTAATATTTTTACATTTGCGTCGAAAGACCGACGCCTCGATCATCAGAAGACTGACGTTTCTTTTTTAAATATTTTTGGCTTTTTCGTCACTAAAGTGACATTACATAAGCGTCGGACTAAACTTCGAATGATATTTCGTCAGAATTGCGATGTTTTTATGAAAACCTGAAAAGTGTCGGAAGACCGACAGTTGGTGATCGTCGGAAGAATGACAGTTGTGGGTCGTCGGAAGACTGACGCTTATAAAACGATAGAATAACGACACTTTGCAAAACGACGGAAAAAGTGTCGGTATTGCGACACTTTGGCAAAGCGTCGAAATTGCAACATAATGGATAACCACGTTTTGTTCGGCCTCAAACTGTCGCTCTTGCGACGACTATGTGTCTGAATAGCGACAAAGTGGCCGTCAGAAATTGGGCCAAATTTTCTAGTGTTCTATGGAGGAAATGTAGCGCCAAGATTCATATAGCTTCCTCGACTTTGGGATTTATCACTCTAATGCATGAGTCCCGCTTCCTTGAATTCACTTTTGGACAACTAAGGATGTTTCTTCTATTGAACATTGGATAAACCAATGCTCCCTGTGTGTTTCGTGATATGAAATAACCGCCTCTTGTGGATCCTTATCTCTTGCTAATCTAAATTGGAGAATTATATTGTTTTCATCCATGTCGATGCATTTGGAGTGGAAAAAGTGGAGGAATCATCTCATGGGACTGTTTTTTACCAGCGAGACCCAATTTTGCGAAACGAGGTCTGAAACCTTCAGGGAGTGTAGCACCTTTTTGTGCTATTCTCCACATAGAGAGCTTTCCAACGATGTAAGAATCACGTCAATCAGACTCCGTATGCAAAATGTTATGCCACTCAAAAGTTGACCTTCCTATTTTCACACCTATAGTTTGGGATAGTGCTGCGTCATCCCCCATTATTCATGGAAAAGGGGATAACCGCATGTTTGTGATGAAAAAGACTCTAGAAGAGTCTATTTTGTAACTAGTTAAAATTTGATGTAGTCAAAATTAACCACTAGTAGGCTATCGGGTTGTGTTGTAACCGGGCCATTAGGAGGCAGAGGCATTCCATCCTTTTGAGATAATTTTGTACCATAGATGAGAAAAGATAGCCAAGAGAGATAGGAGGCAGAACACACAGAGAGGATATTTTCACTATAGCAGCCCACAGGCCACATACATTACTTCTTTGTACCTGCAGCCATATTTCCAGATAGAGAAAGAGAACGAAGCGACCTCACCTTCCAGCTGGTTTTTCTCGAAAGGGTTTCCCAGAGAGCATGTCTTGTGTCTTATGTGTGTGTGATATTATTTTATTGTTCTCCACTTTTTTGCATAATTTAATTTCACATGCATCCACTCTTTACAATTAAATCTACAGATCTTAGAGTTTAATAAAACTGTAATAGTGTAGAATCTTATATTTTTAATATAATATTATCAGATTTGTTGTGACGAACTATCAAGTGGAATATCCACGACAATTTATGGATCATTTGGTATCAGAGTAGGTTTCTTTGGGTATTTTTTGTATATTGCATGGATCTAGGTTGGCAGGGTCAAAAATCATGAAACCCTAATCATGGACGATGCATATGTAAATGAACATCTTGATCCTACAGAGGTGAGGTTTGTATGGCTTGAACAACAAGTCACAGATATAAAACGTAATGTAATACTCCTCATGGCATCCCTAAGCAATAATATGGGGATATTTGGAGAATATGGGGGTTCGAATGCAGAGGAAAAATCAGAAGGGCGATTGGGAAGATATAAAGAAACAATTGAAGAAAGAGCTCGAAAAAGATCAAACTAGTTCAAGTGCCATGAATGAATCGCAATCCCTGTTTAAAGTGGAAGAAAAATTTGATATCAATTCGTACCACAACGAGATTGATGCTCTGAAGCTGAACCACTGGTTGCAGCAACTGGAAGATTATTTCAGTGTCCATCAAATCGAGGAAGGGCAAAATATTTCATTTATGAGGCTGAAATTGGAGGGCCATGCATTGAATTGGTGGGAGAGCCACATGAAAACCCTAAGGTTGGAGGACCACTGGATCTGGTGGCATTACTTCCGGAAAAAGTTGGGCCAAAGCGTGCATGAGTATACCACATAATTCAGAAAGATGGTTATAATGTTGGGTATCTCTCCAAAGAACCCATATGTACTCCTCAAGTATTTGGTGGGTCTACACTGCCATTTGCATCAAGAAGACCAAGATTGATGCTCTATATGGATGAGGATCATAGACGAATCTCATTTCAGCAGAGTTGGTCAAGAATTTGGGGCTGGAATTTTGTGATCATCCAAACCAATATCCATTGGGATAGGTAAATAAGGATGCAAAGCTGAAGGTAACAAAACAATTTAGAATTACATTTTCTATCAATTCTGATTATATTGATGAAGTAGATCTAGATGTGGTTCCTCTTTATGTATGAGAAGTCGTATTTGGGAGTCCATTCATGTACGTGCAAGATGCAATATTCATAACGAAATCCAATCCATAACGTCTTATCAAGGATGGAAAGTTGTTCATCATCAACGCGCACAAAGGAAAGTCAAAAATTTGACTGGTAAGTGCCAATCAAACCAAGAAATTTTTCAGTTCTAACAAGAAGTATGCTTTATTGTTTTCACGAGAAGGTCAGTCTGAAGAGGATTCAATAAGAGGCAAGGCATCCCTGTAGGGGTGTACTAAGAAAAAAAAAAAACAATTGGAGGAGTTCTTACAGGCATACAAGAACGTGTTCAAAGAGCCTAAAGGGTTACCACCTAAGAGAGAAGTGGAGCATGAGATACAACTATTTCCAAACTCCCCACTACCAAATATTAGGTAAGTATGTTGTAGAAGCAAGTGAGGTGAAGAAACAGTCGCAACAGCTACAGGAAAAAGGTTCCATTCGATCGAGTACATCACCATGTAGGTCACCCATCATCATTGTGCCAAAAGAAGGATGGGACTTGGCAGATGTGTATAGATTACAAATCGTTGAATAAATCATGCTCAATAAAAAATACCCCCTGCCCAGGATAGATGGTATGCTGGGTCAGTTGCACCAAGAAAAGTACTTCACCTAGTTGGACTTGAAGTCTGGATATCACCGGGATCGAATCAAAGAAGAAGATACATGGAAGATGCCTTCAAAAGTAGTCAAGGTTTGTATGATTGGTTAGTTGTTCAATTTGGATTATATAATGCATCAAATACATTTATGTGATTAATGAGTGATGTATTGCGCCCTTTTATAGATTAATTTTTTATTGTTTATTTGGATGACATACTGGTATATATTGCAACCTGGGAGGAGCATATGTCACATTTGACGTAGGTGATGGGAACATTGAAGAAGCACCAGCTGCTAGCAAATCTAAAGAAGTGCGAGTTTGGGTATAGTCTTTGGTGTATCTGGGGTATGTGATCGGTGGAGGAGAGTTGAAGATAGATCCTTACAAGATGGAGGCCACCATGAAATGGATGGTGCCCACTAATGTTTCTAAAGTCAGGAGTTTCATTGGGGCAACACAATACCTGAGTAAATTCATAGCCCCGTTTTCAGCAGTAGCAGCATCACTCCACGCCATAACAACAAGTGGTAAGAATTTTCAGTGGGGAAAATGTCAACAAAGGGATTTCAAGGAGTTAAAGAAGTAAATCAATCAAGCACCAGTTCTAGCATTACCAAACTTGCAACGACCTTTCGAAGTGGAGATCGATGAAAGTAGGTATGTTATGGGAGCTGTCTTGATGCAGGGCAGAAGGCCTATACGTTACCATTCTGAATTTTTTCATGGGGAAGTTCTTAACTACCCTACTTACAATAAGGAGATCTATGCCATGTCACAAGCTGTGAAGAAGTGGAAGGATTATCTCATGGGAAAGGATACAATAATCCACACAGATCCCCAGTCATTACAGTACTTGCAGGCCCAGAATAAGCTATAATAAACCAAGCACTACAAGTGGATGGGGTTTCTACAACATTTTCATTTGGTGATCAAGTATAAGAAGGGAAGCACAAACAAGTTGGCCGACATGCTACCGAGGCCACCCACATCAAAGATTACAAATTTGGGGACACTTATGCACATGGATCCATTCACCCATGATGCATACAAAGATCCATATTCAAAGGATGAGGACTTGAAGGAGGTGTTTAGAAGTTGCGGAGTTAGATTCATGTGAACGATGGAAATTGTTAGCCCCCCTATAAATTTTGACAAGCAAAGTAGGGGGCTAAAATGTTTCTGAGACTTCAATGAATGCATCTCCCCTGGACACACATCATCCTTGAAGTCTTTTGTGCCTTTTACCTGTGACGTAATCCCCTTTGCTAATTTCCATACAAGAAGCCTCTCTGATTGTGACAAACTGTATTCCTAAAAGCCTTCATTTTTACCCCTTTTGCCCCCCTTTTTCAAGGTTCCCTTGTTGACCTTATCTTCCCCTTTCAATCCTCTAAAATCTCCCAAAATCCCCTTCAAATTCTGCCCATGCCCTTTGTTTGGCCTATTTCACCCTTTATCTCCCTATCGTTACCCTTCAGAGGCTTCAAAATGCATTAAAATGGCTTAAAAACCCATTTTCCATATTATAATAGGCTTAGCCCCTCTTCTGCTAGCCCCCACACCTTTTCCTCCAAGTGACCTAGCTCTGGAACCACCCGCCAGCACTGAAAAGCGCCTATCTCCAATTTGTATCGGGTGCAACATCGACCGTTGATCTTATTGATCGGACGGTGATCGTTGACCCCATAGCCTTCCGTATTTCCCCGTTATAACCCCTGACCGCGCCATCACCGTCCATTTACATGCAGATCTGATGGTCCGCAACGCGCCCGCGTCGGTGGTCCCCATACACTGATCATAAACCCGGTGGTTTCTATCGCACCGCCTTTGGGCGGTAGGCAGTTTTCCCTCGTCGGCCATCGATTCCATACAGCAATTGACATGCGTCCTCCTGTACGATTTCAAAACCGCCATCCCCGCGTGTTAACGTCGTCCATCGCGCATTATTGTTAGGACACAGATGCCCAGCGATATTGCCGTGGACCATCCGATCTGGGGCGGGCCATCCAACGGCTATCACTCACCGAAGATGCATAGTAGTTAACCCAGATGCACACACGATAACCTAGGGTATGGCCCGCCGTCCGTCGCCCTTCGACGCATCCACCGCCGTTGATCTCCGTCATGATCAGACGGTCCACATTTAATTGCCCCCGCTGTTGACTATTCCGCCATCGCCCGGTCCTCCACGTCATTCGTCCACGTATCTCCTCCGTACATTCATCCACCCCCGTGACATATATCCATTCCAAGGCCAAATTTCATTGTTTTTACATTAAATTGTCTGCTCCGACATCTGTCCATGCAGTTCTCGCTCTGCCACGTCACCCCCACGTGCACTCGTCGTACGTCATCCCATGCATCGCATATATTTGTGAAAATTTCTTGTTTCTTTAAGGTTTTTCATTTGCATTTTGCTCTACAGACCGCCAACCTCCACCAGAGCATTTTTCGCCATTTATCTGTGATTCTTCCTCCATTTCATCATCTGCACGGCCATTTCCTCCATCCACACTACCTCCATCATTTCCGTCCATGGATTTCTTGACAAGTTTGCTGTTTTACAGGGTTTCAAGCGGGGAAAACCGCCATGGCTCGTTATCTCTATCACAGTGGCAGAAATTGCGGAACAGGTCATGTACAGAGATACATTTAATGAAGAAAAGGCCTAGGGAAGTGTTTGACATGATTGTAATCAAAGGACAGGGTCAAAATTCTATCACTCTCCTTCGGAGCCATTAAAAGCACAGAGTTCACGGCCAGAAGGTAACTGTGGGAGCGGAAAAGAGAAATCAGCAAGGAAATCGAAGAGTTAAAGCATTAAACGGGAGATTTTAAAATATTAATCCAGTTTTTCAGAGGCAAGGTACCAGATTGAAAACCCCGAAGATCAATCAGAATTTTAATGCATGGGAAACCGTGCCACCAGGGTTTTCTACAGTAGCGGATTGTTTTTCTTTGTCAGAGGACAAAGTGCCCATGCGGTTTTTATTATACATCATGTTCCTGAAGTTTCCTACCCGAACAACAGTCCTACATGATCAGGAGCATTTGTTGCATAAGTAGGGCAGACCTCACTGTTTCTTATTTTTCTTTTGCTATTTCACCAAATGTACCACACAGTACTGCAGTCAAAACGCCTAAGCCATACTAGAGATAAATGCAGAGAGTTAAAACGAAGTGGGTTTTGGCCCTCTCTCCCTTTCCGGCGTTTAATGTTTCATTTAGTTCTCACCTACCTCCTCAGTTCACCTGTTGTTATAAAATCCATAAGAAAATATGGTAAAGGTTGTTGATCAGTTATTAGAGAACTGCAAGTAGTTGCTTTTGAGACTCAGTCTCTGTGTAAAGATTGTAAGATAGGCCGAAGGATATGTTTTCAGACTGAGTATTCAGCTATTGGCAATATTGTACTTGATTGGTATTGTTACTTAATATGACAAGCACATTTCTTTGGATCCTGATCTAAAGCAGCAATGATGTTTTCCTATCTCTGTATTTACATTCATTTCATTTCGTTTCTACTGCCTTGCATCAGAAATTTGGCATAGGACTTACCCTTGTTAGGTACCCTATGTTGCTTCTCTCCTTGCCATTTATGTTTCTCTTCTGAATGTGTTATCTGAGAAGTGATTTCAGTTGATTTAACCAGTGTAGTGGATGTTGTTGCCTGCTCTCTGATGTATGAATTAAATGAACTCAGTTCTTAGATGTTTCTTGTTATTGATTTAGTTGGAAGATTTGGGAACACTGGGGATTAGAGTTAGCCCTGTCCACTAGGATCCTTATACGACCTGCTGATCTGTAACTTTGTGCTCTGAAATCTGTTTTATCTCCTCCCACTTACTTTTCCATATCACATAATCATCTTGAAGATCCTAAGTTTCACATGAATAACCCAATTGAAAGCCTGCCTATTGAGTAGCAAGCAAATCCTTTCCTGACTCCATTTCCCAATGGTTTTGAGTATTTCCTGGAATATGTCACCTCTGCCTTATCCCTCTTTGCTCATCCTGGTCTTACATTGAACCTTCTTTCCTGATAACCAGCAACCAAAACAAACAATCAAGAAAACAAACCCGTGCCTATAACTAGCCTAAAATCATAACATTTGAGCCTCATAGACATAAAATTTTTCTCATATAAAGAGATCCCTCTCTGGACCCAGGAGGGCTAGATCCTAAGGTCTGAAAGTGGTTCTGATGTTGTCTCATCTTTTGGTCTTGCCAATCTGGCCAAAACATGGGAACCCCAACATAATGGCGACTCCACTGGGGAATTGAGTGCATTTCACCTTGAAACATTCTTAGGCACTCAAAAACCCAAGATCTCTGGTTAGATTGGCATTCAATTGCTGATGGTGGACAACATCCTGTTTCAAACATTCATATACATCCACCTAGCGACTCCACACTCCATAACTCCCAAAGACCAAATGACTCCACTGGTAGAAGAATCTGAACTGGTTGAGAAGAAATAGTAGCCTTCTTTGCAAAAGCATGAATCCAAACATGGACAGGGATGCAAAGTATGATGCTTTGTGTGATCAATTAAATGAATTAACGGAAACATTTGGTAAAGTGCTGGAGATGTATATGGCTAATCTGAATGCAAATGAGAAATATTTAGAACAACCCATGCCTCTCCCAGAACAAGAATAAACTCAAGACCGAGAAGATGAGCAAGACATGTATGATGACCAAGAATCTGTAGAAGATGAAGAGGAAAGTGATCAGGAACTGCCCGACTGCGCACCTATGCCTTGTATCACGCTAAATAGAGAATATCAGGACCTAAAACCGAAAGCCAATAGGGAACGCTGCCTTGAGGAAGCAAGAGACTACACAGAAGAGGTGGAATCTGATGTGGAAGGAGGGGCTCAAGAAAACATCCAGCCTCCAAATCAGCTGACACAAGGGAAAGAATACTGATGCTCTTCTGTTCACAATGAAAGGGAAACCCCTCTTTTGACAGAAGAAGAAATTGATCGAATATTAAACTAGCGGTCCACCTCCGAAATCTCTTATGGAACACATGTTCCTTCTCAGTCATTTCCTGAGTTTGATGATATAGATTCTGAAGACTCGTCCGTGGATCAGGACGAAGAAAGACCTGCTGAGAATCCAGAAGGTTTGGTGGGTGACATTACTTACAGATATGATTTTCCTATTAATGATATGTTTGATGATGAGTGTTTTCAAAGGGAAGCCGAGCTTGCAGGACCATCATCCTTAGATTCATGGGAGGAAGATCAAAGCCAACAATTTCAGAGAAGTAATGAAACCAGTCAGCCTATCTATGATACTGATGGGGAGAGCTATGATAGTATAATAGCAGATGAAGATTCTTTGAATCTTCATTCTTCTTTTCTACAGATCATCAGTGAGACTGGAAACCAGCGGCCTTTCCTTTCAGAAGAAGAGGAGGAAAGAAAAGAAGAGATTCTTGAGCAAGCTAAAAGCAATGAGCCTTCTCCTGAAAAAGAGGAAGCAATGGAACAAGCCCCTGCTCAAGAATACATAGGCCTTCTCAAAGAGCTTAGCACCTCAGAGCAGAATATACCAGAGCTCCAGGAGGACAACACTGCCATATATGATGAGTCCTCCAGTTCAAAAGATGAGGGAGATTCTCTTTCTCAAGAGAGTCTTATTCTTGATCCAGTGGAAGAAGAGGAAATCCTGGTTGAAGCCTGCCTGCCAGACATTCATAACCAGGTATCATTTCATGATCCTTATGTACATTTCCTACACACATTTGAAGAAGGATCAAAGGTATTTTTGAGCAGCATGTTGTAGACAGCAAGAAAATTTTTTGTAGCTGCTGTTGTGGAACAAAAAGAGTGGGAGCTGCCCTGCCTATCCAGCTTGCTCAAGGAGTTGAGCAGAAAGGACCAGCCATGGGATCACTTGATGGACTGGTTACATTGGAAGACAATGTTTATAAGCTAAACTTGTAAATATTTGAGTTAGAGTAGGGTAGGTAGGAAAATATCAATAAAGCTCAGTGTGTGAGCATGTAGTTAGTTGTTTTTAATTTCTGCAAATTCCAGCAAGTCAGACAGTCTAATCCTGGCTTGACTGTTTTCAATTTCTGTCTTAGAATGTAGAGAAGAAGTCTGCTAGACAGTTTAATCCTAGCAGATATCGGATTAGGTAGAGAAGCTATGAGGCCAACAGCCTAATCTGGTCTCTTGGAGTAATAAGGGTAGAAGTAGATTAGGTTTATTTTCCTGTTTGTAAAAAATAAATGATGAAAAGGGTCTACAAGTCCAAATGCACCCCAGAAGAAAAAATGTTAGGAATTTAGTGTGGGTAGGTAGTTGTTTGGGAGAAATTTTACTGCTGGTATGATGTCTTCATAATTTTTGGCAGCTGATCAAAGAAAGGGAAGGATGGTTCAAAGCAGCAGGCATCTGGCCTACACCAAAGATCTATTCTCTGAATTGTTGACTCCTTCAAGAAGAAGCCATCCCCATGTGGAGCCACTGTTAGCCCCCCTATAAATTTTGACAAGCAAAGTAGGGGGCTAAAATGTTTCTGAGACTTCAATGAATGCATCTCCCCTAGAGACACATCATCCTTGAAGTTTTCTGTGCCTTTTCCCTGTGATGTAATCCCCTCTGATGATTTCCATACAAGAAGCCTCTCTAATTGTGACAAAATATGTTCCTAAAAGCCTTCATTTTTACCCCTTTTTCTCCCCTTTGTCAAGGTTCCCTTGTTGACCTTATCTTCCCCTGTCAATCCTCTAAAATTTCCCAAAATCCCCTTCAAATTCTACCCATGCCCCTTGTTTGGCCTATTTCACCCTTTATCTCCCTATCGTTACCCTTTAGAGGCTTCAAAATGCATTAAAATGGCTTAAAAACCCATTTTCCACATTATAATAGGCCTAGCCCCTCTTCTGCTAGCCCCCGCACCTTTTCCTCCAAGTAACCCAGCACCGGAACCACCCACCAACACTGAAAAGCACCTATCTCCAATGTGTATCGAGTGCAACATCGACCGTTGATCTTATTGATCAGACGGTGATCATTGACCCCACAACCTTCCGTGTTTCCCCGTTATAACTCTTGACTGCGCCATCGCCGTCCATTTACATTAATATCTGACAGTTCGCAACGCGCTCGCGCCGGTGGTCCCCATACACTGATCATAAACCCGGTGGTTTCTATCGCACCGCCTTTGGGCGGTAGGCAGTTTTCCCTCATCGGCCAGCGATTTCATACAGCAATCGACACACGTCCTCCTGTATGATTTCAAAACTGTCGTCCCCACGCGTTAACGCCGTCCATTGCGCATTATTGTTCGGACACGGATGCCCAGTGATATTTTCGTGGACCATCCAATCTGGGGCGGGCCATCCAACGGCTATCTCTCGCCGAAGATGCGCGGTAGTTAACCCAGATGCACACGTTATAACCCAAGGTATGGCCCGCCGTCCGTCGCCCTCTGACGCATCCACCGCCGTTGATCTCCGTCACGATCGGATGGTCCACATTTAATTGCCCCCGCTGTTGACTATTCCGCCATCGCCCGGTCCTCCACGTCATTCGTCCACGTATCTCCTCTGTACATTTGTCCACCCCCGTGACATATATCCATTCCAAGGCCAAATTTCATTGTTTTTACGTTAAATTGTCTGCTCTAACATCTGTCCATGCAGTTCCCGCTCTGCCACGTCATCCCCACATGCACACGTCGTACGTCATCCCATGCATCGCATATATTTGTGAAAATTTCATGTTTTTTTAAGGTTTTTCATTCGCATTTTGCTCCGCATAGCGCCAACCTTCATCAGAGCATTTTTCGCCATTTCTCTGCTATTTTTCCTCCATTTCATCATCTGCACGGCCATTTCCTCCATCCACACTGCCTCCATCATTTCCGTCCATGTATTTCTTGACAAGTTTTCTGTTTTGCGGGGTTTCAAGCGTGGAAAACCGCCATGGCTCGTTATCTCCGTCACAGTGGCAGAAATTGCGGAACAGGTCATGTACAGAGATACATTTGATGAAGAAAAGGCCCTGGGAAGTGTTTGACGTGATTGTAATCAAAGGACAGGGTCAAAATTCTGTCACTCTCCTCCGGAGCCATTAAAAGCACAGATTTCACGGCTAGAAGGTAACTGTGGGAGCGGCAAAGAGAAATCAGCAAGGAAATCGAAGAGTTAAAGCATTAAACGGGAGATTTTAAAAGATTAATCCAGTTTTTCAGAGGCAAGGTACCAGATTGAAAACCTTGAAGATCAATCAGAATTTTAATGCACGGGAAACCGTACCACCAGGGTTTTCTACAACAACGGAATGTTTTTCTTCATCAGAGGACAAAGTGCCCATGCAGTTTTTATTATACATCGTGTTCCTGAAGTTTCCTACCTGAACAGCAGTCCTACATGATCAGGAGAATTTGTTACACAAGTAGGGCAGACCTCACTGTTTCGTATTTTTCTTTTGTTATTTCACCAAATGTACCACACAGTACTGCAGTCAAAACGCCTAAGCCATACCAGAGATAAATGCAGAGAGTTAAAACGGAGTGGGTTTCGGCCCTCTCTCCCTTTCCGGCGTTTAATGTTTCATTTAGTTCTCACCTATCTCCTCAACTCACCTGTTGTTATAAAATCCATGAGAAAATATGGTAAAGGTTGTTGATCAGTTATCAAAGAACTGCAAGTAGTTGCTTTTGAGACTCAGTCTCTGTGTAAAGATTGTAAGATAGGCCAAAGGATATGTTTTCAGACTAAGTATTCAGCTATTGGAAATATTGTACTTGATTGGTATTGTTACTTAATATGACAAGCACATTTCTTTGGATCCTGATCTAAAGCAGCGGTGATGTTTTCCTATCTCTGTATTTACATTCATTTCATTTCGTTTCTACTGGCTTGCATCAGAAATTTGGCATAGGACTTACCCTTGTTAGGTACCCTATGTTGCTGCTCTCCTTGCCATTTATGTTTCTCTTCTTAATGTGTTATCTAAGAAGTGATTTTAGTTGATTTAACCAGTGTAGTGGATGTTGTTGCCTTCTCTCTGATATATGAATTAAATGAACTCAATTCTTAGATGTTTCTTGTTATTAGAGTTAGCCCTGTCCACTAGGATCCTTGTACAACCTGTTGATCTGTAAATTTGTGCTCTGAAATTTGTGTTATCTCCTCCCACTTACTTTTCCGTATCACATAATCATCTTGAAGATCCTAAGTTTCATATGACTAGCCCAATTGAAAGCCTGTCTATTGAGTAGCAAGAAAATCCTTTCCTAACTCCATTGCCCAATGGTTTTGAGTATTTCCTGGAATATTTCACCTCTGCCTTATCCCTCTTTTCTCATCCTGGTCTTACATTGAACCTTCTTTCCTGATAACCAGCAACCAAAAAAAACAATCAAACAAACAAACCTGTGCCTATAACTAGCCTAAAATCATAACATTTGAGCCTCATAGACATAAAATTTTGCTCATATAAAGAGATCCCTCTCTGGACCCAGGAGGGCTAGATCCTGAGGTCTAAAAGTGGTTCCGATGTTGTCTCATCTTTTGGTCTTGCCAATCTAGCCAAAACATGGGAACCCCAACAGAAATAACACCGTTGAATACCATCTCCAAGATGGGTTACTCTACATGTTGGATAAGCTATGTGTTCCTAAGGGTGAGTGATTGCAGCTGATTAGAGAGGCTCACACCTCCAAGGTTGTAGGGCACTTTGGTGTAGGGAAGATCGTGGCTAACTTGTAGAGGTATGTGTATTGGACCAAGATGCAAGAGCATGTAGCTAGGTTCATAAGAGGATGCATGCTTTGTTGTACCAACAAGCCTAGAAAAAGGAAAAATGGTCTATATCATCCCTTACCTATACCTTCTCATCCTTGGTAAATAATTTCCATGGACTTTATCGGAGGTTTATCAGCAACCAGGAAGGGACATGTCTACCTATTTGTGGTAGTTGACAGGTTCAACAAGATGTGTGTTTTGATGCCTTGTAAAAATACCATAAAAAAACAAGAAGCAACAAACTCATTCTTTGGACAGGTCTAGGTGCACTTTGGGATACCAAGGAGCATCATTTCAGACAAGGATACAAGATTTCTCAATGCACTATGGACTACATTGTGGGAGAATATGGACACGAAGTTGAAGAGATCTACCACATTCCATCCACAGACAGATGGGTAGACATAAGTAGTCAAAAGAACATTGGTGCAACTTCTGAGGGGATACAACCAGAAGCATCCGAAGACCCAGGATGAAAATCTAGTAAATATACAACATTCTTATAACATAGCAATCCAAAATTCTACATGAAAGTCCCCATTTGAGATTTGTTTTTGATATTTTCCACCTTCACCTTTGGATATTGCATATGTGAAGCAAGGAGGAATGAGGGAAGATCTTACAAGAGATACTTTGAGGGCTGAAAAATTTATAAAAAATATCAGGCAGATCCATCAACAGGTACATGAAACACTGCAAAAGTCACAGGAGAAGTATAAGGCCAAGCATGATCAACATAGAACAGAGAAAGCATTCAAGGTGGGAGATAGATTATGGCTGCAGTTGAATAAGGACAGGTTGCATGGGCCTAGTAAGAAAATCAAGGCTCTGAGGTATGGTCCCTTTGAGATACTAGGAAAGGTGGGTGATAATGCCTATTGACTCATTTTACCACCATTTATGCGCATTTACTCAGTTGTGAATGTGGATAATTTGAAACTCTATGAGCCTTCCATGCTAGATCAAGAAGAGGAACATGTCCTACCTTCTGTGGAGGATTTGGCACCAGAAGCTCTCACAAAGTTGATAGAAGATACATTTTTGCAGAATAGGTCCATAACTACAAGACAAAAGCATCATGACCTTTGGCAGATTGGATTGAAGGGACAACTTCCAAGCAAAGCTAAATGGTGCACCAGAGAAAAGGTGGAAGAAAAATTTCCTCGCCTCATTCAGTAAAAGTTTTTTGGGACCAAAAGCCTTCCAACATGGGGATGTGTGATATGAATTGGATCATTACATTGTTTTTCATCCATATCGATGCATTTGGAGTGGAAAAAGTGGAGGAATCATCTCATGTGATGTTTTTACCGGCATGACCCAATTTGGTGAAACTAGGTCGGAAACCTTCTGGGATAATTTTGAGGCATCAAACATCCTTTTTATGCTATTCTACACATAGAGAGCTTTCCAATGACATAAGAATCACGTTAATCAGACTCCGTATGCAAAATTTATGCCACTCAAAAGTTCAACTTCCTATTTTGACACCTATAGTTTGGGAGGATGTCGCATCAGCCCCCATTATTCATGGCAAAAGGGCCATCCACATGTTTGTGATGTAAAACACTCTAGAAGAGTCCATTTTTAAACACTATTTAAGATTTTATATAGTCAAAATTAACCACTAGTGGGCTATCAGGTTGTGTTATAGCCAGGCCACTAGGGGGAAGAGGCATTCCATTCTTTTGAGAGTATCTTTTTCCATAACTGGGAAAATATAGCCAAGCGAGATAGGAGGTAGAGAACCCAGAGAGGATATGTGCATGGTAGCAACCCACAGACCACAGACATTAATTCTTTGTACTTGTTGCCATATTTCCATATAGAGAAAGAGAGCAAAGCAACCTCACCTTCCATGTGGGTTTTCCCCCGAAAGGGTTTCCCAGAGAGCATATCTTGTGTCTTATGTGTGTGTGAGATTATTTTGTCGTTCTCTACTTTTAAGCATAATTTATATTCACATGCATGCACTAGTTACAGTTAAATCTATAGATCTTAAATTTCAATAAAACTATAATAGTGTAGAATCTTATATTTTTAATATAATATTATCAGATCTGTTGTGACAAACTATATATTGGAATATCCACGATAGTTTACGGATCACTTTCGATGCAATCATTGACTAACACCTGCGGTTTTTTGTCTAATGAAAATCGAGATTCCTAACAAGTGGTAGAAGAGCGTAGGTCACGAGTTTGATACACACTCGACTCGTGTTGGGGGGGAGATTGTTGGACATTGGATAAAACAACAATCCCCGTGTGTTTAGTGACATGGACTAATCGCCTCTCATGGATCCTTATCTCTGGCGATGCAATCATTGACTAACACATGCGGGTTTTGGTATAACAACAATCATGATTCCCAACATCTTCTTAATGCCACATATATTCATACATAATCTAAGCACTACAGTAGTCAAAAGAGATGGCACCTCATAAGAAAAACCAACAATGTAACTTCCAATATTTCAAAAAAAGACAACTCTGAGAACACTGATTTTCCTTGCTGTGTTTTCTTGTTGCACAACCCCTCTATAACTTCCTCATCATTTGGACATTGATATAATGCTATCCAACAGTGATTTGTAACCAATGCACTGCACATTTATCAATCTGTCAGCGCCTTTATCAATCATATGAACAATTTAAATTCATTATATGCATAGTGTTGTCTACTTCATGCTCCAAAGTTATTTCGATGAATCCCTTTATTGTTATTAGATGCAGCCTTTAATATCGTGATTGTGGCACATTTGCAATCATTGGACAGATCACTGATCGAATTTGGAGATGCGACTCAAAGAGGCTCAAACAAAGTCATGACCTGTTGAGGGCATCGTGATCCTTGAGAGAAATAGCGACCCGTGAGGTAGTTTTAAGAACAAAGATAGTCCAATGGAGCAAATAACATTTACCAAACCAGGTCTTTCACAGACTTTGCAGCTGAAGTCTTATATCAAGAATAGAGAGCACAACCATTTCACTTCCAAGTAAATTATAATTATGCAAAAACTTATGATTTTAAGTGCATCACATGCTCGCACATATTTAATGAATCATATAATTACAAATTAGCAAGTGGGAGTATGGACTCCTGTATACAACTCTCATATTCTGAAGTTGGATAAAGAGGGCAGGTGAGTCCCTTCAATGAGGTGTTAGTGGATAAATGCATATTACATCTAGAATGCGAAAACATGGCCTAAATAAATTAACCTAAACCATAAAATGTGCAATACAGATGAAATGATAACTTTATCCTTCGGAAAGTATCATGAAATGGATTAACCCCACCATGGGAGATTTATTGAAGCTTCATAAGATAATCAAAGTACATGTGACAAAAATTATGCATTTCTACATAATTATAATGGGTTTCTCCCACAACCTTTTGTTTTACAAAGAAATATTCCATAAAAATTTAATAACCTTGATTAAGTGGACTTCCAATAAAATTTATTGTTACTATATCTTCCTGAAGTACCAAGGCTATTCAACAATCTATTTCCTCCTAATTCTCGTTGAAGATTGAAATTGGGATCTTGCATTGTAATATTTTGAGGTATAGAAGGTATATTGGCTTTCCCATTTAACGACAAAGATTATTGGTCATGCCTATATTATTGGATCTGATACAATTTACTGAGTTGTTAGGCATTGAGTCAATTTCCCCTATGTTGTTGAAGTCAACACTTACATTTTTAGTCAAACAATTTCCAACCAAGCCATTTGAACCTTTAAGATTTGGAAACCCATTACCAACTGGGACCAATCCATTTAAATTATTCATATCATTCCCTATTCCACTACTAACAGCTAAAATGCCTCCAATGTTAGTCCCCCCACCACTTGGCTAGAAAGGTATTCCTCCATTGAGTTAAGATGACATCCCATCTCTTGTATAATGTGTTGAACATAATTTTTTGAATTATTCCAGCCAAGATCAGTAGTTGGCATAGGCTCTTGTTACAATAGGCTAGAAGTTGCAGTAATAGGAGCCAAATAAATATAAGTAGATGTTAAGGTACCAACAAAAGAAGGTTGTACAAAATTTGAAACAGATGTACCTAAAATTGCAAAAGATGGTGCAGAGTCAAGTTGTGACTGTTGGACAGAGTTTGAGGAACCAATAGAAGGAACTTGATTAGTGCTTCCAAAAGAAGTTGTGACACCACTTAAGAGAATACTCTGTCTGGAGTTTAAAGAGTTTTGGTGAAGAATCCCTACTATGGTGCTTGTAGAGCTTTTATGGGTGGTTGAACTGACTGAATTATTTACATTATTAATTATATTATTTGCAACAAGCTTCCTATAAGTAGGTTTACATGCACTTTGTTCATCGCCGGCGATGAACCATTCTGTTCTTGTGGCTGAGCCACCTGATTTTGAAGCCCAATAGGCCTTGGAGTTTGACGAGGAAATTTTTTTAGGCTTTCAATGGGCCCAATTTTATTTTCTCTACTCAAATCAATTAGATCCTTCATGTTGTTCACTACATGTGATATCTGAAGGCATCAAACACATTTTTTTTTAATACCCCATATCATTCACCAAGGGCTCCTCCAATGTTTTTTTCTAATTGATAAGAAATCGCAACAAACATGTTATAGTCTGATTGTAAATCCTAGGGAGAAATATTTGTTGTACCATTTTGCACTAAATTTTGATACTTATATGCAATCACACCAATTGAGATACATGTGGTATGAAAAAACTTCGAGGAATGATCTCCTCATGACTTCTTGCACAAAATTACCATGAAATAATATCGAGGTCTAAGGAAAAAACAATCTGAAGTTGACCATCACGTAAAACACGAAGTTTCCCAAATACACATTCCTGTATTGATTTTTCATACTCTAACACAATGTGGCCTGAAGGAGTAGTATATTCACTAGGGATATATACGTACACGACTTCTTCCAATGTTCCACTATCATATTTGATTTTCCAAAGCCTTTGTAAAACCTCCATCGTAGTTTCAAAGCCTCTGCCAAGTTTCTGTACCACATATTTCACAATGCCACACATCCTGAGGGAAAACACCTATTTTTTGGCGACCACTTCCATATAATGAAACACACTAACGCTTCTTTGCTTTGGGACAAAAATACTCAAACACAACTTTTCTCCAGAAATCAATTAATTTGCGACTTACAAAGGTCGCAAAGTCTTGCTATAACAAAGTCACATCTTTTGGATGCTCTCCATGAAGCATAAAAACGTGATAATATGACTTGGGAAGAAATGTGGTTTACTGGAAGTCGAGCAATAGCAGGTTGGTCATGTCGCACTTCCTGAAGGCTTACCTGAGGCGTTGAATTGCGATCTTGCGACCTCGGTGGGAGTACGACTTACTGGAAGTCGTATAGTCAGACCACAGGGTTGGTCGCACTTACTGGAGGCTTGCATGATCCTAGACTAAAACGATGTGACCCTGAAAGAATTGCGACCTGAGTCCCTAAACATTTATCTCGTTGATACATTCAAAACATCCTCTATTATTTCAAATAATTTCACAATTTCCTATTCAATCCCATCGCTTCCATACGGAGGAACGAATTCGCCCGGGGTTGAGTTTGAACATAAATTTTATACTGAATTTCCAACTTCAAAAATTTGTTGTCCATCTGAATTACATTTAGAAACTTGACAAAAGGAAACATTGGTGTCACCATTCGATTTTTCAGTGTGAACACGAGAGTAGATGGGTAAATTTTGGCCTTCTTAATTGGCTGGAAAACTCTATATGACCCACAAATATAGATCGACTTTGTTCCCAAACGCTTCTGAAATCTGACCAGAGAACAATGAATTTGTCGTTGCATTGGAAACTTTAACACACACTGGTATCTCGTCAAACCTTTAGCGCAAAATCCATGGCCTTCATCCTGCCATCGCTTACCAAACGACAATGCATGGAAAGAAACGCATGTTTATTTTTTCTAGGCACACTTCATCGAGTTCCTTGGTTACATTGCATGGATCTGTTTGTATCGAAAGGAACTATTTGCTTTGGAGTAATAAAACTCCACCCATAATTTCCAAAAACCAAGATAATGCGTGGTATCAACATGCACCATGATGATTCACTCGTTATGGATTGGCAGTTCATTAAATACACCGGTTTTGGCTTGAAACACCTTTCCTTCAACCTTTATCAAGCCTCAACATGTTATGGGCATACAGATCGATTATTAGTACGTATGATTTAGATAAGAGACGAAACCAATTTTACACCATGCGTTGCCCATTGTGGTCCTGATTGCGCTTTAACAATGGGCTTCCATGCAAACCCTTTTTCGAACATTGCACACACACATATATCTGTGTGTGTTCTCCTATCATACTTGTGAGGAGATAAGATTGTTAAATATGATAATAGGTTAGCCATGTTTTGCCAATGCAAACACCCATGGTTCTTTGCTAGCGAATGTAGATAACTCAAGCATTCTAGCATGGGTTGATATCATACATGTAGGATTTATAAAACGTTATCCCAAAGCATATTTTGCATAGAGAATGTGTTGCTTTAGTGTTTATGTAGGTTTCCTTTAACTCACTATTTTCTATTAGTCTCGGATGCCCCTTGTCAAAGTACATGTCGAGGGAACCCATTTACATATAAATTTCATATAAAGTGTCCTTTTAAAGCAATGTTAATGCATAAAGCAGTGTTAATGCATAGGAAATCCATATATAGTGGGCTTTATAAAACATGCTCCCTTGGTGCATGGTTGCATTGCATGGATCTGTTTGTATCGAAAGGAACTATTTGCTTTGGAGTAATAAAACTCCACCCATAATTTCCAAAAACCAAGATAATGCGTGGTATCAACATGCGCCATGATGATTCACTCGTTATGGATTGGCAGTTCATTAAATCCACCGGTTTTGGCTTGAAACACCTTTCCTTCAACCTTTATCAAGCCTCAACATGTTAGGGGCATACAGATCGATTATTAGTACGTATGATTTAGATAAGAGACGAAACCAATTTTACACCATGCGTTGCCCATTGTGGTCCTGATTGCGCTTTAAGTAGGTTAAATATGATAATAGGTTACCCATGTTTTGCCAATGCAAACACCCATGGTTCTTTGCTAGCGAATGTAGATAACTCACGCAGTCTAGCATGGGTTGATATCATACATGTAGGATTTATAAAACGTTATCCCAAAGCATATTTTGCATAGAGAATTTGTTGCCTTAGTGTTTATGTAGGTTTCCTTTAACTCACTATTTTCTATTAGTCTCGGATGCCCCTTGTCAAAGTACATGTCGAGGGAACCCATTTACATATAAATTTCATATAAAGTGTCCTTTTAAAGCAATGTTAATGCATAAAGCAGTGTTAATGCATAGGAAATCCATATATAGTGGGCTTTATAAAACATGCTCCCTTGGTGCATGGTTGCATATAAATTAAAAGAATGTTATGCTTTAACGCATTTTTAATTTGTCTCAATACAACTTGTCTATAGTGCACCAGGGTTCTTGGTGTTTTGCTTCTCGAACGGTCTACTTTTGCCAGTTGGATAAGGGACCTATGATGCCGCATGTAAGAAATAAAGAGACCCATTTCATTTTATTTTAACATAAAATAACATCAATAGTCTATAGTGCACCAGGGTTCTTGGTGTTTTGCTTCTCGAAGGGTCGACTTTCGCCAATTGGATAAGGGACTTGCGATGCCACATGTAAGAAATAAAGAGACCCATTTCATTTTATTTTAACATAAAATAACATCAATAAATTTAAATAGAGGGCTCAAGAAATGGAAAACAAGAGATCTAACAAACACGATTTGATTTGCCTCGACACAAATAGGACTCAGAATGACTTTAAAAAAGGTGTTTAGATGACTTCGTGAAAGAAATTTCCTTAAATGATCAAATGCTATCTTGAAATATTAATATGTTTGTAAAACCCTTATCTCGCATCTACCCAAGTAACCGACCAACCGGGGTAAACATTTATGATCATATTCAACCTCCTAGGTGAGCTTAAGTAAGTGGAATCGACGAAAAAACATCACACAAACCTTCCACATCAGCAACAAGACTCCTAGAAGCGAACCTAACCACTCCGACATCTATACCTTGGGTCCCACTAAGACTTTAGGCCTTCAAACCCCCAAACACTCCCACAGTATAGGCATGGGTGCGTCTGGGAGGCTTTGGATGCTCCCTCAATATATGCAAGCATGCGTACAAGGAATTTTTCCCACATAACTGTGCCATCGTCCTCGGTATTTGAGCCACCTTTTAAGGCCCAAAACCCAGGTCACTGACCAGAATTCAATGAAAATCCAGACATGAAATATAACAACGAAACAATGGTGTAAAAGAAAATATCCTAACAAGGACTTGAGTGGACCCCTAATAGCCATGTCTGGCATTTTTATCAAATATTTCAGAAGGATGTAATCTACAGGTTTAAATAAAAATATCTTAACATAGGGGTCTCATACTTATCTAAGGATCATTAAGAAGCCTTGTTGTTACTTCATATTAAATACATTATAGTCTATTTAGGCATATATACATTTTTCTTTTACTTATGAATCAAAACATGAAGAGAGCCACAAATCATAACCATCATAAAACTAAGTCATAACCATCATATAAGCAACATAAATGACAAGCATATTTACCCATGAATACAAGGGGAAAAGAGATCTTATTGGCATAAGCAAAATGAAACCAAGTCTGGGACTTCCACAGTCCACCCGACCATAGACATTGTTATGAAACCAACTCCAAAAATAGAAGAAAAGAGAGATCAACGCCTTAGAAATAAGCCACTTCTAGGGGGCAACCTCCTTTACATTACATAAATGAACAATTCTTGGATGATACAAAAGAAAAAACCTCCTTTCTATATATAGGAGTCCATGGGGTCACAATATAATCCTAGCAGACCTAACAATAATAATGTAAGGGCATAATAATAACAATATGGGGGTTACAACCCGGATGCGGGTGTTTAATTATGAAATGATGGGCGTGTTCGAATAAGGCTGCGCGTGGCATGCCCACCTGACCACCTGCGTTCAGCATTCATGCTTCATTTATGTTGCACTGTCGTGCATCTCTCCTGACGCCGTCACCCTACGCGGCATTTATGCCGGTGGGGATGCTAAGAGAACCAGCTTCATTACCAGACTCTGCTCGGCTCATCATTCTCATTATGCAGCTCGGTGTTGGGGTTCCTGCTGTGGTCTAATTGTTGTCTGCAAGATTTAATGCCGATGCTCTTCCGGCCAGTGGCTTCCCTGTGCTCTCAGGACGCTGAGCTGCCAAGCTGACGCACCTCCGTGGGTCGCAGATGTCATTTGGGCTGCTGTTTTGATTTACTTCCTGACTTGCATTGGTCTCACAGTCCCTTTTGCCCCCTTCTCTCAGTTTCTTCGACTAGTCTATTGGCCCCTTCCATACCTCGGTTGTCTTCTGTCCGCCCAATTCCTTCTCCTAGTCGCTGTGACGCCATGCCAAGGCTTCGGCATAGATTGCGGTGCCGCCGTGGTGGTTCCCGGGGCCGTGACTCCAGCAGACACCGCTCTCCCTGCTTCGATTCACCATCATCTTCCTCGGAAAGTTTCTGGAGCAGCTCCCCCCCTACGCGCAATCGACGTGGAAGAGGCCGTGGAAGGCACCCTACCTCTTCCCCTCCACGAGGTTCTTCTGTTTCCAGGCCACCTCTGGCACCCCGCCCAGCTGTCTCTGCCACTCTCCATAGCCACTCCACCGCTATTTTTCATTATCGTTGTGATTCCAATCGTCCTCTGGTCATCACTATTATCACAGTGTCTTTCAAAGAACCCCCCCCCCCCCCCCCCCCGGCGTTGCTCCCAAGCCACACGCAAGCACCCCTATCTTCCCTGCAGGGCCCTCAGCCCGAAGGCAAAAGTGCCACCCACAATGCTGGAGAAAGCTGCTCGAATGTGCATCAGAAAGTTGGACTGCAGGTTGCAGGAGGTGGCGCTGGCACTGAGGCACTCCAAAGCGGTCCGAGCCACAATGACGAAGATGTTGGATGGTGCAGAATTGAAGAAGAATCGCCCTCAGGCGACTATGGACTCTAGCGTCTACAACCTGATCCATGTAATTCTGCTTAGTCTCTCTGAATTTTTGTTGTTTCTAGTCACTACAGATTTTGATATGTCCATGCTGCACACCTCTGTTGAGGAAATTTTAGAACTTCTGTCGGGTCGGTTCTTGTATAATTTTTGCATGTCAAGGCTGGTTTCCTCTGTTGAGGCAGCACTCAAACGATATAAGGGCCGGTTTCCCCTCGAGGGCAGTTCATGTCCTGTTATTTTGCTGACTATTTGCCTCTAATGGCCTTGTAATCGTTGTATATTATGTTTCATTAATAGAATTAGATTTACTAAGAAAAAAAAAAACAATATGGGGGTTACAGGGGTACAACAATAACAATAAGGGGGCTACACTAACAACAATAAGGGGATACACTAGTATTATAGGGACCTAACATGCCCCTCTCCTTCAAATAAGTGTTGCCCTCAACGCTTAATTATTTCAGGATGCTTTTGTATTAAATTCTCATCCTCCCTTGTGGAATCTTCAACGGGTAAGTTCTTCCACTTGTTGAGATACTCTGAAATTGATCAATTTCAAAGTTGTCGAGTTTTTGTTTTTGTGACTTCTTCAGTACTTCTTTCACTGCAATGTTGATCTTATTGTTGTTTCATTTGATTCTGCACCAAAGTTAGGTTATCCTTTGAGAGTTGGAGAACTTGTTGTCTATGCTCGATGTGATCTTCCACTACTTTATAATCCATATTATCTTTCATTTGATCCTTAAAACCATCCAACTTAGCCTCCATTTTTGCTTTTAAACCATCTATGTCATCTTTGATTACCCTTTCTAAGATCGAAATTTGTTGCACTGGGTATCGTAATTTTGATATATCATACTGCAATTCTTCCTCTTTATGCGTCACAATATTGATTTCCGAGGGCTTAATGGGTGTGGAATTATTTTTAGGGGGAATTTTAGAACCTAATACTGATATCTATGCTTCAATATGATTCAAACTGATTTTTCAAACGAGACTTATGCAATTTGAAAAAACAATACACACATTTTTCTTGCTTTTAAGGAGCTCGATATTGGAACTGAATTATATCTGTGATTTCAGATCTTCAATATATGAAATTAGGTCCTGTAGTAACCCTATGAATATTATTTCCAGTGCCACAAGTCTGAACTGATTTGGATGCTTCAAAACAAAGTTATGACCAATCTCCCACAATGACCTAATTATGAACTAGTTCAGTAGAGCGAACTTGTACGACGTGCCATGTGTCACTGTTTCCTCCTTCGGATCTAAAATTTATACAAAGAAACTATACTTCGTGTAATTTTGGCCACTTTTTACAGAATTCCAATCTGATGCTCAAAGAGAGAGTTATAATTATTTTCCCAATGTCAACTCTTTTAGATGAAATTTGGGAGCCTACAAAAACCTTAGTTTCCACAAATCATATCTCTGAAAATATTGCGAACCAAGATCTGAAATTTTTACGTGAAGTTCCTCAGTTTTTCGGCTTTTAGTGATAAACATTTCCGCTTCTGAACCTTCGTAGAAAAAAAGTTATAGCGAAAATGCCACGATGACCTGTTTGGAGCACCGAAACCCTAGAATCCAAATCTTTGATTCCAAATGTTATGAAACCAACTCCAAAAATGGAAGAAAAGAGAGATCAACGCCTTAGAAATAAGCCACTTCGAGTGGGAAACCTCCTTTACATTACATAAATGAACAATTCTTGGGTGATACAAATGACAAAACCTCCTTTCTATATATAGGAGTCCATGGGGTCACAATATAATCCTAGCCGACCTAACAATAATAATGTAAGGGCACAATAATAAAAATATGGGGGTTATAGGGGTACAACAATAACAATAAGGGGGCTACACTAACAACAATAAGGGGATACACTAGTATTATAGGGACCTAACATACATGGTTGAGCCAAATCTCTCTTCAACCAATCACCCCCGTGCCATATTCCAAGCATGAATGTGGGATCTCATAAACCAAATCCATCAAAACCAAACTAGAGCTTCCAGAGGCCAAACCACTCAACCCTCAACCAATGATTCCACCTTACGATCGGATATCACAGCCATCACCATATTGGTCTATACCCAGGTTGTCGAGGGCTTCAGATCATCTGTTCCAACCAAGGGTCAAGGACTAGTATCTCAACCCCAGTTGTTTCCATGCTCCAGAGAGTTTTTCGAACCAAGGATCTAGGATTAGTAACACAAACCACCTAGGGCTCCAAAGTGTTTGTCCAACCAAGGCTCCAAGACTATTAACTCAATCTAACAACTTTCTGTTAGGCTCCAGAGCATTTGTCCAACCAAGGCTCCAAGAACTAGTAACTCAACCCCACACCTAAGGAACATGAGAGCCAAACAAAAATGAACAATGAAAATGAACAACACCATGGCTATCCAATAAATGGAAATTCTAGGAAAATCCACTGTCAATCCAGGAAATCCTCCATGCCAATGAAAGATCATGACCAAGAAACCACATGCATACACCATGGATTCCAAAACTAGTGAGAAAAACATACATGCAACTTGGTACCTGCAATAAAAACTCGTTGTAGTTGCTGATGCCGATGTCCTCTTGAGCTTTCCTGCACTTCCTCTGCCTTCTTGCTCCAAATATCCAATCATGCCACAGTCTCCAAGAGTGCTCCAAGAAAAAAATAATTATCCAAGAGTTTGAGAGAGAGAGAGAGAGAATAATGAGAGCTCCAAAAATGCACTGAACAAATGCCATGAATTGATCCTCATAAGCCTTTTTATTAATGAGGCCTCTATTTTATTAATTTTCCGTTATTTTCCTTCATTTTCCTCCTCACATGCAACCTGTGACCTTTCACCTCCCTTTTCTCCTGATTTCCATTATTTTCATAAATAAATGCCAACAAATGACACGTTTGCCTTTCCAAAGCCTTTTCCAATTTAAATAGCCATAATAAACCATATGAACACCCGCACTAGGATGTTTTGCTCAAAATTCAGATTGGAATACATGTCCTATGACCTTTATTATTATTTTGCCTTTATTAACTTTTATTACATGGAATTTTCACCAGGGTTGTTACAGAACTCTCCCCCCTTGGGGGAACACCATCCTCGGTGCTCAATGACACCTACAACCAATGATAATTTTGTAAGAAAAACATACTGACCATGGAGCTTTATAACTTAGCTCGTTGCAATATTTACAATGATCATCCTATTGAGAAGTAAACCAACATGACAACATAACAGAATAACATCATAATGAAATTACGCTATATTGCTTATTGGAGATTTATAACATAGATCATGGTTGTATTTACATCCATACATATATGTACATAGGCCAAAAATCATACCAAAACATATACCAAAATACATGCTAAAACATTTTCTCAACTAGCGAATAAAGATTGATACACGGGCCGCATCTGATCCGCTATCTCCCATGTAGGTTCATCGGCCCCAAAGTGCTTCCACTGCACTTTAACCTGCTCGATTTCTCAGTTCTAGAGAATGAGCGTCTTTTTATGCAAAATCCATTGAGGTTCTGGATAGGATTCTCCTTCTGGCCCCACCTGCAATACAAGCCAGTGAATCACACGATCAAAATCCTTAACATATTTCTTAAGTAATGACACATGGAAAATATCATGGACTTTCATTGTGGAAGGTAGTGCAAGTCAATAGGCTACTAGTCCAATCCTCTCAATAATCCTGAAAGGTCCAAAAATTTGTGATGCCGTCTTGGCACATGATCCAATCCACAAGGATATCTTCTTTGGTTTGATGCGAAAATACACCTATTTCCCAACTTGAAATTCCTTAAACAACCTGTTCCGATCTGCATAACTTTTCTGCCTATCATATGATACTTTTAACTTATTCTTGATTACCTACATTTCCTATTCCATTTTTTCCAACATGGATGGTCTAAGCAACACCCTGTTAAGAAAATCACTCCAACTGATGGGAGTATGGCAACTCTGTCCATACAATGCCTTAAATGGAATCATCCTCAAGCATTTTTGGTACCCATTGTTGTAAGCGAACTCTACTAATGGAATATACTCTTCCCACTTTCATTGTTGATGCATCACATACATCCTCAACATGTCCTCCAATATCTCGTTGACCCTCTCTATACTGAAGGCCAACTCTGTGCCCAAACCTGCAAACAACTCCTTCCAAAACTTGGAAGTGAACTTCGCATCCCTGCCTCACACAATATTCTTTGGAACACCATGCTATATGACCACATCTTTGATGAAAACCTATGCTACATCGCCAGTTGAGAATGTAGAATTCACTGGAATGAAGTGTGATACATTTGTAAACCTGTCCACAATAACCATGATGGAATCGCGCTATATCACTGTCCTCGGAAAACCTATAATAAAGTCAATGGAAATGACTTCCCATTTCCATTATGGTATCGAAATCGACTATAGCAGTCCAACTGGTGGCTTACACTCTGCCTTAACCTATTAACAATAAAAAAACCTAGCCACAAACTCTGGCATGTCTCTCTTCAAGTTCGGCCAATAATAAAAATTCTTCATTGTCACCAACGTCTTCTGATATCCTGGGTGACCTTAATATGGTTTCACATGAAACTCTCTCAAGATCACCTTCTTGGGCTCAATATTATCTGGCACATATATCATGTCTCTAAACCTTACCAAGCCATCTCCTATGAGATAATAATCCACATCCTGTACTCATGCACCTGTACCACTACTTGTACCTATGCCACTACATGTACTTGTACCTACACTCTACTGCAACTTGTGCATAATCTCCATATACTTGTCATCATGGTGACCTGCCTGCAATATCCTATCCTGTAAATATGTCCCATGGGAGCTCATAGCTGATATGTGATTTACCTGTACCTGCTCGCTAAGAGCATCTGCAACCATGTTCTATTTACCTTTGATGTACAAGATCTCAAAGTCAAACTCACTGATTGTGTCCAACCATCTAGCTTTTCTAATGTTTAGATTTGAATGATCTAATAGATACCTCAATCCATTGTGATCACTCATCAATACAAACCGTCTTCCCAAAATATAATGCCTCCAAATCTTCAATGCATGTATGTTCGCTGCCAATTCTATATGGTGCATTGGATAGTTATGCTCGTCCTCATTTAGTTTCGGTGACTCATATCATACTACCTTCCCATCCTGCATAATGAATCCACCAAGGCATCTCTTTCAAGCATCTGTACATACTACAAATTCTTTTTCCGGATTTGATATCTTTAACACTAGAGCATGTGTTAACAAGTGCTTAAGCTACTCATAACTAGCCTCACACTCCTTTGTCCATTAAAATTTCTTACCTTTTTTCTGCAATGATGTAATAGGATAAATAATATGTGAGAAGTTCCTGATGAACCTTCTGTAATAACCTGCCAATCCCATGAAGGATATCACCTATCCACATTCTTAGGAGCTACCCACTCCATGATGGCCTTTATCTTTTCCGGGTCTACTGCAATTCCCTCCTTGGAGACAACATGTCCCAAGTAATGTACCTTAGTCTGGAAGAAACTGCACTTGTTGAGCTTAGCACACAAATGATGCTCTCTCAGCAATTTCAACACTGTTGTTAAATGTTTGGCATGTTCTTATTCATTATTAGAATATACCAAGATGTCATCGATGAAAAAAATCACAAACTTTTCCAGATAAGGACATAACACACTATTCATCAAACACATAAATGTAATTGGAGCATTAGTCAACCCGAATGGAACTACAAAAAAATCATAATGTCCATACCTGGTCTAGAAGGTTGTCTTGTGAATGTCATCCTCTTTGATGCATACTTGGTGATATCCCATTATTAGATTAGTATTTGAGAACATTGTTGATCCCTTCAACTGATTGAACAAGTCATCAATCCTCCACAACGGATACCTGTTTTTTATGGTAACTTTGTTCAACTTCCTGTAATCAATGCATAGTCTAATACTACCATCTTTATTTTTCACAAACAATATCGGTGCGCCCCATGGCTATACACTTAGCCTAATGTGTTGGTTGTCCAATAGTTCCTTCAAATGAAACTTTTACTCTACCAACTTTGATGTGCTCATCCTGTAAGGCACCTTAGATTTTGGCGCTACCCCTGGTACTAACTCAATAGAAAAGTATACTTCCCTGTGAGGTAGAAAATCTAAAATATCTGCGGGAAATACATCCTAAAACTGCTATAGAACTGGGTACCTACTCAAAACACCTACATCCTCAACTTCCTTACCTTTTTCACTATAAATATGCACTGCAAACAACACACACCCTTTCCTGCGACTATGCTTGGCGTGCATAGTTGTCACCATTCTTACCGATGTTGCTTTCTTCTTACCCTATAAGACTCTTAGTTCCCCATTGTCATACAAGAATTCAATGGCCTTCTCATAACAATCTACCCTGGTCTTGTGAAGATATAACTAGTCCATACCCAATAGCATATTGTATGATCCTAGTGGAAATATGTTCAAGTGTGTTGTTGTAGATATGACATTCAACTCAAATGCACAATATCTTACCCAGTAATGAACTATCTTCTTGTTACCTGTATCCAACTGCACTAACCAAGACTCTACATGCACTTCACTATTGAAACGACACTTATCCATCAAGTCAGGACTAACATAATTATAATTATATCTGGGGTCAATCAAAATAGAAACAACATGATCACAAAGATTACCGTCCATGTCAATGATAGATGTCGGATGGTCTACCTGCCTCTTATCCAACACTGCATAGAACCTGGGAATACTTTTCCCAACATCTCCCACTATCTGTATGTCCTGCGCACTGTAGATCTATAGTCTACCACCCTGATGTTGTGGAAAATATCTCCTATGATGATCTCCTCCACAAGTCCAACACCGCACGGGCTCCTTTTTTTCATTCTTATTTCTCTCCTCAGACTAAAGTCTCTCTCTTATGCTATATGTATTGAAATTCTTAGTGGTGAAAAAATATATTGAGGTATTGCTCACTTCTTGTCCCATTTTCCTTTATTCTCATCATTACCTCTCTAGTCTGACTTTGTCTCAGATCTGCACTTTGATTTCTCGTAACAATGCTTTAGTTTCTGGATGGCCTCCTCCAATGATCTAGGCTCATCAAAATCAATCCTATCTTTGAATTTTAGGGAAACCCACGGATGAATATTTGAATATTGTCCTTCTCTTCTTAAGGTAAGGCACATATCTTAGTAACTCCAAGAACCCTCTAGTATACTCATCATCTATCATGGAACCTATCTTCAACTCATAGAACTCCTTTGCCCTGTAATTATAGTATCTCACCGATAGATACTTCTTCTAGAATACCCTATCACATGTCATATTATCCTCATATATATATGTGTGTGTGTGTGTGTGTGATGTTCTTCACATATTCCCACCAAAAATCTTCTCTACCTCTGAGGTTGAATGTAGCTATTCTAGATTTCATGTTTTGTGAGTAATCATACAACTTGGAAAAATTATTCATACCAAGCAACCATGTCTCTGCATCCTGTGGTTTTTTCATCTCTCTTTCAAATGTACGTTGTTTTTCCTTCTTAAACTCATCCGGAAAATAGCCCATGTCACTCCTCCTGTAAGGATGATAATGATGACGATCATGATGCATGTCAGGACTAGAAGTGGAATGATGCATGTGTTTATCACCTCTCCTATTCGGATTGTCCAATAACTTGCCATATCTAATCATGTCCTCTCTATCCGACCTGTGGCCACCAGGAGACCTACTGCCATATGCTCCATTAGTCCCATCCTCTTTTACATATCAGATCCGAAGTGGCCTCTATTTCTACAATTCTAAAAAACTTTGAAGGATGAATGCATTAACCTCTGCTTGCTTTTCCTGTTTCTATATGAGTATGTCATTATCTGCCTTGCAACTCCTTATTTATTCATTTAAAATTCTCAATGTGTTTCCAAGTTAGAAGAGTGCCCAACACCATGCATCTCATCTTATTCATAGGGAGAATCTTTGTAGTCTACCATCTTGCTATCATCTTTGATTTCTTTCCTGCAATGCATACTACGTCAGCTAAACCAAATCACAATAAATCAACGTACCTTAGAATAATTTGGGGAGAATATCTCATCTGTAAGGTCAACTAATCAATTTAATACATGTATAGATATAATCATATCAACATATGGACATATAACATGTAGGTGTACCAACATATTAACGTTATTCTACCAACATATTAACGTTATTCTAGCTAGAGTCCAATAATCAAATCATGACCACATCACTACACCTACTGTGACCAAATGCATGACAACATCCACCATACCAATGCACATGGACAATACCCAAGCATAGACACAGACAACACACAAGCATAAACAACATGCAATCAAGCATAATCAGACAATACTTGTGACAATATGTAAAAAAACATACACGGGGAATACATCTAACTAAACATACGTAGACAATACATGTAAGAAATTGACATGTATAAACAACACGTAACCAATCATACACTCATGATGGCACATAGTGTACAAAAACACCATCAGCCTACACATGGTGACATCACTGCAACCATGACCAACATTGTGCGAATGCAATAAGCACATACACCACAAGTATGAGAGACACATATGCAACCAAAAGAAATGCATGACCAACACACTGCCCATCCAGTCAGAGCGGTGAACCATGTTCTGATACCATTTTATAACACCCTCATCCCACATCTACCCAAGTAACCGACCAACCATGGTAAACATGTGATGAAGAGTTACTATGATAAAAGTGAACCTCCTAGGTGAACTTAAGGAAGTTGAATCGATGAAAACACATCACACAAATCTTCCACATCAAAAACAATAATCCCAAAAGCCAACCCAACCACTCAAGCATCTAGAATCTGGGTCCCATTGAGGTTTTAGGCATTCAAACCTCGGGACGCTTCCTCAGTATATGCATGGGTTCGTCTGGGAACCTCTGGATGCTCCCAAAACATATGCAAGCATGTGTCCAGGGGATTTTTCCCATAGAACTGTGCCAATGTCCCCAGGATTTGAGCCACTTTTTTAAGCCCAGATCCCAGGTCACTGTCCATAATTCAATGATAATACCAGAAATTAAATGTAAGAACGAAACAATGGTGCAAAAGCAAATATTCGAACAAGGACTTGGCTAGACCCCTACTAACCATGGCTGACATTTCATCAAAAATGTCAAAAGGATGTAATATATAGGTTTAAATAACATATATGAGCATAGAGGTCTCACACTTATCTAAGAATAGTTAAGAAGCCTTATTGCTACATGATAATTCATAACCATCATAAAACTCATTCATAACCAAAATATAAGCAACTAAAATGACAAGCACATAAAAACCATATAACCATAGAATAACAAACATATTTACCCATCAATACAAGGGGAAAAGAGCTCTTATTGCCATAAGAAAAATGAAACCAGGTATGGGACTTCCACATTCCACCCGACCATAGACGTGGTTGAGAAACTCTCTCTTCATCAAGTCACCCCCATGCCATATTCCAAGCATGAATGTGGGATCTCATAAACCAAATCCATCAAATCCAAACCAGGGCTTCCAGAGGCCAAACCACCTCAACCCTCAACCAATGATTCCACCTCACACTCTGATATCACAACCATCACCAGATTGGTCTCTACCCAATTTTTCCAGGGCTCCAGAGCACTTGTTCCAACCAAGGCTCCATGATTAGTAACTCAACCCTAGTTGTTCCAAGCTCCAGATCATTTTTCCAACCAAGGCTCTAGGACTAGTAACTCATCCCACATAGGGCTCGAGAGAATTTTTCCAACCAAGGCTCTAAGACTAGTAACTCAACCCAGTATTTGTCTGTCAGGCTCCAAAGCGTTTGTCCAAACAAAGCTATAGGAACTAGTAACTCAACCCAAAGCTAAGGAACATTAGAGCCAACCCGAAAACAAACAATGAAAATGAAATCACAACACCATGGCTATCTAGGAAATGGAAAGGCTAGGCAAATACATTGTTGATCAAAGCAATCCTCCATGCTAATGACATATCATGACCAATAAACCACAGGAATACACCATGCATGCCAAAACTAGTGATGCAAACATACATGCAACTTGATACTTGCAATCAAAACCCATTGTAGTTGCTGATCCTGATGTCCTCTTGCGCTTTCCTACTCTTCCTTTGCCTTCTTGCTCCAAATATCCAAGCATGCCACACCCTCCAAGAGTGCACCAAGAAATTTTTTAGTATCCAAGAGTATGAGAGAGAGAGAGAGAGAGAGTATTGACAGATCCAAAATTGCACCAAACAAAACCCATGAATTGATCCTCAGAAGTATTTTTATTAATGAGTCCTCTATTTTCTTCATTTTCCTCCTCACATGCAACCTGTGACCTTTCACCTCCCTTTTCTCCTAATTTCCATTATTTTTATAAATAAATGCTAATAAATTTGACTTTTCCTTTCCAAAGCCTTAGCCATTGCCTTTTTCAATTTCCATAGCCGTAATAAGCCATATGAAAACCCACACCAGGATGTTTTGCCCAACATTCAACTTGGAATATATGTCCCATAACCTTGGTTATTGTTTATTAACTTCTATTAGATGGAATTTTCAGCAAGATTTTTATAATGTGAATCGAAATGCAGAGCTCTGGTAACCTAAACCGTGAAAAGGGTGATGTAGGCACTTATGATGACAGGGGGTTTCAAAAGTGATAACAGTTAAATAAAACCCTAATGCACATAATGAGAAGGATAACCAATGATGAGCCTAGGGGAGTATGTAATGCAATGATTCTTATCATTATGCAATGCTATGCCGATGAGAATGCACCCCTAGAGGCATACGAGTTAGGTTAAAGCATGAGGGGGAACCCTTATTTTGAAAATCTAAGGTTTCTCCCAAACCCTAATATGGTAAACATAAGGAAATCCAAATGAAATCATGCTCGTCCACACATAGTGCCTCTGCTGATTGCAATGCATATTATGGAAAGATAAGTTTCAATGGCACGAGAGACTCTTAATACATCGTTGAAGTCACAAACCTCAAAAACCCCAATGTAATCATAAGGTAAATATTTGAGATAAAAACATGATGGGTGGATCCAATGTGTAAAGCATGAATGGGCACATAAACAAGATTTTATAGGAGTGGTCACGGGGAGAGTAACCAGTCGAAAACGTTATTTCAACCCTTATAGCCTAGGGCAAGCAAAGGGGGACCCAAAATTTTGGATATGACCAAAAAAATTTGGGTGTTGTTGTAGCGGGTACAACAAAACTCGAAGGAGAATATGTTGAATCCTTTGTTAAACTAAGAGGGGGGGGGGGTGAATCAATTTAATCAATTCATTGTCTTGTAATACTTTCATTTACACTTATTTACATCTTCATTTCATGATTAACTTAATGTACAGTGAATCCACAATCTTAATTAGTGAGCAGCAGGTATTAAGCAGATTAAATACAGAGTATCAACACATAATCCTCATGAACATAGACACCAGATATAAGTGGAAACCCATAAGGGAGAAAACCACATCTTGTTATTGTTGTGATGAAAAGTCAAGCTCCAACTCCCTCTCACCACTGATTTTCTGTAGGCTCCAACCTACAGGAGGCTCCTACCTCGATTCTGCAAGCTACAACTTGCAAGGAAGCTCCAAATCCCATCTATTTTATGCAGGCTACAACCTACTAGAGGCTCCTACCTCAGCCAGCTACAAATGACATCTATTAAGCTACAACTTGATATGGAAGCACCAACTTCCTCACACTTTAAAAAAAAAACACATGCTGATTTACCTGGATATCAGCTATGTTCAGTACCTTCTTTACTACTGTCCACTAGCTTTCATATCTGCCTTTTATCATCTCTGAATCTACACAGCTTCTCTATCAGCTCCTCCTTCTTCTTACCCTCTCTTATTATTTCTCCATTCTCTAACCTCTCTATGCATATGATAGTAACATTATTTATGGAGATCACCTCATAACTGTTTGCATTCCACAGGGAATTCGAAATGAACAGCCATGACTCTTTGCCTTCCACCTTCTCATTTCTTTGTCCAGCTCATTTAGAAAAATATAACAATGTGTATACATTTCAATATTACAGTGGGGTATTTCTTTGCCTACGGAGACTTGCCTTTGCATCACAAACAATATAAAATAAATTAAAACACTTACATTTATATTTGCAACTGATATATCTCATTCAACCCTTTCAATTCTTGGTTCAACGTATGTTTGTCTTTTCTGCTATTGTAGTGTAACAATTTTGCATACTCTCCTGTTTTTCATGCATGTAGAATGCATTTCCCAAATTGTGTTCTAAATCTGGCAGCTGTTGTCATGTAACAGTTCTGCATACTCTCTTGTTCACTACAATTGTGTATCCGCTGCATATATAACTGCTATACAAGTTTAGCCCCCAAATAATTTTAAATCTGGGCAATGCCACAATAATAATGAGGAAACTTTCTAAAAATAAAGGTTATAAAACCATATGTTGAAACCTACTCTATCCAAGGTTTCCTCCTTTGGCTTATTTACAGGCGAGTGCACCTTTCAAAGGGCATTACCATAAACTGTTGGTTAATAACCCATATAACTTATTTCAACAATCAACTTTGCACATGCGGAACTGTTCTTTTCCTTACTTTGCAAGATTACAAACTATATGCTAAAACCCACTTTATGAAATATATCAGGTTAATACTTGACTTACAATACAGTCTAAGTATGATGACCACAGCTTTAAAAACTCCACACTTCCCTCTTTGATTAAATAACCAACCTGCGGTTATATGAACCTTTGCCACGGTATATTAATGTATCTTCTAATCATAGGGTTCTTACCTTATTATAATCTCCGCCATCACATTTCAATCATACCATTCAAGTTTTATAAACCTTCATTTTAAAACCAAACCCCCGCAAATATATGAATTCCCGTTTGGTCCCACTATTCTTTTAACATACCTTTCGTTGTTTGACTTTGTTAAACCCAAGGTAACCATATAACCCGATACATATAAATGTCTGGCCCACAGCATATTTCAAACCATATATGATAACAACACCATATATATACATGTTTGATATTTATACTTCCAACTATGATCTTGGTTTAAAACCCACAATTTGCCTTTATCAACGAAACTTCTTTTTATTAATTGAAGCACCTTACCTGAGGTTCTTCTCTTTCAATTTATCCGCTGCTGAACATTATAACCCCTTTCATTCTTATATTCTGGCAACTACAATATATAACCTCCATTTAATTGTTGAGAAACATTATAATAAAGTCTTGACTTTGGATTAAAAATCATATGAATTTCATATAGTACTCGGGCCCACAACAACTATACCTTGCATTAACTTCCATGCGACTTCGCTTGAGATTCGATGATCAATCTGCTCTCGCACTCTAGCAAGACTTTGGGCGCACATCCGACGGATATCGCATAACTAAAATGTGAACTCATTAATTCTTTGAAATCGCGCGATATGAATGGTTTTAAAATACCACCCCTACCTTACGTGTCACGCAGAGACCCATGTCGTTGTTTTTTTCTTGATACCACTTACCATTTATAAATTACGCGAAAACCACTCCCTGATTCTAAAATTGTTTCTACTATTCACAAGTCATGGTTCCATTTATCTCATTTGCTCCAAGTTCCGTTCCTAAACATTACTATTAACCAACGCATTTTCTTGTATATGCGGTCTTCTCGTTGCATCGAACTTTATAACACTTCGTTGATCTATCAACGATGTTTCGGTTTTAAAACTCCCTTTCACCAATTCAATGACCTTTGAACTACCATTAAGCTCTCGGCAACCTTATATGGTATTTCCTCCACCTCTGTGCGATGATAATTCACAACAATTTCTTAATTGTACCCAGAACCATTATTAAATCTTATTTGCAGGGTGGTATCAAATTACCGGATCATAATTCTTCTAAAAACATTGATCCATATTATAATAAATGATCGATCCTTTGTGGAAACGGTCCACATAGAACTCAATTTATAATTGAATAATTATCCCTTGTAGAACCACAATAAATCTCTTGAATTCGTTCATCATATCATTTGAACACGAGTGATCTATTCATAAACTCTGAATATTTTCAACCATAATTCAACAGTGAATGCCTATCTATTTCATAACAGACTCCATCGTATATAAATATGAAATCAATTACAAGGCCTTTTGGTCTATGGCCCTTCTACAAATGTTGTAGGCTTACAGGAACTCTGTTTCCTAACCCTACTCTAACTCTCTGCAGCCCAGATATCCATGTCAATGGCCCTGTTTTGCAATTGGCCATAGGCTTGACAAACAAACCTCTGGTTGTCCTATTCTACTCCTGTCTGTAGATCTGCTACTTCTGCTTATTTGCTCCTTTGAATGATAGTCCAGGTGTTGCTCATGTCTTCCCATTTGCCATCAATGACAATATTTCCAACAGTCTCCCCCTTTGGCATTGATTGCAATACACTACCTCTACTTGCCTTTTAGAAGACCCTTTCTCTTGTTGCTTGCTTTTCCTCCCCCTTTGACATCAATAGCAAAGGGTTGTAAATTTCCTAGTGTGGTTTCCAAATCGTGTCCATAAAACTATGATCTTGAGGACCTGTTCCATGCACTGCTTACTAGCTCTGGCTCTTTCGTGACAATATTTGTTGACTGATCTCCCCCTGGAATGATTCTTTCTTTTTTGATCTCCCCCTGGAATGATGCTTTATTTTCATGTCAGAGAGTAACATATGTAGACACTACCCCTAGTTTGTCTCTTAGATATTCGAATGGCTCTTTAGCAAGAGGTTTTGTGAATATGTCTGTTGTTTGTTCCTTTGTTGGTACATATTCCAACTTCACTACTTTTTGTGATACTTGTTCTCTGAGGAAATGGTACTTAATTGGGATGTGCTTTGTTTTTGAATGAAATATAGGATTATTCGATAAACTTATTGCACTTGTATTGTCACATTTGATTGAAATGGGATCATCTATGCTTACCTTCATGTCTTGGAGAGTTCGTTCCATCCACATTACTTGTGTGCAACATGCTACTACTGCTATGTATTCCGCTTCTGTTGTAGATAGAGAGATAGAATTTTGGTTCTTGCTTAGCCATGACACCAGACTTTTTCCCAAATAAAATGCACCTCCACTTGTGCTTTTCCTGTCATCCATGCAGCTGGCCCAATCTGCATCTGTATATGCTGTCAAAGTGAAGCTTTTGCTTTTTGGATACCATAGCCCATAATGTGCAGTTCCTTGTAGATATCTTAATATTCTCTTGATTGCTAGTAGGTGATTTTGTTTTTGTGCTGCTTGATATCTTGCCACAAGTCCTACTACTAACACAATGTCTGGTCTAGAGGCAGTTAGGTACAACAAACTTCCTACCATGGATCTGCAAAGTCTTTGATCTATATCTGCAGATCCATCATTAGCACATAGCTTGCATCCAGTGATCATGGGAGTTGACACGAGTTTGCAGTTTTCCATTTGGAACCTTTTCAACATCTCTCTTAAGTATTTTTCTTGTGAGATGAATGTTCATGTGTTCTTTTGTTGAATTTGAAGTCCTAAATATAAGGTGATCTCTCCAATCATAGACATCTCAAATTCTGATTTCATTTCTTCAGCAAATTCTTTTGTTAACTTCTCTTTGTTGCTACCAAACATGATGTCATCTACATATACTACTACAATTAGGAGTTAATTTTCATTAGCCTTTATGTACAAATTGTTGTCTACTCCTCCTTTCTTAAAACCTTATTTTTCCAAGTATTTGTCCATCCTTGAATACCATGCACGAGGAGCTTGTTTCAGACCATATAAGGCTTTCTTTAATCTGCACACATAGTCATGTTTATCTGTTAATGAGAATCCTTCAGGTTGTTCCATGTAGAATTCTTCCTCTAGATCTCCATTCAGGAAGGAAAACTTCACATCCATTTGATATACCTTGAAATCATGATAACATGCAAAGGCCAAACAAATTCTGATTGCTTCCATTCTGGCTACAAGGGCAAAGGTTTCATCATAATCAAGACCTTCAATTTGTGAATATCCCTTGCATATAAGTCTGGATTTATTTATGATTACCTGCCCTTTTTCATTCATCTTATTCTTGAATATCCATTCTGTGACAATGAGATTTTTCCCAGTGGGTCTTGGAATTAATTCCCAGGTACTGTTCTTCTCAATTTGGTCCAGTTCCTCATTCATAACATTTACCCAGTTTTTGTCTTTGTTGGCTTCTTCGAACTTCTTTGGCTCTATTTGAGATAGCATGGCTAGGTATACTTCTTCTTTCTGTTCAGCTAGTTGTCTTCTAGTCTGGACTCCCACACTTTTGTCCCCAATGATTTGATCTTCTGGATGATTCTTTTGAGTGTGTCTTGAGGGACCTTTTGAGTTTAATTCAGTATCTTCTGTTGTCTTTCTCAGTTCATCATTTTCTTGGTTCTCTTCTTCATGATCTTCTAGAGGATTGCTGCATCTTGTACTTCTTGTTCTGGTTGGTAGATCTTCGTCAAATCTTACATCAATGCTTTCCACAATTTTGTGTAGTGATTTGTTGTAGCACCTGTAACCCTTACTCTTGGATGCATATCCTAAAAATATTCCTTTATCAGCTCTTGCATCAAACTTTCCCAGGTTTTCATCATTATTTTTTATGAAACACTTGCTTCCAAAGACTCTAAAGTGCTTGATTGATGTTGGTTTACCATGCCATAGTTTGTAAGGAATCTTATCACAGTTTGGTCTTAAATGAGCTTTGTTAAGAATGTGAACATCTGTGTGTACTACTTCTGCCCAGAAGGTTTGGGGAATGTTACTTTCTTGCATCATTGCTCTGGAAATCTATTGTACTGACCTGTTTTGTCTCTCTACCACTCCATTCTGTTGAGGTGTACCTGCAATTGTAAAATTTTGTTTTATCCCATGCTCATTGCATAGGTCTGCAAAATCATAGTCTGTGAATTCACCTCCTCTGTCTGATCTGATGCAATTTAGCTTGCATCCTGTTTGATTTTCTACCAATGCCTTGAATATCTTGAATTTCTCAAGTGCTTCAGATTTATATTTGAGAAATAATACCCACGTCATTCTGGAAAAATCATCTATTATCAACATGAAATAAGATTCTCCACTTGGTGCTTTAGTTTTTGAAGGCCCACACAGGTCCATGTGAACAAGCTGAAGAGGTCTACTTGTAGATAGTTTCTCTTTGGTCTTGAAGGATGTGCGGGTCTTCTTGCCTAGTTGGCAGGATTTACATATGGTATTTGAAGGCTTCTTTACGGCTGGCATATCTCTGACTGCATTCTTCTTGCTCAGACTTATGATGTGGTAAAAGTTTAGGTGTCCCAATATTCTATGCCATAACCATGATTCATCAATTTTTTTTAGGTGACATGCCTTGTCCTCTTCTTTCACTATATAGACATTAATTTATGTTCGAATACCTTTGATCAAGGTCTTTCCTGTGGTGCTTGATCTTACTTCACAGTCTTGTGCTCTAAAAATAACCTCATAGCATTTGTCACACATTTGACTGACACTTAGCAAATCGGCTTTCAGCCCATCCACAAATAGTACATCTTGAGCCTTTCCCCTTCCATTATCCAGACAGACTGAGCCTTTCCCTTTGATTTTCCATACATTATCATTGTCGAATGTTACATTCCCTGATTTCTTTTCATCAAAGGTTACAAACTTGCTTCGATCTCCAATCACATGTTTTGAGCATCCACTGTCCAAATACCATTGGCTTTTCTGGTCTTGAGCTATTAGTGCCAAGTCACACTTATTCAACTTCTTTTTCCACTGCATGCATCCTTTTGTTTGGTACCTTTCTTGAGATGATGGACCACATTCTCTGAGAGGACATTTGTTACACTTGTGCCCAACTTGATGGTAGTCACAGCATTTGATTATGTTTCTGAATGAATTGTGTACATGAGTGAATTCTCCATTGTTCATCCATCTCCTTGAGTTTCCATACATCAGTATTTTTCCATTCGTTCTGCACTCGTTGGATTTATGGCTGAACTCCTTACAGTAAAAACAATATCCATAAAAAAAATTAGCGTACCTGATGAAGGGATGTCTTCTCCATTTGTTTGCTTGAGGTAGTATTTTCATTTTTTACATCCTTTGCTGGTTGGAATCGATTCTCCTGTTATGACAGTATGCAACAATATGTCCCAGTTTGTGACAGGCATAACAAGGGACATTTTTCATAGGGGGAAGAATCTCCTTTGATAGCTTCCAAATTTTATATATTCAGGAGTATATGAGCCTTTTTCAGTTGACTGTTTATTTATTTCGTTCTTTGTCATTTGAGGTTCCTTCATGTTTCTGTTTACTTCATTGCAGGCTTCTACTTCTGTAGGAACCTTCTGAGCTGCTTCATTATCCTTGACAGCTTTTACCAAAATGATATTCCTGTTATCTGTTTCTTTGACTTTACTTGTTTCTCCTTCATAGCCTATCCCGGTTTTTATCAGAGGAGATCTTTAAGCATCTGGTATTTTATTCAACTTATCAGAGCTTGTCATTTGAGAAGTGCTTATTGACAATGTCCTTTGGGTGTTTTCTAATTTCTTCCTCAAGCATACTACTTCTTCTTCCAATTTCTCTTGCTTCTAAATGTTATCCTCAATTTTCTTAAGTAGAGTGTCTTCTACCTTCTTGGCTTCTTCAAGCTCTACTTTCAACTGAATGAGGTCTTCTGACTTTTTTTCTTCTCTTGCATATTTGAGGAGAATGTCTTTCTATTTTATGCACTTTAGTTTAAGTTTGTCTATTTCCTCTAAGGCACTTCTTAGCTCCCCCTCAAGATCAACTTCACCTTCTTCCTCATCTTCTAGAAGGAATCCTTTAAGCTCTTCCTTGGCCATCGATACAAATTCAAAGGTTCCTTCTTCATTTGAGGTTTCATCTGAGTTTATAGATGCACTTATTTACATCTTCATTTCATAATTAACTTAATGTACAGTGAATCCACAATCTTAATTAGCGAGAAGCATGTATTAAGCAGATTAAATACAGAGTATCAACACATAATCCTCATGAACATAGACACCAGATATAAGTGGAAACCCATAAGGGAGAAAACCACATCTTATTATTGTTGTGATGTAAAGGCAAGCTCCAACTCCCTCTCACCACTGATTTTCTATAGGCCCCAACCTACAGGAGGCTCCTACCTCAATTCTGCAAGCTACAACTTGCAAGGAAGCTCCAACTCCCATCTATTTTCTGCAAGCTACAACCTACTGGAGGCTCCTACCTCAGCCAACTACTACTGACATCTATCAAGCTACAACTTGATATGGAAGCACCAACTTCCTCACTCTTAAAAAAAAAACACATGCTGATTTACTTGGATATCAACTCTGTTCTGTACCTTCTTCACTGCTGTCCACTAGCTTTCATATCTGCCTTTTATCACCTCTGAATCTACACAGCTTCTCTATCAGCTCCTCCTTCTTCTTACCCTCTATCCTTATTTATCCATTCTCTAACCTCTCTATGCATATGATAGTAACATTATTTATGGAGATCACCTCATAACTGTTTTCATTCCACAGGGAATTCGAAATGAATAGCCATGACTCTTTGCCTTCCACCTTCTCATTTCTTTGTCCAGCTCATTCAGAAAAATATAACAATATGTATACATTTCAATATTAAAGTGGGATATTTCTTTGCCTGTGGAGACTTTCCTTTGCATCACAACCAATATAAAATAAATTAAAACATTTACATTTATATTTGCAACTGATATATCTCATTCAACCCTTTCAATTATTGGTTCACTATATGTTTGTCTTTTCTGTTGTTGTAGTGTAACATTTATGCATACTCTCCTGTTTTCCATGCATGTAGAATGCATTTCCAAAATTGTGTTCTAAATCTGGCAGCTGTTGTCATGTAACAGTTCTGCATGATTTTAGCTACACATACTAGGGTTCGCGGCGATGGCTCTTAGGTTTTCTGCACCAAGCTCCTCTGACGCCGCCCCGACTCTTCTGCTCTCGTCCGGCCCTGCGGAGACTATTACCGTGGTGCCCACGCTACCTTGGAAGCTCTCCGTGGAAATCCGATTTTGGTCTTTCGGCGTTCAATCAATCTCCCACGGCACCGCCAAGTCCTCGGCCCTCTTGGTTGCTGACTCACAAGCTCTGCGCAGGATATGGCAGGATGGGACTGCTCGTTTCACTGTCTCCCTCCTTTCGTTTTGCGGTTCGATGGATCGACTGAGCTACCCAGCCGCCTCTTCATTTGGCGGCCGACATAGTTCCCTCTACAGTATATTTTGCAGGATTATTCCTGATGTTGGCCCCCTCCGCTACGTCCAAAGGCAGAATTTATACGGCTCGGGTCAGGGGTTGGCTATGCAGCCCTGCGGGTCCTCTGAAATTGCTCCAGCTTTTCCCAATAACAGCTTGAATCCTCATCAAATCCAGTCCAACAGTTTTCAAATACAGATCTCTCTTCCAACGGGAAAAACCCTGCTCTTTTGGGTACAGTCTTCTTTTACGGGGTTTCTCCTCTCTAAGGCTCTCGAACAGAAACTGAGGATCCCTTCCTCCTATTTCAGGCTCCTTTACGCTGGTAAGCAGCTTGTTGATAATCTGTCTCTGAATTTTTACAATATAGGAAGGAATGCCACTGTGATTCTATCTTATCGACTAAGGGGAGGCATAGTAGGTCAGTCCTTTGCACCCAAGGGCTTTTCCTACAAAGAGGCTGTCAAGGCTCCCACCTCTCATCCTTCTGCCCCTACCACGGAGGCCCACCTCTCATCCTTCTTCCCCTACCACGGAGGCTCCCAAGCCTTTCCTGATAGACAAGTTGGAAGAAGTTCCGTCAGCAGAGATAACCCACCCAAAATTGGCTGGGGTGCGCCATTTCTATGAAGAAAATGCCCTCATCTGCAGATTTAATGGTCTCTGGCCGCGATCAAAAGATCTTTACAGTTGGGTTCATACCACTTGGACCAAACACTGCAAGATAGTTTTGTGCTCCAAGGGTTTTTTCATTGTCATTCTAGCTGATAGTAAGGATTATCAGACTACCCTCACAGGTGGTCCTTGGTTCTGGGGTAAGGCGGGGCTTTTCTTAACCCCTTGGTTCCCAGACTTTGATCCCTCCACAGCAGTCATTACCAAACTCCCGATCTGGGTTCGGTTTCCCAACCTGCCTGCTCACCTTTGGCATTGTGCGGTCTTTGAAGCTATTGGGAATACTCTAGGTCATTTCCTTGCCACGGATCCTTCAAGGGGCCTGAAGGGTATCTACACCTATGGAATAATATGTTCAAAAATTGATATTAGCAAAGGACTTCCGGATCATATCATTCTCAAATTTGGGGATTTCTTTTGGCCTCAGCCTCTTGACTATGAGAACACAGCTTTTCATTGCCGACACTGTCATTAGACCGGACATCTTCAGAACTCATGTGCTCAGTTTCTAGCCAGTCAGAAATATGGCAACGCAAACCAAAAAATAAAAGCTGGAAACCTTTTGACCCTCCCCCCTTGGAGGATCTTGATTCCAGCAGCTCAGAAGAGGAAGGGAGTGATTCAGATGAAGAGATTTCAACTCAACAACAACCATCTCCCTCTGATGTCCCCGAGAGGCCCCCTGTCTCCTCAGTTGTTCAGAAACGCCCGCATATCTCCAGCTCCTCCGATTCGGACAAAGATGCTCCTCCTGGGAGTCGTAATGATCTGCAAGTGGTCTCCATCTCCCCCAGCCCCAAAGGCTGGGTCAAAGTGGTCAGCAAGAAAGACAAAAAATTTCGCATTGCGCACTCATCCCCTTCTGGTTAGGCCTTGAGTCTTTCTTCCTGGTTGATCTTGTTTCTCTTTTACTGCTTCATATAGCCTGTTTTTCTATCTGTCGTGAGCCCACGGTACTTCTTCATGTTACCGTTTGTCTCTGCTGGTTGGTTTCCTTCTGCTATCAGCGGCTTTTCTTGCCCTGTATAGCTTGGCTTTGTTTCGTCAATTCTGTCTAATTTGGTTCTTCTTGTTATGTCTGTGGATCACGGTTTTCCGGTGTTCTGTTACCAGCACAACCCTTTGTAATTTTATGTACATTTGATGCTTTTAATACAACTGCTGACTTACAAAAAAAAAAAAAAACAGTTCTGCATACTCTCGTGTTCACTACAATTGTGTATCTGCTGCATATATAACTGCTTTACAAGTTTAGCCCCCAAATAATTTTAAATCTGGGCAATGTCACAATAATAATGAGGAAGATTTCTACAAATAAAGGTTATAAAACCATATGTTGAAACCTAATCTATCCAAGGTTTCCTCCTTTGGCTTATTTACAGGCGAGTGCACCTTTCAAAAGGCATTACCATAAACTGTTGGTTAATAACCCATATAAATTATTTCAACAATCAACTTTGCACATGCGGAACTGTTCTTTTCCTTACTTTGCAAGATTACAAACTATAGGCTAAAACCCACTTTATGAAATATATCAGGTTAATACTTGACTTACAATACAGTCTAAGTATGATGACCACAGCGTTAACAACTCCGCACTTCCCTATTTGATTAAATAACCAACCTACGGTTATATGAACCTTCGCCACGGTATATTAACGTATCTTCTAATCATAGGGTTCTTACCTTATTATAATCTCCACCATCACATTTCAATCATACCATTCAAGCTTTATAAACCTTGATTTTAAAACCAAACCCCGCAAATATATGAATGCCCGTTTGGTCCCACTATTCTTTTAACATACCTTTCGTTGTTTGACTTTGTTAAACCCAAGGTAACCATATAACCTGATACATATAAATGTATGACCCACAGCATATTTCAAACCATATATGATAAAAACACCATATATATACATGTTTGATATTTATACTTACAACTATGATCTTGGTTTAAAACCCACAATTTACCTTTATCACCGAAACTTCTTTTTATTAATTGAAGCACCTTACCTGAGGTTCTTCTCTTTCAATTTATCCGCTACTAAACATTATAACCCCTTTCATTCTTATATTTCAGAAACTACAATATATAACCTCCATTAAATTGCTGAGAAACATTATAATAAAGTCTCGACTTTGGATTAAAAATCATATGAATTTCATATAGTACTCGGGCCCACAGCAACTATACCCTGCATTAACTTCCATGCGACTTATCTTGAGATCTGATTGTCAATCTGCTCTCGCGTTCCAGCAGGACTTTGGGCGAACATCCGACGGATACCGCTTAACTAAAATGTGAACTCATTAATTCTTTGAAATCACGCGATATGAATGGTTTTAAAATACCACCCCTACCTTACGTGTCACACAGAGACCCATATCGCGTTTTTTTTCTTGATACCACTTACAATTTATAAATTACGCAAAAACCACTCCTTGATTCTAAAACTGCTTCTACTGTTCACAAGTCATGGTTCCATTTATCTCATTTGCTCCAGGTTCCGTTCCTAAACAGTACTATTAACCAACGCATTTTCTTGTATATGTGATATTCTCGTTGCATTGAACTTTATAACACTTCGTTGATCTATCAACGTTGTTTCGGTTTTAAAACTCCCTTTCACCAATTCGATGACCTTTGAACTACCATTAAGCTCTCGGCAACCTTTAATGGTATTTCCTCCACCTCTGTGCAATGAGAATTCACAATAATTTCTTATTGGTACCCAAAACCATTATTAAATATTATTTGCAGGGTGGTATCAAATTACCGGATCATAATTCTTCTAAAAACATTGATCCATATTATAATAAATGATTTATCCTTGGTGAAAACGGTCCACATAGAACTCAATTTATAATTGAATAATTATCTCTTGTAGAAACACAATAAATCTCTTGAATTCGTTCATCATAGCATTTGAACACGAGTGATCTGTTCATAAACTCTGAATATTTTCAACCATAATTCAACAGTGAATGCCCATCTATTTTAGAACAAACTCCTTCATATATAAATATGAAATCAATTACAAGGCCTTCTGGTCTATGGCCCTTCTACAAATGTTGTAGGCTTACAGGAACTCTATTTCCTAACCCTACTCTAACTCTCTGCATCCCAGATATTCATGTCAATGGCCCTGTTTTACAACTGGCCATAGGCTTGACAAACAAACATTTGGTTGTCCTATTCTACTCCTGTCTGCAGATCTGCTACTTCTGCTTCTTTGTTCCTTTGAATGATAGTCCAAGTGTTGCTCATGTCTTCTCCTTTGCCATCGATGACAATATTTCCAACAGAATATTCTCATTGGTGGAAAAATTTGTTATTTGTAAGGCTGCACTTTAAATCCATATAGCCTTATTTCTGTGAATTCCTAAAAAAGGTATCAATCACCAACCCTGGTATCCTTACTGAACTATAGTAATTGACTTCGTCAAAGAATCGTGACAATTTGGGTTCTAGAATGAAATATAAATACCTAGTAGTGGCGTGAAATAGTAATAGTTGAGGTGTAATAGTTGTCGGTTGACCTGGACACTCATTAGTAGATCTTTTTGAGAAATGAAAATGACAGGAGGAACAAATAAAAAAACCCTTTAATCCTTCTTTTTAAGTTGGAAAGAAATTTAACTGATGGGTACAATGACAGAGGGATGATGTGATGGGTGAAAAACATGGACAATAACGTGGGTGGATGAGGTGGCGAGGTGAGGTGGTGAGAAAGCTCACCTGGCTAGTAGAGAAGTCATATGCTCGAAGTTGAAAGTGGTTTCCAAAACACAATACGACTCATGCCCCCTTCGCCAGTGGTTTCTAAAAAATAGGTAAGCGTGGCAATATAGATCGTGACCATTTATCACTAGATCGACAAGATTGGAATCCAACTTTGTGTCGCCAATCACTATTTTTAAAATGCGTGCAGTTTGGTTCGTCACATTTTGGTGTGATGTGACTGCTAGAAAATGTTGTGAGATCTACCATTGGAAATACATGAGGATTTATCCTTCGCTTTAATCATTGCGGGCCCACCATTTTTTAATTATTTTGTTGAGCCTAAAAGGTTAGATCTTATAATAAAAACAATACAGTTCAACTCTAACTATTATACAAAAACTCCCTTTCTCCTTTATATATATATATATATATATATATATATATATATATATATATATTATTATTTTTTTAATGTTTGAAAAACCAAAACTTAAGCTACAACACCCCTCCATCAAAAGCAAGACCAGTGATATTCTATAACTCATTCATTTTGACCTATGTGGACCCATGCATGTGCACTCCCTTGGTGTCTACCTCTACTATATAATATTTACTGATGTCTTCTCCAGGAAAACATGGATATTTTAATTGAAGCACGAGGACGAAGCATTCGATATGTTCCAGGATTTCAAGGCACTGATAGAGAATCGAGCAAGGAAAAGGAACAAAATCTTCAGATTTGATAATGGTGGAGAATATAATTCTAACGAGTTCATTGACTTCTGCAAGAAAGTTCAAATAAAGAAAGAGATCATCATACCTTATAATCCCGAGACTACTTTTGGTATACGATGTAACCAGAATATTTCCTTCACAAATATATCTGCGATTTGAACAATCCTATAGGTGGATTGGACAGGGATGAAATGGGTTGTTTTTGCTTAAATTATCCACTACCACCATAATTGAATCATTTTGTTTCTTGGATATAGGAATACCTATTATAAAATCTAATGTAATGGTATCCAATTTCCACTTAGGAATGTGTAACGGGTGGAGAAAACAAACCGTCGTACCTTATAATCCTGAGACCATATTTGGTATAGGGATGAAGTGGGTTGTTTTGCTTAATTTATCCACTACCACCAAAATTGAAGCATTTTGTTTCTTGGATATAGGTAGACCTGTTCTAAAATTTAATGGCACGGTATCCCATTTCCACTTACGAATGGGTAATGGGTGGAGAAAACCAGGCAGATGTTGGTGCTCAAACTTAACTTGCTAACATTACAAGCACTTGGATAAATATTTTGTAATGTCTTTCCTCATATCCTTCCCTTAAAATTCAATAAATAATCTTGATTTATATTATATTCATACCGATTTTAAGAATTGTTTGCTTGTTTAGGTTCTTTCCATAAGAATTTATATTATGGATCTTTTAAGGCATCTTCTTTGATTTGATAATAAAAATGAATCGTTTTCTTGTTTAGTGTTGGCAAGAAGAATGACTTTTGTTTACGAACCAGGATCAGGCTTAGGACCAACAAGGCATTGTTGTAGTCTAAGACAACACCAATATTTTCAACTTGCTCGAGAGAGCAAGGAGACTCACCCGACATGTGTCATGACCTTACTATGGTAATAGAGTTAGAAATGGAACAATCATAACCATATTACCATCTTCCTTCTATTACAAACACATTGCAAAAGTACATAGATTACTCATATTATGAATGCGATAGAAGCAAAATCGATCAAGTAGTTGTACAACCATGCATCATCAAAAAAAAATTAATAACCCTCTAAAAACACACACACATAAGAACATATATACAGAACACTGATATCAAACTAGAACATCACCATATATTATATATGGAAAAATCCATTACATTGAAAACAGGCATCTCAACAGAGATCTACCTACAAAACCAAACTAACAACAATTCGTCCGAACCCAAGACATAGAACCAACCACCTCCTGTGACTGCGTGCTTTCTTCATTATCTATCCTTTGTTTTTCTGCACTGTCAATATTTCCTGCTTTCTTGCTCGACTACCTTTCTTCGCTCGACTGTCTTTGGCTTTTCTTCATTTTCTCCTCCGTCACTTAGAGTCTTCTTCTGTTTACTATCAATTTCTTCCTCCATCTGCATAATTTCTTATTTGTAACTTGCCACCTTTCCGTCGTTCCCAAAACTATTTCATCTTTTCAAAATGAAGGCCCCGACCACAATGTATTGACTCGTTGTAGTTGCAAGATTTTTGACCTCTGGATGCCCCATAAATCCTTATGAACTCGCATCGCCTCACTGCCATATCCTTGATATAATTTTCTATATACACCTGTCTACTTAGTGCGGGAAATTGGAAAGAATCGACAAAGTCTATGTCGACCAACCCTACATTATCATACTTCCCTGTAATGGACTCAAACATATGGATTATTGGGTTGAAATTTGGTTCATATATTGAAACCAACACTTTCGTCATACTTCCTCTCCTCTAATAGAATATTGTTATTGTTGGTTTGCAGGTCGAGAGCTTTGTTGGTATGTTGCTGATAACAATTATGGCAACTTTGATGATCTTCTCCAATGCTCTGTTTATGAGCTCTATGTTTCTTCCTTCCTCCATGCAGAATAAGTAGTACCCTTGACACGAAGAAAGTTGATGAGACTTGGTAACTAATTATTTTCAAGGTTCCTTCCGTGGCTACAATTGTGTGGACGGTTAAGTTAGGTGATATGGAATCTGACTTTGCTGATGATGGCCTTGGGATTTGAATGGACGTGGGGGAAATTATTATGGCTTGATGTGGATACTTTATTTCAGAATGATGTTTCTATTTACAGAAAATATTTTCCAAATTTCGACTAACACTACAAATTGACACCTTCTTGACGTACAGTTATGATGACATAATGGTGGAATTAACGAAATGACGGTGGGCTTAACGAGTCGTACAATATCGCCCTGACCACAATGGGTTGCGGTATGGCCCCCATACTGCAACTAGGTAGAGGGCTATTATTCGCGACTAAGACACTTACCTCAAAGACATATATAATAATGCTCCTAATGGGAAAAGAATTTACCTATCCTGCATACTTCTCACAGGTGCGAGAGTTTATTGGAAATACATATTAGGAAATAATGCATTCATGGAGGGGTTTCAAGTGTGCGTTGTTCACCAAACCATGTAGTACAATACCATCCATTTGTGCAATCTTAATAGCTCCAGACTCTCGTATCTCTGTAACATAAAATGGTCTCAGCCAATGCATCTGTAGTTTACCTGGGAATTTCTGGAATTTGTTGTCATACATTAGAACACGTCTCCCTATGGTGAACATTTTATTTTTGATGTGGCAATCGTGACACACTTTCTAACATTGTTTCTCAAATGACTGATGAAAATCTGCCAGAATCTTGGCTTCCTCTAGTTGCGATAGCTCTTCTAATCGCTCTGCCACTGATTTCTCCTCTATCATTTGTGTTGCCTTAGAGATATACATGCTTGGGACTATGAAATTTGCTGGTACGACTTCTTCTCTCCCATATATCAGTTGGAATGGTGTCTGGTTGTGTATTCATTTGATAGTGGTCTGATAAGCCCATAAGGTTGTCAGGACGCTCTCATCCCAGTCATCTCGATTGGCATGGCATATCTTGTTTAGTCCTTTTTCTAATATCTTGTTGAATTCTTCCATTGTACCATTTGCTTGTGGATGGTATGCGCTTCTCTTAGGATGTTGAATCATAAAGTTCAATAGTAGAGAATTGACTATTGCATTAATGAAAATGGGTCCCTTGATCACTCGTAAAACTCCTTGGGCATTCGAATCTGGTGATGATATTTTCAAATATGAATCTTGTTGCAGTGTCGGCAGCACAATCCTTCAAAGGTGCGGCCTCAGCCCATCTGGCTAGATACTCTATTGTTTTTATGATGTACGTTGCCTGGGAGTTTCATGCATCTGGAGTTATGGGTCCGATGAAATATATCGTCCATTTTTCGAACGTGTGTATTTCTATGATAGGTTGTAAATGCAGCTCGTCCCGATGTGATGGTTTTCCAACTAGTTGATATACGTCACATTTATTTATGTAGTCTTCCACATCTTTATACATGGTGGGCCACCATAACCCTGCCTGGAGAATCTTCCTCACGGTACTCTTCCCGCCAACGTGTCCTCCTGAAACTCCATTATGTCCTTCCCATAAAATCGTTTCCCTTTCATGATCCAATATACACCTTCTTACTATCTGATCTAGCCCCAAATTCTGTAGTTGGCATGCAATGAGATAATATTTTTCTGCTCTTACTACCAAGTGATTCCTTTGGGTTTTTGTAAATCTCTAGACATTTTCCTATAGCCAAGAATGTTGTGATTCCCTCTAGATAATTTGGTACACATTCCACTTGAAACAGATCTGCATATGGTAATTGATCATCTATAGGCCCCCCATTTTCTCCTGATTCCAGCCTTGACAAGTTATCAGGACCCACATTTAGCTTACCTGGTTTAAAAATTACCTCAAATGTGAACTCCTAGAATAGCAACAACCATCTGCAATTTATCCCTTCTAGTACAGGTTTGTTTACCAGATACTTTAATGTCGAATTATCTGTAAAGGATTTGAATGGTCCTCCTAGCAAGTAGCAATGGAACTTTGCAATGAGTAGACCATCGTAAGCGCTTCTCTCTAAATGGTCATGTAATTTCATTCTGCAATTGATAACTTTCTGCTGGCGAAGTAGATTGTTTGATCTAAATTGGTTTTGCCAAGTTGGGCCAGGATTTCCCCTAGTGCAATGGTCGAAGCATCAATATGCACATAGAACTATTTGTCCCAATTTGGATGTATCGATATTGGTGCACTTGCCATTTTTATTTCAAAATATTCAAGGCTTCATTACATTCTTTAGTCCAGATGAATTGTTCCGTCTTTCTCAATAGATTTTCCATTGGGGCTGTAATAAGGGCATATTTGTGGATGAACCTTTTGTAGTAGCCAGTGTCCCCCAATGTGGATCTTAATTGCTTGAAATTATCCATTGGGTCCATGTTAACGATCACCACAACCTTAGCGGGGTCCACACATACTCCATCGTTGCACATAATGTGGCCCAACAATGTTCCGAAGGGAACAACAAGATGCACTTCTTTACATTCAAGGATATATGTAGTTGTCTACACCGATTGAATACTATGTGAAGCAAGTTTGCATGATTCTTCAGTAGGTTGTACACAGTCCAATCATCCATATAGACTTCTAAAAACCTGTGGATATACTCTGTGAATGCTTCTATAATTATCTGCGAAAATATTGTTGGTGCATTCTTCAAGCCAAAGGGAATCACATGATAGGCATATGAGCCCCATTATGTTGTGAATGTAGTCTTATTCTTGCCTTACTCCGCTATCCTGACCTAATGATATCCTGAGAATCCATCGGTGAAGGAATAAGCTTCATTTCCTACTACATTGTCTAAAACTTCATCACTGAAGGGCGTCAGGAAGGGATCATGCACACATGTGTTGTTCAAGTTGTGGTAGTCAACAGAAACCCTTATTTTTTATGCATCCTTCTTATTCTGAATTACAATCGAACTAAACCACTATGCTTCCTCCACTAGGAATATTAATCTTGCCTGCAACATTATCAATCCCCATTTTCACCTTCTCTTTTATCCGTGGGTTCAACCTGTAAGTTCTGTGTTTCACAGGTCTGGCATCTGGCTTAAGCATGATTTGCATATCTCCCAGGACTCCCTTTATCCATTTTAATTCTGCAACCGAGGAAGGGAATCAATCTTTGTACTCTGTCAATGGGTTAGACATATCCTTTGTAGTATCTTCATCCCAATATTCCCCTATGGATGCCAATTTGTGTTTCTCCTCACTTCCAATGTTGTGCTTTACAATCTTCAGCGGTAGAAAATGGAGTCCTTTTACGAGTGGTCCATATTTAAGATCCCATTCTCCTTGAGTATCTTCGAATGACAAGTGCCTTAGATCATCTATGTCATCATCATCTACTTCTCGATCTATTTTTCTATAGGCCACCACCCCTTGGTAATTTGACTCGCAAATATGTCTCATAGTGGTTTTGTCAATTATCTCCCCTGTCAACTGTCATGTCATGAATAAAATACTATTTACTAATTGCAAGGTCTCAGTTAGCCTTTAATCATTATCCTTGAAAGAGAAAATACTAATGAAGTTGCTTGACAACAACTCCCAATTGCCTGTTTGTCTCTTCCGTTCCTTTGTAATGTACAGTGCTTGAAAAATATTATCCAAGGAATGCACAAAGTTATGGACCCACAATTCTTATGGATAGCCTTTGAGTTCCCATCATTCCTCACTGTATTTTATGTGCTCTCGAGGATCTGAAGTTCCTTAGTACTTTGCATCTAGTTGTGGCCCAATAGATGCCTAAAATCTAACTCTTAACGCCCTTGCAATTTCTTCCCATCTCCTAAGATATTTGTGGTGAGTTACCTACCACAGAGCTGATGTTGCTTGCAATGCCACAATTATCAAAGGAAATTTATGTTCCTCAGGAACAATATCATCTATCTTATTAATGAAAATGTTAACTGGCTTCATGTTGGTAAAGGTAGGGTAACCTCTTACCTCTGTTTTGATCCAACGAACTCCTCGGATGGTAGCACAACTTTGAGTGTTGACTTCATATCCTCCCTGCTTCCAGTCCTCCAAGCTCTGAACACTCTGCAAACTCATTGAGCCCGCTTCCGTCAGATTAATGTAATCTTCACTTTTTCGTACAGTTAGCTGATATATTTTATCTAGGAGCCCCTGTTCTTCCCTGTTATCAACTATTTTAGTGAATCTAGGACCCTGGTAAGGATCCAATGGTTGGATCACTCCGACTTTCCCATCTTAAAAAATCATCAATTCCTTCTTTAAATCGATCACTACATAATTTTAAAATTCCCAGTCTATTCCTAAAAATGTTGGATACGGGCCTTTGTCACCCATTATGTCTGTTACTTCAAAATTAGTGTAGGTTTTTACTCCCGCGACATCCACTTCAACATCCTCCAGTCTCCCAAATGGTATAATGCAATATTGGTTTTCCATGCACAACTGTATTGGCGAGAATGCTAGCTTGGGTTTTCCCAGTGTCTCCCAAATCTTCCTCAGAAGTATATTGACGTCCGAGCCTAAATCCAACATAGTATATTTTTTTTATATCCTGCAATTTGTGCATCAATTCTGAATTCCTTCCCCGTCTATCTTTTATTTCTCTAGATTATCCTTGCATGCCTCTTCGAAAGATTGGCGGATAACGTATTGTCTTGATCGAATCCTACTTTGACAACTGTCTTCAAAATTTTCTTCAACAGGCTGAGCATATGTTCATCATTTATGATGTTCAAAAATAACTTGCACCACTCCTCTATAGATTTAAGCGATGTCAAATTTTTCTTTTCTTCTGCCACTGGTTATGAAAGTTGGGATTATTTATCTATTTTTAGCTTCGATAAGGTCTCCACTTCTTCTCTAAAGTATTGCTTCTCTTGTTTTGTGTCATAGGATTTCTTTCGTGACGATAGCTTTATAAACTTTGGTTTCTTTGTTTCTCAAGTGTTGCCTCCTGTCTTCTTTCCTCCTCATGTTACTATGGCTACGCCTGAAATTAGTTACGGTTCAGGAATCCTTTGTTCCGCATTAATCAAGTTAGCCCCCCTTTGTCTAGTCCTTTCTACCCACCTTTTTATCAATTCGGGGCAATCCTCAGTGGCATGCGTTTTTACCCTACACTGTGAGTAGCACGATCTTCTAGGTAGAGGGAATTCTCGTGCAACATTCCCTTCCTAGTCATAATTATAACATCTCAGTGGCCCCCTTCCTCCTATCTTTCCCCTCCTCATCGTCGAGGAGATTTGTTAACTCTGTAGGTTGCTTCATCCAACTTATCCACTAAGGAATAGAATTCTCTACACTGATGTGTGTGATGTGTTGTAGAGGCACAAAATTCACAGTAGTTGTTGTTTAGTAAATTGGAGTATTTATGTATAATTGGGCATAGACGAGATGGATGGTCATGTCCCTTAAAAATTTCACAGTACTCATTTGTTGCTACATTTTTTCTGATTTGGGAAACTATGAAATTATGTTTGGCCTGGATAAAGACCATGCGTATTTACTTGCGCAACCCCCCTGCCGGTGGCGCTCCTCGAGGCCCTCCGTAACCTGACCTAATTTCCGCTCCTTGCAACCTCGGGAATTTAATGACTAGATGTCCTTCCAGTAAGCAGTGAGTGCACCACACATTTGGTCATGCTAGGTGCACTATTTGTATGTCCTTGAGCTTCTCTGTTGGGCTTGAAATTTGATGTTGCAGTCCCAATAGGGATGGATCTTTCACAGTGACTCTTCCTATAAATTCTTTTGAATAAATTGCCATTGCTTCAATTCTTATTGCTTGTTCTAGTGCATCTTGTAATGTGTCGGTCTTCTTTTGTGTTAAGGGTGTTCTAGTAAGAGGCATAAGAGCCTTTATGAACCTGTCATTTTGATGATTTGGGTCTATTAGATAACTCAATTTATTGATGGCGTCTTTGAACCTCCTCCTCAGGGCCCAAGCAGTCTCTCCTTCTCGGTGCTTTATTTCCCATAGTTTCGATAATCCTTGTTGGTTTTTCTATGGGAGTTTAAATTCTTGTACAAACTCTCTTTTTACATCATCCATAACTGAATTTTTGTGTACTTCCAACCATTTAATAAACCACTACAGATCTCTCTCGTAGAGCGTGGTATGGAATTCAATCAACTTGACAGCATCAACTATTTGTCGGGCCCTCCAGATGGCCTCGCATAAGTACCAATGTTGTTCAACATCGTTGTTCCCTTTCCCTAAAAACTCAAGATATCTAGTGAATGATCCTACCATTTTCCTTTGTGTTTGTGAAAGCAATACAAATCCTCTCGACCCTGGTTGTGAGATTCCTTGTTGGATAATTCTTCCACCAATATTACTGCTAATAGTTGTTGGTACGGTAGATTTAATATCCTGGTTGTGAGATTCCTTGTTGGATAATTCTTCCACTAATATTGCTGCTAATAGTTATTTGTATTATAGATTGAATATTGTGAAATTTACTTAACCTTTGTAATTTTATCAAGAATTTATCAGGGGGATGATAGAGTACTAGGGGAAGGTTAGGAAAAGTGCTACTCGGGATTTAGGAGATAGAATTACCTTGGATTGTGGCTGCTTCCTCTTCTTCAAACAATCATTCCATCGCAAGATGCAGTTCGCCATATGAATCTTCTTTAGTACTCATGTCCTCTGTTAGGGTCCTATAATAATAGGATTCATAATTTTTTAATTGACTTAGATTAGTATTGTAATATGTACATACTTTGCTTTCTGCAAATTGTTTTCCCATATTTTAAAAATAAAATTAAAAAATGTAAAGAGGGTAAAAGTCCTAATAGAAAAATCAAAGTACTTGAAAGAAAAAAGATTAAAAAAGAATAGAAAATGGACGCCAAACAAAAAAATATAAAAATAAAACATGAAAGTGATGCAAATCCAAATGCCACTACTAGTTACTTTTTACTACAAAATAAATGATTATGTGCAGCTTGTTCAAAATGCCATAATACATGATGAGTTAAATAGCTTAATCTTGAATTTTCATGCTTTAAATTTCATGCTGATAGATAGAGAATAAAGATCTTGTCAAACAGTTTAATATTGGCATATCAGTAGTTAGGTAGAGAATAAATAAGGAGCTCAACAGTTTAATCTTAACCCTTGGAATAAATAAGGATAAAATTAGTTAGTTTGTTGTTTTAAAAGAAAAATGAACAAGGGTTTGCAAGCTTAAATGCACCAAGGTAAATGAAGAAAAAATGTTATGGTAGCATATGGGTAGGCATAAACCGTTTTTACAATCATGGATAATTAGAAATTGGTCAATTCAATCACTAACTTCCTTCAAATAGTCATTTCCCTTGTAAAAATACTTCATCCCCTCCATTTTTATTATTTCCCTTTATTTTCCCTTTTCCCATCATCATTCAATTTCACTTCCAAAAATACCCTTTTCCTAGGTGTAAAACTCATTATACTTAAGGAAAGTAAAACTTTTGACTAATTCCCCTTTACTCTAAAAAATACCCAAAAACCCAAAAAACATGTTATCCTCAGTTTAAATATAAAGATATTATATTGGGACTCTTAACAACTATCCCTTTATTTGTTTTTTACATTAAACTTAGCTTATTTGTATCCCTCTTCGCACTTCATTATTAACACATTAATTTTATATATTAACTCCTTATTAACCTTTTCTATCCCATATTATATTAAAACCTTTTAATATTATTCCACCCATATTTTAAATTTTAAACTATGTTTTATTCCCCACGTGATTATTATTTCTGCTCCCATAGGTTAAAACTATTCCTATTGTATATTAACCCCGCCCAATGCTAAACTTATGTTTATATACATTACATTGGTTATATAAAGCCTTAACCCGCCTATCATATCACGCCTAAACTATATATTAAAACCTTATGTTTTAATAAATAATCCATACACGCCGCATATATATCCTGGGCCCTATGTCTTTTCAAACCCCATAGCTTCATCGCTTGATCTCAACTGTTCACTCCATTCCGCCATATCTAATGGTGTAAATACAATATCGCAGATTTGATGGCATGATTGTTAAACAAGTACAGATCTCGCGATAAAAGTTTTTTTAACACTTTATCTCTCCTCCACGTGTATCATTTCTATTAGATCGCATCGATCCTCTCAATTCCGCTTACCACCTTTCGTTATTGCGAAACCCTCCCCAGCACCTAAACTGCCCATGATTTGAAATGGCTGGAAGTTAATGCATTTACTATTCACATAAACTGCTTATAAACGCCCGAAATACATTCATTTGAGCCTTATGTTACCATTTTTTGCGCACAAGAGAGTTTTAAATCAAGATTAGAACGTTGTCGCCTCTTTTTTTACCTAAAAAATAATAGAAATCATCGAAATCAACTACTACTACATTGCAAGAGCCAACAGACTGCATATAAGGGCCAGAAGAAGCTTTTGAAAGCTTCCAAAACCCAGCAAACCCTTCTTCACAGCATAAATTCCGAATTTCATAAGTATTCTTCAGAGAAAGAGATTCATCCATCATTCTGAAAGAATTATACTGTTAAATGAAGCCTTATAAGCCTATATGCCTAAAAGAATACCTCTTTTCTTCATAAATTCTTCAGATATACAAACCCTGAACATTTTCCACAGTTTTTGAAGGTTTAACTTGTTTTAGAGCAGATTTGAAGTGATTTTAGCCATCTGCATACTTAAAAGGCCCTCTAAGACATCCAAAGCCTCTACTACAGTACCCTGAAGCCTTGATACATAAAAATTAAGGTTTTAAGATTGTTCTCCCACAGAAAGTCTACTGTAAATCCTTGATATCTTTTGTTAAGGCTATAAGGTCAAGAAATTGCTCTTTTTGATACATAATTTCTAGTTTGAGTCAAATTTATTATAAATATCCCTTTGAAGGCCAAAGATAAACCCCTGTCATATCTAAAATCATTTTGTAAATTTTTTAAACTCATAGAATCATTTTCACAGACCCAAAAACAGAGTTTTAAAGGTTAAGAGTGTTTAAATTGATAAATCAAACCTATCAATGACATCCAAAACCACTATTGTGATCAACCCTCTACAACCCCCTGTTGTAGATGTATAACATACTCCCTTGGCAGATGTAGACTTCAAAATCACAGATCCTGTAACAGAGTTTAACCTCCTTGAGCTGCACTGCTGGAGCCAAGAGAAATCCTTAGAGCAAGAAGATGGTGTGTTTAGTTGGGAATCAAATTTGCCTAGGTATGTTGTTCCTCACACTCATCAATTCCCAAAAGCTATCAGATTATCCCAAACTTATTATTCTCCAGATCAAAGAGCCACTGTCAATTCTGAAAAAGAAGTATTGTTTACCATAACCGCTGAATCTGTCAACCAAATGCTTCAATTACAGCTTGAGCCTAATGCAGTCCCTTTAGCTATTGAAGCTCTCAAAAAATTCTATTTGGAATTGGATTTTCCCAAGAGATTCCAAAGTTTTCACACCTTCATGCCCTCTTATGTGGAAATTCCCAAGCTCAATCCTCCATATTCCTCTTCTAAATTCTCAGAAAGAACCAAACACATTATTTCCATGCTATCTTTTATACTTGGATATTTCAAAGATGAACATGCTGATGCATCAGTACTTGGTTTCTTGTCCATTTTTGTACCTAGCCAGCCTCCTACAGTTATTTCCAATTTTTCCCATTATATTGTTGATAATATCCATGAACAACTTGTCAAACCGCCTATTGAAGGTGTCTTTAGGTATACTTCATTTCTTTTCCACATGTTTCTTTATTTTCAGTCTGAAAAGTTCCCTATAACTCTTCAAAAGCTGGGTGTGGAAGGAAATCCAAAATTTGTTATATTTTGGACTTCCTTGATCAGGAAGGAGTGAAATGAGTTTACTTATGCAGATTTTACAAATTCTTTTATACATCCATTGGTAAATCTGCCAAACAATAGTGTGCAACCTAGGATCAGCAATGAAATCAAGAAAAAAATATAGTTGTCTTAACAGAGCAGGATAGGTGATTGGTATTTATACCAAAATCACACTGAAATCAGAGTCAATGGGTCAAACTTCATACCTTACAAGTTTCCAAAATACCTCCCTATGAAGTTGTTTGCTTTAGAGTATATAAGATAGATTTTGAACTCAGATGATGTAAATTTCATGGCTGCAAAGAAGAAAACCTAGTTTAAACCAAAAAATCAAGTTGATCCATTCATTTGTAATAACAAAGAAGCAGGTTAAGAGACATAAAAGCAGTTGTTAGAGTACAAATTCATCACTATCATTCTTTGGTATTATGATCCCTATGGTATAATCGGAAAAATGAGATTTAAATGTAAATTGACTCCATACATTCATGAAAAGAAGCCTAATATTGAGAAATTCTCAAACCAAATAGAATGGCTAGAGAATACACTGGAAGAAGTTGATAAGCAAAGTGATATTAGTCACATCTTGCAGACTCCAGCTCAGGAAGACAAAGGTATGAAAAGAAATAGGGAAGAAGGCTCTTACACTGCTGAAACTACCACAGAAACCAAATTTAAACTTAGATACAGCAAAAATCCAAATATTAATCTAGCAAACAAAGAAAAAGAGACAGTAGAGATCATTGATACAGAGATTCTAGAGAAAGATACTAAGCCTCCTACAGTAGTTGAAAATGAACAACAGCCAGACACTTCTAATACACAATTGATTCAAAAACAACATAGTATAGAAGTGTCATCATCAAATAAGACAGAGGAGAAGGATATGGACATCAAGGAAAGGTATAAGGAGATTAAAGCTAAAAATTAAGAAATAAATAATGAAATATACTCTCAGTACATAAAGCAGACCCCCAACATACAAAACAGGTTGCTTTCAACCTTTGATTACAAGAACAAGAAAATGCTAATGACAATGCTTCAGCCCACAGTGCCAACTCTTAAAACAACATATGATTATAAAAAGGTTGATTTTGAAGTTCCAATTCAGGATATTCATCCTCTGGACCAAATTGAATTCCATAAACAAGCAGGAGATATTCTTTATTCCATAATGACTACAAAAGCAATGAGTGGTCAAAATCTTCATAATACTTTGATAAATGTAAGAGATCAGCTCAAACTAGAGAAAGATTCATCATATGCTAAGAATATCATAATCAAATCTTTGGAGGAGTTAGTGATTGAGGTAGGCTATGATCCTAAAAACATAAAAGATGTTGAGGATATGATTAAAAAGAAAAATGATGATATTGCTGCACTTAGGAAACAGTTGAAATTGCCTCCTACAGAGCATCCATAGGCCAAGGAAATTTTATAGGAATCTAATCAAAAGGATGAGATGATGAGTATCATATTGCAGCTGACAGCACAGATTAAAGAGATGGAGATTGAGATGGACAAATTGGTCCAAGAAAAAGAAGCCACCAAAGCATAGGAAGTCCCTACTACTGTAATTCTTGTGGTCACAACAACAATGCCATCTACTATGGCAGAAGAACTAGCTCCAAATGTTCCATTAGCTACAACAGTGCCAGTAACTTCATCAACAACTTCTGCCACTGAGTGTTCAACAACAACATTCCAGCAATCAGATGAGGCAAGTAAATTGGTAAAGGCAATGCAAGGCATGTCCATACAAACCAATGATATAAGTAGGTTAAAGGAATAGATTAAGAATCTTGAAGATGCTAAAAATCTTGCACATATTAATGCCAAGAATGAAGAGCAAAAGGCCAAAAGGTTGAATGAACAACTCAAGAAATTAGAAACATAATTGACTTTGAAAGAACCTATGGCACATTTTAAGAACCAATTATGGTCCAATATCATTAAGGCAGTCAATGATACTTGGCCATCAATACAGGTAATTTATGAGCGGAACGATTTACTGAAAGTAGCAAAAGAAGCAATACAAAAGACAAAGGAAGAGCTAGGTAAAAAACCTGAAGAGGCCTTAGAAATTATCACATTTCTCAATTCCAAAAATAAACAAGAATTGGATGAAATTGGAATTACAAAAAGAATAGAGACCATACTTGAGGTAAGAAAGGTAATATCCAAGAAGAACTTGATGAAACAATTAGAGGAAAAGTTTCAAAACATGAATATGGAAATCACAAGATTTATGATCAAATTTGATATTTTGAGGTGAAAGAGCCTTCCAAATCCTCTGGTAATCAATGAAAAATTGATGAAACAGGAGGATTATGACAAAAAGATAAGAGAATTTGCTAGAGAGCAGGTAAACAAATCAGATTGGCAGGGAATCCCAACAAGGAAAGTTTTTCACAAGAATCTTGAAAAACTGTTTTACTTGCAACATGAAATAAAACACCTTTTTTTTAACAAACCAACATTTTTCAAATACACTGAAGCTGATGAAAACTTCAGAAGGCTAATGAAGATCAAATTTCCAGAAGCTGAGTTCTGGGAGAAGTTAACTGATTTAATGTAAAATCAAATTACAGTGATGACAGAGCATGAAAGGTAAAAACAAAGTTTCTTGTTTTTTACATCAGCAGTAAACAATTGTTTTCAGTCAAAGTGTATCAGCTAAAAGTGTATCAGATGAAATATGAATATCAAAACAAATTGAAGATAACACTGCCAGCGTGAGGGACACCTCAGTTGCCCAGCTGCAACCCAAATCCAAACAACAAGCTATTTTATTTCAATAAATAGGACAACTAGCAATTATTTAGGCAGTTGTCACTATCTTCTTGCATGAAGATATTTTGTTTTCCAAGAAAAATTCCTTAGATTATTCTAGGATATTTTGTACTAGTTTTTGTATAGATACTTCATCATTTGAAGTATTGATTGTGGATTAATTGCTGAACATTTCTGTAGCTGTAATATTCTGAAACCTAAGGGTTTTTTGTATCAATTACAAGTCCGCAGACTGGATCACAGGAAATAAAGCATCATATTATAGGATTCATGTGTTGGGCCACTATAGTGAAGTATTTCACTTGTCATCTTGTCAATTTTCTTATGTTTTCCATCCATTCATGAATGTGTTCCAAATTTTAATGATAACTAGGAACTGTTATTTCAGAATTTGTTAAAAGCAATCCGTTATTGACTGATTATCATTTAAATGTTTTCTACTGATATCCAGACTAGGAAACCCTTAATTTCTCCCTGATTTCGATTGACCTCTGCCTTTTCTCTCCTTATCTGGATTTAAGAACCCTTAATTGCTCTTTATCCCGATCAAAATCATTTCACCATCAGCCTTTGAAGATCTGAAGTAACTCTGTTATCTTGCCTTGTAAAAATTTATCTTTAGACCTTGATCCTGATCTGACTGCTTGATACATTGACTCCATCTACCCAATGGAATATAGATCTATAGCTATCCATCTAAGTAAGTGATTTTCCCACCAAACCAAATCAAAATCCCAAAACCAATTTACCCCATATAACTAGCCTAAAATAAAATATGATCAAACAAAGTTAAATCATATAGAGAGAGCCCTCTCTAAGCATTAGGAAGGCTAGATCTCAAGGCTTAAAAGTAGGTTTGTGGTTACCTATGATATTCTTTAAACTATAATAAAAAATCTCACAATTTTGAGAATTATTAGAGTGATAACATACTGGCGACCATACCGGGGAACTAACCAACCCTCATTTTTTAAATTAATCTTAAAAGAAATATTTTCACCTTAAGATTGTTTTAATAAGTTGTGAGTATATTTTCATAAAAAAATGTAATTCTAGCTTCCAAAAGAGTATACTATACCAGGTCCAATCCAAATCCACAACATGTTGTCATAGTAGATAATCCTGACAGAATTGGAAAGAAAAACAAAAGCGTAGAAGATTCAGGTAATAAAGTTTCATTAGTCAAAGAAACTTCCCTTCCAAAAACAACTATCAAATCTACAAGACATAGAATTTGATTTAAATTTTGAACAATATTTATTCATAACTAAATCAGAAAGTGACTTACATAATACTGTTATAGATCCTGATTTTATTTCATTCATTGAAACTAAGAAGGAAAATGTTTCAGTAAATTCTGAGGAAAATATTTTTGAAGTTTATGATAAGCTTAATGCCATAACTGCTACTTTGATTAAAGAGATAGATGAAGCTTATTTAAAACATTCAGTTGAATTGAGTGCTTTATCAACCTATACCACTAAGCCTTCTACCAGCCATTTAGATACCAGCCTTTTAGAATCGGTAGGTTCATACCTATTCACTACCACTTCATCCATTATTTCCACCACACTTCATTCCACAAATTCATTTTTTCCTAAGTAACCATTTCAACCTAGAATTTTATTTCCATCTCATACCACCTCAAGTTCATCCCCTAGTATTTCTGCTGCATTTTCCAATACGTCATTCTCATTCCCAAGTACCTCTTCTAGCATCCCAACTTCATGTTTTAGTTTTTCAACCACATTTTCCAGTACATCTTCTTATATTCCAATCTCATCTGCAAATTCTTTAACTACATCATCAAGTACTTCTAGTTCTTCACCAAGTACATCCTACTTACCTCCTAGCCAAGCTAGAATCCAAGCCATGGCTGCCAGATATGCTCCCTTGGTCCTACCAGCACAATTACATGACATGCCCCAAGATTATCAAAGCAAAATCCCTCAATTTGATGGAACCACTCACTATACTGCACAAAAACATATCAATAAGATGAAATATTATTTGAGTTGCATGAAATTTATGAGGCTGATGTCCAATTAAGACTTTTTGCTCAAACTTTAACAAGTGAGGTAAAAAAGTGGTTTAAGGGTTTAAATGTTGGTAGTATTTCTGATTTAGCGGTTTTTCATAGATTATTTCCTAATAGATGGGAGAAAAAGAAAAATCCACTACAAATCTTATCTGAATTTGAAAGAATAAAAATATCACCAAATGAAACAATCCAATATTATTGTACTAGATATAACAATATTTATAATGCAATTCCTGCTAATCTTAAGCCTCCTCCATAATCTCTCCTCATCAAATTCCGTGATGGATTTGATACAGATATTGCCTATCAATTAAGAGAGAGAAATACAGAAACCCTAGAGCAGTTGCAAAGTAATGTTGTTAGTGTAGAGGCAAACTTGTTGGCTAGAAAAGCTAGATTAAGGAATGAAAGGAGAGTGACAATAGAAGAAGAAAAATCTACTTCAAATTTGAAAATAGATCAATTAGCAAAAACATTAGAGAGAACTATGGATATGTTAGATAATATGGAAAGGAAGCCACAGTGGGATAACAAACACTGAAGGAACTCAGATTAGAAATTCCAATTTCAAGAAAAACACCAACACTGGAAAATCTAGAGAATCAACATCTGATCAAACAATAAGACCACATTTCCAAGAGAACTATGCTGAAAGTTCTCATCAAAATGAAGATGATGAAGAAACCATTAATCTAATGGGCATTAATGATGATAACACCATTTTTCTTACACAAGAAGAACAAGATTTATATGAATTACAACAACTGCAATTAGATTCTGGTGAGTCTTTTAATTACGAGCAATGTTATGAGTTTGCAATCAATGAAGTTCATAAGCAATATAACCTTAGAAGCAAGAAAAATGTAGAGCCCTCTATTAAGAAATCCATCCAAACACAAACAAAGAAAACAATAGAGGTTCCTACATCTAAATTTCTACAAATTCTCCCTAGGGAAACCAAGCAAAACTCTAGTTCACCTCAGAAAGTTTCAAGTCCAAAAATTTCCCCTAGTCCCAAAATTGTTGACATCACAGATGATGTTGTCCAAACATCAATAGATTCTCAAAAATCTGTTGCTGCCAAGACAACTAATTATGCTAAAACAACAATTTCAGATTCCAAAACACCTACTACTCATCTAAAATCAACTGATCCAAAAGCAGCCACTGCTAAAACCGCTGCTGAAAATACTTCTACTACATCTCAAATTTTTCCTAAAATAAAAATAAAAGCAGTAAGATAGTAGAAATACAAACAGAAAATGAGAAAATAACTGTAGAAAAAGAAGACAAACCTACTCAAACTACAGTTACAAAAGAAGAGATAATTCAGCTAGGAAAATCACAAGCACCATTTAATATCCAAGTTGAAATTGCCAAATTGAAGATACCAATTCCTTTGACAGAGTTGGTAAAACATGACCTATAAAAAAACGCCTATATCACTGAGACATTAAATATGAATGATGGAGAATATTCAGTAAATTTAAGTGATGATCAACCAGAATTAATCTTTGGTCCTGATGTTAATGGAAAACACCAAGATGGAGCAGTTCCACCTTTCTACATTAGCTTAATTGTTCATGATCATATTTTACATAATGAAATGATAAACTTGGGGGCCTCACACAATTTGATGCCAAAAGCAATAATGGAAACCCTGAATCTAGACATCACTAGACCTTATAAAGGTCTCTTCTCATTTGATTCCAGCAAAGTGAAATGTTTAAGTTTGATAAAAGATTTATGTGTTATTTTAGTTCGATACCCTAGAAAAATCATAGTCATGGACATTGTAGTAGCTGACATCCCTCCCAAATATGGAATGTTGTTATCTCGCTCATGGGGAGCTAAATTGCAGGGATCTCTACAACTTGATATGCCTTATGCAACAATATCAGTTTTTGGCCAACCAAAGAAACTTTACAGAGAAAAATTAATGAAGTACATGGTTAGTAGTGTAGAAATACCAAGAAATTATCCTATTTACTCTACACCTACAGATATGGATTCATTCATTTTATGTAACTCTGAAACTAGAATTGAAAACAATACTGAACTAAAAGAGAAAAACAAAGCACCAGACAGTGAAAACATTTTTCATGAATCATTGTGGCACCTAGATTTTGATGGATCAGTTAATAAATTAGGAGCTGAAGCAGGAGTTTGGATACACAATATGGAAAACACTCATGCAAAAGGTCATGATTTTAGATTAAATTTCAAATGTACAAATAACATGGCCGAATATGAAGCTCTTATTTTACGACTGCAGATTGTTAGAAATTTAAAAGCCAAAAGAGTGTTAATTATGGGAGACTCAGAGTTAATTGTGAAACAGATAACATGAGAATATTCTGTATATAATCCAAGATTAAGCCGATATAGAGATATTGTGTTATATATGATTAAGGAAATGCTGGAATGTGACTTTGCTGCAATCCCAAGAAAATAGAATATACAGGATCATAGCTTAGCAACTTTTGCTAGTACTTGTAATCTGCCATTTCAACCAAATCACAAATACACAACAAAAGTTAAACATAGTCCTATAATACCAGACAATCTTAAATATTGGAAAATATTTTCACAGGATGAACATATTTATCATTTCATGAACAATGAAGGAGAATTTCAGGGTTGTAATATATACACAGATTGTACAATAGATTCAAACTTAGATAGTGAGATTGATATAAACAAAGTAGATGTAAATAACTTAATTTTTTCTAAACCCACTAAATTTAGCCAAGTAGGCATAGATAATTTAGAGAAATTAGAGATTGAAGAGTTAGTAAATGATGAATCTAATATTTTAAACCTTAAAGACAACTTTTTACCTAAGGGATTAGCCCCTTTAGAAGATCTTTTTGACTCTAATGACGTTGCAAGGAAACCTAAAATGGAGCCATTAAGGTCTGATATTGAAGAGTGTAATATAGGAATAGAGTTAAAACCTAAGATGATTAAACTTTCAAAATCTTTACCTCATGAAGAAAAAGTAAAATAAATAGCTCTATTTAAGGAATTTCAGGATGTATTTTCATGGAGTTATGAGGACTTAAAATCCTATGACACGAGCATAATACAACATAAAATACCAATAAAAGAAGATCAAAAACCTTTTAAACAAAAGCTTAGAAGGATCAATCCTGTTTTGATGCTTTTAATTGAGAAAGAGGTCAAGATAATGTATGAAGCCCAAATAATTGCACCAACTAGATATTCTGATTGGGTTTCAAATCTAGTTCCCACTAGGAAAAAGACATGAGAAATCAGACTGTGTGTTGATTTCAGAAATTTAGATAAAGTGTCCTTAAAACACAACTACCCTCTCCCAAAAATGGATCACATTTTATAGAGGGTGGTTGGTTCTTCCATAATTTCATTATTATATGGATTCTCTTGATATAACCAGATTCTAGTTCAACCGGAAGACCAACCTAAAATTGCTTTTACTATTCCTTGGGGCACTTTCATGTATGTAAAAATGCCTTTTAGGTTAATGAATGCAGGAGCCACTTTTCAAAGAGCTATGGATATAGCCTTTTCTAAAGAGATTCATGTATTCCTTGTGATTTATTTGGATGACATCACTGTATTTTCAAAGACTGATAATGAAAATTTAGACCATCTCAGACAAGTATTTCTCAAATGCAGGAAATTTGGCATTTCTCTAAATCCTAAAAAGACTTTATTTGGATTGGAAGAAGGTAAACTACTAGGAAATATCATATCTAAAGAGGGAATTAGGATATACCCAGCTAGGATAGAGCCCATTATAAACATTAGTCCTCCTAGGAATATTAAAGAATTACAAGATTTCTTAGGTAAAATTACCTTTCTCAGAAGATTCATCTCAAACTTAGCTGAAATAATTAGAGAACTTAACAATATTTTGAAAAAAAACTCAGTACTTAAATGGACTGTGGAGGCCAAGCAATCATTTGAATCAATTAAACAAGCCTTGACAAAAACACCAGTCCTTATAAGTCCTGACTTTAAAAAATATGTTATTATTTTTTCCTTTGCTTCAGAACACACTATTTCTGCATGTTTTACTGCAGAAAAATGATCAAGGCTATGAGCAGCCCATTGCTTTCTTCAACAAGTCACTTAGAGATGCCACTTTAAAGTATAACATAATGGAAAAGCAGGCACTAGCTTTAGTGAAGGCCATCAAATAATTTAGAGTGTACATTCTTTATTCACATATCATAGCTTATGTTCAAAATGTAGTTGTAAAGGACATTCTAACACAGAATGGGCCTAATGGTAAAAGAGGCAAGTGGATTGTCACAATTTTGGAATATGACATAGAAATCAAACCCACCAAACTCATAAAAGGTCAACGTTTAGCCAAACTCATGGCTGAATCAAATTGTCATGCTTTAGATATTAATTTTATTTCCCAAATAGATGATCAAGAAGGAATGGCAACTCCAGAGATCAGTGAAGCCTTTTCAGACTCACCATGGTATGTAGATATTATATTCGTACTACTAAATTTACAAGCTCCTCCTGGATTCTCAAGAACTAAGGCTAGATTTTTAAAGTTAAAGGCAATAAGATTTTGTATCATAGGCAATGCACTGTTTTGGAAAGATCATGGTGGAATTTTATTGAATTGTTTACTTAAAGAAGAAGCTGATAAAGTTTTGGAAGAGTTTCATGCAGGTGATTTTGAAGGACATCTCTATTGGAAGACTATTGCAGATAAAATCTTGAGAGCTGGTTTTTATTGGCCTACCTTGTTTGCAGATGTAAAAAAGTATGTGACCTCCTGTCACAAGTGTCAAATCTTTGAAGGAAAGAAAAAGCTGCTACCTTTGCCCTTAAAACCCATCTCAACGGAAATGCCCTTTCAACAATGGGGTCTTGACTTCATTGGTGAAATTCACCCTCCATCCTCAGCCCAACACAAGTGGATTTTGACAGCCACAGACTATTTCACTAAGTGGATAGAAGCCATACCTTCCAGGCAAGCCACTGACACTGTCATAATCTCATTTTAGAAAACAACATACTCTCAAGATTTGGATGTCTTCAAAAGATCATCACTGACAATGCAGTTGCATTCAAATCCAAAAAGATGATTTTCTGTCATAAATACCACATTACCCTTTGCCATTCTACTGCATATTACCCTCAAGGTAATGACATTGTTGAGTCCTCCAATAAAAGCCTTGTGAACATCATCAAGAAACTACTATAAGACTACAAGAAAACTTGGAACAAGAGGTTATTAAATGCCTTATGGGCTGATATACTTACCACAAATAAATCTATTGGTACATCCCCTTACCAACTTGTCTATGGGATGGATGTTGTCTTTCCATCTTCTTTAGAAGTACCAGTAATGAAGATAATCCAATAACTGCAAGTTGAAACTAATGATATTCAAAGAAGGATTAACCAAACCATACACTTGCAGCAAGCCAGAGAAGAGGTTTATCTTAAGTCTCAAGTTGTCCAAGAAAAGATTAAAAATATATTTGACAAGAAGACTAAGGAAAATGATTTCTATATAGGTGACAAAGTTTTAAAGTGGGATTCAAGGAGGGGAGAGAAAGGTAAACATGGGAAATTTTATTTCTTATGGAAACAACCTTATGTTATTTATGTTTACAGAGGTAACAATGATTTATTTTTGAAGGAGTTGGATGGATCAGATCTGCTAGGTGGACCTGTCAATGACAGAATGTTGAAGCATTACAATTCCTCAGAAATAACAAATAATTAACTTTGTTTACATTACTCATTGTACATAACATTGCATATTTTAAATTGGATTGGATGTTTTTCCTAGTAAATTTGAAGCTTGGAGAGAATGCCCTAAGCTTTGAAGGATAAAAAATCATAAGTATGAATAATTGCAGAGCTCATAAAACATTTCCAATGCCAGCACAGTTAAAATTCAAAGGCTACTAGTCTCAAAGTTCTTAACATTTCACCAGTAAATGCCATCCCCATGTGGAGCCACTATTAGGGTCCTATAATGATAGGATTCATAATTTTTGAATTGACTTTGATTAGTCTTGTAATATGTACATACTTTTCTTTCTGCAAATTGTTTTCCCATATTTGAAAAATAAAATAAAATAAATGTAAAGAGGGTAAAAGTCGTAAAAGAAAAATCAAAGGAATTGAAAGAAAAAAGATTTAAAAAGAATAGAAAATGGACCCCAAACAAAAAAAAGATAAGAATAAAAAATGAAAGATATGCAAATCCAAATGCCACTATTGGTTACTTTTTACTGCAAAATAAATGATTATGTGCAGCTTGTTCAAAATGAAAAAATCCATGATGAGTTAAATAGCTTAATCTTGACTTTTCATGCTTTAAATGTCATGCTGATAGATAGAGAATAAAGATCTTGCCAAACAGTTTAATCTTGGCAGATCAGTAGTTAAATAGAGAATAAATAAGGAGCTCAACAATTTAATTTGAGCCCTTGGAAGAAATAAGGATATAATTAGTTAGTTTGTTTTTTTAAAAGAAAAATGAACAAGGGTTTGCAAGCTCAAATGCACCCGAGTAATTGAAGAAAAAATGTTAGGGTAGCATATGGGTAGGCAGAAGCAGTTTTTACAATCATGGATAAGCAGAAATTGGTCAATTCAGTCACTAACTTCCCTCAAATAGCCATTTCCCTTGTAAAAATACTTCATCCCCTCCATTTTGATTATTTCCCTTTAGTTTTCCCTTTTCCCATCATCATTCAGTTTCACTTCCAAAAATACCCTTTTCCTAGGTGTAAAACTCATTATACTTAAGGAAAGTAAATATTTTGACTAATTCCCCTTTACTCTAAAAAATACCCAAAAAACATTTTATCCTAAGTTTAAATATAAAGATATTATATTGGGACCCTTAACAATTATCCCTTTATTTATGTTTTACATAAAACTTAGTTTATGTTATCTCTCTTCGCACTTCATTATTAACACATTAATTTTATATATTAACTCCTTATTAACCTTTTCTATCCCGTATTATATTAAAACCTTAATATTATTCCACCCATATTTTAAATTTTAACCTATGCTTTATTCCCCACGTGATTATTATTCCCGCTCCCATAGGTTAAAACTATTTCTGTTATATATTAACCCCGCCCAATGCTAAACTTACATTTATATACATTACATTGGTTATATAAAGCCTTAACCCGCCTATCATATCACGCCTAAACTATATATTAAAACCTTATGTTTTAATAAATAATCCATACCTGTCACATATATACCCCGGGCCCCACACCTTTTCAAACCCCGTAGCTTCATCGCTTGATCTCAGCCGTTCGCTCCATTCCGCCAGATCTAACAGTGTAAATCCAATATCATAGATTTGATGGCGCAATTGTTAAATAAGTCAAAACCTCGCGATAAAAGTTGTTTTAACACTTTATCTCTCCTCCATGTGTCTCATTTCTATTAGATCGCATCGATTCTCCCGATTCTGCTTACCACCTTTTGTTGTTGCAAAAATTGACCCATGATTTGAAATGACTGGCAATTAATGCATTTACTATTCACATAAACTGCTTATAAACACCCGAAATACATTCATTTGAGCCTTTTGTTACCATTTTTTGCGCACAAGAGAGTTTTAAATATAGATTAGAATGCTGCCACCTCTATTTTAGCCTAAAAACTAACAGAAATCATCGAAATTGACTGCTAAAACATTGCAAGAGCCACCAGACTGCATATAAAAGGCCAGAAGAAGCTTTTGAAAGCTTTCAAATCCTAGCAAACCATTCTTCATAGCATAAATTCCGAATTTCACAGGTATTCTTCAGAGAAAGAGATTCATCCATCATTCCGAAAGAATTATACTATTAATTGAAGCCTTATAAGCCTGTATGCCTAAAAGAATACCTCTTTGCTTCATAAATTCTTCAGATATACAAACCTCGAACATTTTCCACAGTTTATGAAACTTTAACATATTCTAGAGCAGATTTGAAGTGAGTTTAGCTAACTGCATACTTAAAAATCCCTTTGAGACATCCAAAGCCTCTACTACAGTACTCTGAAGCCTTTATGAATAAAATTAAGGTTTTAAGATTGTTCTCCCACAAAAATTCTATTGTAAACCCTTGATATATTTTTTTAAGGCTATAAGGTCAAGAAATTGCTCTTTTTGATACATAATTTCCAGTTTGAGTCAAATTTATCAGAAATATCCCTTTGAAGGCGAAAGATAAACCCCTGTCATATCTAAAATCATTCTGTAAAATGTTTAAACTTATAGAAGCATTTTCACAGACCCAAAAACAAATGTTTAAAGGTTAAGAGTGTTTAAATTAATAAATCAAACCTATCAATGGCATCCAAAGCACTCTTGTGATCAACCCTCTACAACCCCCTGTTGTAGATGTAGAAAATACTCTCTTGGCAGATGTAGACTTCAAAATCACAAATCCTGTAACAGAGTTTAACCTCCTTGAGCTCCATTGCTCGAGCCAAAATCCTTAGATCAGGTAGATGATGTGTTTAGTTGGGAATCAAATTTGCCTAAGTATGTTGTTCCTCACACTTATCAATGCCTAGAAGCTATCATATTATGCCAATATTATTATTCTCCAGATCAAAGAACCATTGTCAATTCTGAAAAAGAAGTATTGTTTACCATAACAACTGAATCTATCAACCAGATGCTTCAATTAAAGCCTAAGCCTAATGTAGTCCCTTTATTTATTGAAGCTCTCACAAAACTCTATTTGGAATTGGATTTTCCCAAGAGATTCCAAAATTTTCAAACATTCATGCCCTCCTATGTAGAAATTCCCAAGCTCAATCCTCCATATTCCTCTTCTAAATTCTCAAAAAGAACGAGACACATTATTTCAATGTTGTCTTTTATACTTGGATATTTCACAGATGAACATGTTGATGCATCAGTACTTGGTTTCTTGTCCATTTTTGTACCTGGCCAGACTCCTGCATTTATTTTCATTTTTTCCCAGTATATTGTTCATAGCATCCATGAACAACTTTTCAAACTGCCTACTGAAGGTGTCTTTAGGTATATTTCATTTCTTTTCCACGTGTTTCTTTATTTTCAGTCTGAAAAGTTCCTTATCACTCTTCAAAAGCTGGATGTGGAAGGAAATCCAAAATCTGTTATATTCTGGACTTCCTTGATTAGGATGGAGTGAAATGAGTTTACTTATGCAGAGTTTACAGATTCTTATATACATCCATTGGTAAATCTTCTAAACAATAGTGTGCAACCTTGGATCAACAATGAAATCAAGAAAATTTTACAGTTGTCTGAACAATGTAGGACAGGTGATTGGTATTTATACCAAAATCACATTGAAATCATATTTTATGGGTCAAACATCATACCTTACAAGTTGCCAAAATACCTCCCTAAGAGGTTGTTTGCTTTAGAGTATATAAGGCATATTTTGAACTCAGATGCTGTAAATTTCTTGGCTGCAAAGAAGAAAACCCAGTTTAAACTAAAAAATCAAGTTGGTCCATTCATTTGTAATAACAGAGAAGCAGGTTCAAAGGCAGAAAAGTATTTGTTAGAGTACAAATTCAACACTATCTTTCTTTGGTATTATGATCCCTATGGTATAATCGACAAAATGAGCGTTAAATGTAAATTAAATCCATAAATTCATGAAAAGAAGCCTTATATTGAGAAATTCTCAAACCAAACAAAATGGTTAGAGAATACACTAGTAGAAGTTGATAAGCAAAGTGATACTAGTCACATTTTGCAGACTCCATCTCAGGAAGATAGAGGTATGAAAAGAAACAGGGAAGAAGGCTCTTACACTGCTGAAACTACCGCAGAAGCCAAATTTAAACTCAGATAGAGCAAAAAGCCAAAGATTAATCCAGCAGACAAAGAAAAAGAGACAGTAGAGATCATTGATACAGAGATTCCAGAGAAATATATTGAGCCTCCTACAGTAGTTGAAAATGAATAATAGCCAACCACTTCTAATACACAGTTGATTCAAAAACAACATAGTATAGAAGTGTCATCATCAAAGCAGACAGAGGAGAAGGATATGGACATCAAGGAAAGGTATAAGGAGATTAAAGCCAAAAATGAAGAAATAAATAATGAAATATACTCTCAGTACTTAAAGCAGACCCCCAGCATACAAAACAGGCTGATTTCAAACTTTGATTACAAGAACAAGAAAATGATGATGGCAGTGCTTCAGCCCATAGCGCTAACTCGTAAAACAACATATGATTATAAAAAGGTTGATTTTGAAGTTTCAGTTCAGGATATTCATCCCTTGGACCAAATTGAATTCCATAAACAAGTAGGAGAGATGCTTTATTCCACAATGACTACAAAAGCAATGAGTGGTCAAAAGCTTCAGAATACTTTGATAAATGTAAGATATCATCTCAAACTAAAGAAAGCTTCATCATATGCTAAGGATATCATAATAAAATCTTTGGAAGAGTTAGTGATTGAGGTAGGCTATGATCCCCAAACATAAAAGTTGCTGAGGAAATGATTAAAAATAAAAATGTTGATATTGCTGCACTTAGGAAATAGTTGCAATTGCCTCCTATAGAGCATCCACAGGCCAAGGATATTTTACATAAATATAATCAAAAGGATGAGATAATGAGTCTCATATTGTAGCTGACAACCCATATTAAAGAGATGGAGGTTGAGATGGACAAATTGGTCCAAGAAAAAGAAGCCACCAAAGCACAGGAAGTCCCTGCTACTGTAATTCGTGTGGTGACAACAGCAGTGCCATCTACTATGGCAGAAGAACTAGCTCCAAATGTTCCATTAGCTACAACAGTGCCAGTGACTTCATCAACAACTTCTACCACCGAGTCTTCAACAACAGCAGTCCAGCAATCAGATGAGGCAAGTAAATTGGTAAAGGAAATGCAGGACATGTCCATACAAACCAATGAGATAAACATGTTAAAGGAACATATTAAGAATCTTGAATATGCTAAAAATATTGCACAGATTAATGCCAAAAATGAAGAGCAATTGGCCAAAAGGTTGAATGAACAACTCAAGAAATTAGAAACAGATTTGACTTTGAAAGAACCTATGGCACATGTTAAGAACCAATTATGGTCCAATATCATTGAGGCAGTCAATGATACTTGGCTATCAATACAAGTAATTTATGAGCATAAAGATTTACTAAAAGTAGCAAAAGAAGCAATACAAAATACAAAGGAAGAGCTAGGTAAAAAACCTGAAGAAGCCTTAGAAATTATCACATTTCTCAATTCCAAAAATAAACAAGAATTGGATGAAATTGGAATTACAGAAAGAACAGAGACCATACTTAAGGTAAGAAAGTTAATATCCAAGAAGAACTTGATGAAAAAATTAGAGGAAAAGTTCCAAAACATGAATATGGAAATCACAAGATTTATGATCAAATTTGATATATTGAGGCAAAAGGGCCTTACAAATCCTCTAGTAATCAATGACAAACTGATGAAACAGGAGGATTGTGACAAAAAGATAAGAGAATTTTCTAGGTAATAGGTAAGCAAATCAGATTTGCATGGAATCCCAACAAGGAAAGTTTTGCACAAGAATCTTCAAAATATGTTTTACTTGCAGCATGAAGTAAAACATTTTTTTGTTAACAAACCAACATTTTCGAAATACACTAAAGCTTATGAAAACTTCATAAGGCTAATGAATATCAAATTTCCAAAAGCTGAGTTCTGGGAGAAGTTAACTAATTTACTGTAAAATCAAATTACAGTGTTGACAGAGCATGAAAGGTAAAAACAAAGTTTGTTGCTTTTTACATCAGCAGTAAACAGTTTTTTCAGTCAAAGTGTATCAGATGAAGGATGAAGATCAAAACACATTGAAGATAACATTTCCAGTGTGAGGGACACCTCAGTTCCCCAGCTGCAGCCCAAATCCAAACAACAAGCTATTTTATTTCAATAAATAGGACAACTAGCAATTAGTTAGCAAGTTGTCGCTAGCTTCTTGCATGAAGATATTTTATTTTCCAAGAAAAATTCCTTAGATTATTCTAGGATATTTTGTACTAGTTTTTGTATAAATACTTCATCATTTGAATTATTGAGTGTGGATTAATTGCTGAACATTTATGTAGCTGTAATATTCTGAAACCTAAGGGTTTTTTGTATCAATTTCAAATTAGCCGACTGGATCATAGGAAATAAAGCATCATATTGAAAGATTCATGTGTTGGGCCACTGTTGTGAATTATTTCACTTGTCATCTTTTCAATTTTCTTATGTTTTCCATCCATTCATGAATGTGTTGTAAATTTTAATGATAACCAGGAATTGTTATTTCAAAATTTTTTAAAAGCACTCTGTTATTGACTGATTATCAATTAAATGTTTTCTACTGATATCCAGACTAGGGAACCCTTGATTGCTCCCTGATTTCGATTGACCTCTACCTTTTCTCTCCTTATCTGGATTTAAGAACCCTTAATTGCTCTTTATCTCGATCAAAACCATTTCACTATCAGCCTTTGAAGATCTGAAGTGACTCTGCTATCTTTCCCTGTAAACATTTACCTTTAGACCTTAATCCTGATCTAACTACTTGACACATTAACTCCAGCTACCCAATGGAATACAGATCTATAGCTATCCATCTGAGTAAGTGATTTTCCCACCAAACCAAATCAAAACCCCAAAACCAATTTACCCCATATAATTAGCCTAAAATCAAATATAATCAAACAAAGTTAAACCATATAGAGAGAGCCCTCTCTGAGCATTAGGAAGGCTAGATCCTAAGGCTTAAAAGTAGGTTTGTAGTTACCTATGATATTATTTAAACTATAATAAAAAATCCCACAAATTTGAGAATTATTAGAGTGATAACATCCTCCATGCCATCGGGCATCTTCCCTTTCGCGGATCAAGACAGGCTCCCATTATCCTCTTGTCGTCTAACTCTCCGGGCATACCCTTATTTTCATGTCGATCCCATTGTAATTTATTTTTCCCTGGACTACACAACAAATTTCCTTATTGGTGCATGTTCTCCCCTTACCTATCAAACTCCCATATTTCCCTCTGCTACCACTTCGCGATTGGTGCCCTTCTATATCCCTTTATATCCCTGGCTCTCTTGGAACTTTCCATGTCCATCTCATTATTTCACTCATTTCTCCTTGTCACATAGCATCTTTCCCCTAGGCCCTTCCCCTATTACTGGTTGTTTACTCTTCCATACTCTGAGTTTGGAAAGCCAACAGTCCCTCTTCCACCATTTGGACCTTAATCCATAGTGGGATCTCCTTCAACAACGTTTCGCGCAAACCTGACTTGAATATGGCTTCTGCTTTAGAAAATGACTAGTGACCTTTTAGTTGTGAACTCAACAATGTACCCCTCAAAAGTTGACTATTGGGGTTAGATTAGTATGCAACCTATGGAGTGTTATTAGATCTGCATGTGCCCAGTTGCAGGGAGATATACTCAACCATCCAGATCTCGCCTTTGCTTAGAGTCTTCGTAACCAATCATAAAGTTCCTTGGGGAACTTTCCATAGAATACATCGTATTGATCACTTGCTGATTCAGAAAAGAGACTTTGATCCCTAAACTTCTTTTCATTCTGATGTCAAAGCTCAACTTGTTGCGATATAAACCGATATACATGGTTCTCCCACCAAGTTCAGATTTATCTCTCATGAATCCTTGATACCATATTCTTACTTTCTAATGAAGTTTCAGGTGCCGGAAACATAACGATTTGTTGTAAAAAAGAATGAATTCTGGGCAAGACCCAGGTTAAGGATCATGGCCAAAAAGGCACCACTGTCGTCTAGGGCAACGCCAACATTTTCACCCTTCTCGATTTCACCCGAGGCGTGTCGTGACCTTACTATGGAAAGAGAGTTAGAAACAGAACAGTCATAACCATATTACCAAATAGCTTCTATTACAGACACATCACAACAGTACATAGATTACTCATATTATGAACGAGATGGAAACATAATCGAGTAAGTAGTTCTACAACTATGCATCATCAAAATATTTTGAATAACCTTTTAAAAACATACACACAAGAACATGTACACAGAACACTGATATCGAACTAGAACATCACCATATATTATATTTGGAACAATCCATTACATTGAAAAGAGACTTTTCCGTAGAGATCTACCTTCAAAACCCAGCTAACAACAATTCATCCCAACCCAAGACCTAGAACCAGCCACCTCCCATGACTATGTGCTTTCTTCCTTATTTATCCTTTTTTTTTTTTGCACTGTCAATATTTTTTGCCTTCTTACTCGATTGCCTTTCTTTGCTCTACTGTCTTTGACTTTGCTCCATTTTCTCCTCCGTCACTCAGGGTCTTCTCTTGTTTACTATCAGTTGCTTCCGCCATCTACGCAATTGTTTATCTGCAACCTGCTACCTTTTCGTTGTTCCCAACATTGTTTCATATTTTCAAAACAAAGGCCCCAACATTTAGGTTGTTTCCATAAGAATTTATATTATGGATCTTTTAAGGCAACTTCTTTGATTTGATAAGAAAAAATAAATTCTATATGACTATAAGAGATTTCATACACACAATGTAATTTCCTACTTAGCGCATCATCCACTTGATTATCTTTTCCTTTAAGATGCTTTATATCAAAATCAAACTCACTTAGAAAAAAATATTCCATCTAGCTTGACACGCATTAATATTAGGTTGTTTAAATAAATTTTCTAGTCTGTTATGATTAGTTATTAAAATAAACTTTTTACCTAACACGTAATGTCGCCATACCTTTAAAGCGTGGACTACAACAATCAATTCTAAGTCATAGGCAAAATATATTTTCTCATGATCCTTCAACTTATGTGATTCATTAGCTATTACTTCACCTTCTTTCATCAGAACCATTGCTACTCCTTGGCACACATATGTGAAAACTACAAATTATTTTTTTGGGTATGCAACTTTCAACACCGGGGATGTAGTCAATAAATGTTTTAATTGTTCAAAATTGTGTTGGAATTTTGTTCTCCACTTGAAGGCTCTTCATTTTTTTTTGGGAATTCTATTGGAATATATATATATATATATATATATATATAAGTTATAGGATAAGGAATTTTAGAAAATCCCTCTATAAAAGGATAGTCTTACCCAGCTAAACCCATGAAAGATCGAATGTCTACAATGTTTTTGGGGACATACCATTCCATAATGGTTTTAATTTTCTCGGGATCTACAACTATACCTTCTGATGAAATTATATGTCCCAAGTATTTAATTTTATCTTTGTAAAAGTCGCATTTACTATACTTAGCATATAGATGGTGTTCTCGTAAGATTTGCAACACTATCCACAGATGTTCCTTGTGTTCCTCTAAGTTCCTTGAAATACTAATAATGTCATCAATAAAAATAAAAATAAATTTTTATAAGGATGGAGAATACCATTCATTAGACTCATAAATGTTTTTGGAGCATTAGTAAGCCCAAATGGCAAGACAACAAATTAATAATGACAATAACGATTCCTAAACGTTGTTTTACAAATATTCTCTTATTTTATTCTTATATGGTGATAACATGACCACAAATCAATCTTAGAATATATGGTATCATCTTTAACTTGATCAAATAAGTCGTCAATACCTGGAAACATGTATTTATTTTTGTAGTTAATTTATTTAATTGTCAATAATCAATACATGATCGTAGAGTGCCACCTTTCTTCCTCACAAACAACACATGGGCTCCCCAAGGTGACACACTCGGGCGAATGTATCCTTTGTCAAGTAAATCTTGCAATTACATCATAAGTTCTATTAATTCACGTATGCTTATGGGGTATAAAGTTTTAACACTTGGGTCGCTCCTGGGAAAAATTCTATAGTAAAGTCAATATCCCGTTTAAGAGGAAGCCCCAAATTTTCCTCTAAAAATATATCAACAAACTCTTAAATAACTTGTATGTTATCCAAGGTGGCTATATTATCCTTAGAGTTGGTATATCCTACTTGAAAAATATATACTTGGCAACCCTTGTTGATGTATTTGTCTACATGGTTAGTTGTGATATGTTGTAACTTTATAGGCATTTTAATTCTTTGAATTTATTGTTTAACACCCTCTTTAGTGAGGAAAATAATGGTTTTATCATTACAGTTCAATAAGGACCAATGTCCTTCTAACCGGTCTATTCCAATTAGCATATCACAGGATCCTAAAGTCAACATATTTAAATTCACCTTAATTTGCTGCCTCGTTATTTCAACAGGACAAAGCTCTACTTTAGCAATCCTTTTTTATTCCCAGTAGCCAACTACACTAACTAGGGGTTTTTAAATTTGGTGGCTTTCAAATGGCATGACTCAACTACTTTTGGACTAAGATAACTAAGGCTTGCACCTAGGTATATTAAAATAGAGACATCATGGTTAGCTCTTTTACCTTCAATTTATGTCATCATAGGTTGATATTTTAACCCGATGATCCTCCAAAGAAAAAATTAATTCTTGGTACATTTCTCACCATTTCCCAACTGTAGAAGCTTCTTGAATATTAGGAACATGTTTTGTTCTGGTACGGTGAGAACAATTTTGATAATAGTGGACTCCCCACAGCCCCAAGACTATAAGGGAGGTTTTTGCGGTTGACTAGTTTCTCGTTTACTTGACACTTCAACTTGTCTAGTTTCATTTTGCAATCTGAATTTTTGTTGATTCTTCCCAGTATGCATATTTTTTTTACCTTTGTGTACATTCTTGGTGTTGCGATATTTTACATCCTTGGTATTCTGGAAACTCTTATGTCCTTTATTATTAGACCAACTCTTACCACTTTCCCCTTTCTACTTCATTTGCTGATAATATATTCAATCCTTCTGAATGGCCCCATTCATTACTTTTTGACTGTCAAATTCCAATCTCTCCTTTATGAACACAGGGAAAATACTAATAAAGCATTGCACCTTAGATTTATATTCACGATTTTAAGAGACACATCTCAATAGAGATGTAAACATGGCTACAAATTCATCCATGGACAATTGTCCTAACTTCATATCATGTGTTGACACCTAATCTTTGGGATTAGGAAAATCCACATAAATAGGAAAATAAATAGAATTTGAAGACGAAGATACATTGGGAGATGAAACCCAATAATATCCCTCTCCATCTAATATTCATGTTCCATCTTAATGAAAAACACAAGTTCCGACTTGGAGTTACTCCTGGTCTGACATGGTATCAAATCCAACTCCCAAATTAGTTGTTTTTGCTTTAACTCTTATGCCTCTCTCCCTTGACAAAAAATCTATCTTGATTACATTATTTATCCTCTGTCACATGCTTTATCCTTTGTCTGCTGAATGCATACAATTCTCTGCTCCCACTCAAATCTCGTTTCGGATTCCTCCTGAATTTCAGATCTCTGTGTGCACTGTTTTTTTTTTTCATGCGTTGGTGTCTCCTTATACATTGAATTAAACTCCTAAGACTTCTTTGAATTGGTTCTACCAATATTGATTCCTATTATATGCATTTGGATTGTAATTTGGTGAACCTTGTATTTTTTGGAGCCATCGATTGAATTTGAGGGAAGTTTCATGAATACCGCTGACATGGAAACAAATTGTTACTGCATTTAGTTTTGAACACACTGGAAGTATCAAGAGGTTGTTGCAAACCTGATTGAGAGTGGGATATGAAACTATGACCCTTTCGAACCAGAGTCGAGTTTCACGAGTCATGCGACATTGAATTGTGTTGGCTATGCATTGAAATTGGTATGTTGACTCTTGAAGGCCGTGCAAAGAATATAATTTTTTTTTTAATGTGCTATGTGTGTCAGTCCTTTTTTAAAAGGAAGTGATTCCCATTTGAAATTATGTGATTCTCCATGTTTATTTTCCATGAATCCATGCATTGAAATTGGTGTGAGATGTAATAATATACGTTGACCGCATAAATCAGTTTATATGTGCTGAAAGTGCATTGAGTTCTTATGAGTGGCGTGTTAAGATATATGGTGTATCATGGTATGGTTTTTATGGCATATGGTCACTCTTCATAATGTGCATATAACTTGAATGTAGTGAGAGTATTATATAAATTTTATAAGTGATGTATTACATGCGAGTTAATATGGCATATAAAATTTGAGTTCGTTTTTTTAAGGAACCTTGAGTGGTATGTAGTTTGAGATGTGTCGTTCACTATTTTTTTATATGGTAATGAAATTGCATGGTGTTGTGGCTATTCATATGTATAATAAAGAGTAAAGTTATTTTTAGAAAGTAGATATTTTTTTAGAATGCATTCACTTATATCTATTGTTGGAGTGGTTTTCTCTAGCAAAGAGAACTATCCTGGATGGTCCCGGAAGATAAAACACACCCTCATTTTCAATGAGTAGTGGAAAGGGGTTTGTGAAGGAGAAGGAAACAATGCACCTAAAAAGCCCACTTGAGATAAGGAGCTTTCCATTTGGGAAAACAAGAATAGCAAGGGCTATGCCTCGATTGCAACGTCAGTAAATGAAGAGGTAAGTTAACATATTTTGACATTTTCAAATTCCTTTGAAGCTTTTAAGAAGCTGAAGGAATTGTATGACTCGCAGTCTTAACTTGAATTTTTTCAATTGATGATTAATTTGTTCAGTCTTGAGTTGAAAAATGATGACCCTCTTTCCTTAGCATCAGAAGTAAGATCTAGTATGCATGGCATAAAATCCACTGGTGCTGAAATAGATGTTCCTCTCATATCGTATGTCAAGGCACTATATCGCACCTATTCACATTATCTTGATTCATTACAAGCAAGTGGTAACCTTGAAGAGATTACCTTTGACTTCCTTGAAAAGAATTTTGCTAAAAGAGAGAAGGATTTTGGGAAGAAGGAAAATCCTTAGTCTACTGAAGAAGTTGTGTGCCTTGCACAGAAGGAGAAGAATCATGCACAAGATTCTTCTAGAGGAAGATGTGACCAAAGAGGAAGAGGAAGGAGGAATTTCAGAGGTAGGGGGACGAACATTTTCAAGGAGAAAAGTTTGATCTTCATTCTATACGATGCAATAGAGATGGACATGATGCTTCCACTTGTAAGTTGCCTTGGGACCGAATTGAGAAGCAAAAAAATGAAGGGGAAGGTAAAATAACTGACAAAGGGAAAGGTAAAATAACTAACCAAGGGAAAGGTAAAGCACTTGAATCTGCTCATATTGTGTTACATTGCCACATTGGAGTAACTGAATACTTATTCAATGCTTCACTTGCTTCATGGAAAGATGATTGGTTGCTTGATTCAAGAGAAACTTGCCACATGAATTTCGGAAAAAAATAAATAAATAAATAAATAAATAAAAATAAATAAAAATAAAAAAAAATAAATAAATAAAAAAATAAATAAAAAAATAAATAAAAAATAAAAAAATAAATAAATAAATAAAAAAAAAAAAATAAAAAATTAAAAAAAAAAATTAAAAAAAAAAATTAAAAAAAAAAATTTAAGAATTCACTGATAATGTTGATGGAGCATTATACTTTGTAGACAAGTCACTAGCACATTTGGCCCAATTTCCGACGGCCAATTCGTCGCTCTTCCGACACATAGGCGTCGCAAGAGCGACAGTTTGAGGCGAGGCAAAATGTGGTTAGCCATTACGTCGCAATTCCGACACTTCAATAAAGTGTCAGAAGAGCGACACATTTTCCGACGTTTCCATACGGTTGTCTCTCTTTCGACGCCTATGCGCTCTTCTGACATTATTCCAAAACATTGATCTTTCGACGAAAACAAAACATCACTCTTTCCACGAACAACAAAATGTCGCTTTTCCGACGAAAAATAAAACGTCGCTAATCCAATGAAAAATAAAACGTCACTCTTCCGACGGAGAAAAAAAAAACAGTCACTCTTTCAACGAAAAAGAAACATCGCTCTTCCAACGAAAAAAAACATTGCTCTTCCAATGGAATGCAAACATCTCTCTTCAAAAACACGGTCGCTCTTCCGACGAAAAAAAAAACATCGCTCTTCCAACGAAAAAAAAAAAAAAAAAAACGTCACTCTTCCAATGGAATGCAAACATCGCTCTTCCGACCGGGAAAAAAAACAACAACAACAACAACAACGTCGCTCTTTTGGCAGAAACTAAAAAATATTTAAAAAAAATAAAAAAAAAAAAATATATATATATATATATATTTAGATATCCCACCTTCTTGAGTTGCAGTTTCACTCAAGATTTCGGCAGATAATTTTGGACTTGTATGAAAATACAATAAATAACTTTGGGATCAACCAGCGAAATACCATAATATCATAAATTTAAGGTTCAAAATCTGGGCTAAGTGGTTCTGCCTTGGATCTTTACCTGTAATTGAATGCAAATAGTAATTCAGATTTGGTAGCTTCCATTGTAATTATGAATACTATTTTAATATTTTATCATGTTTCAAGACTCCATATTAGGTTAGGAAATTGCGATGACAGACATGGATCACTTAATAATTTTGTCAGCTACTTTGACTATTATTCATGCATTTAAAATAGACTGATAAATTCTCTCAATTAAGTTCACTAACAACCCTAGTTAAAAGATGAAGCATGGAATCATATCTAACTTGGGATCATGTTGAAATCAACCCCCCTGCGTAGTCTCTTATTTATTATATCTGCAACCTTTTTTTGCTACGGAACTAGCATAATGGTCACCTGTTGCGAGATTTATCCTCACATTCCATGCATAGCTTGTTTTCAAATCACTTCAACTAAAACAGGGCTTCTAGACTGCCACTTTTAAAATGTGGAATATCTTATTAAATTTTCTTCCAACTATTCCCATGTCAAACAAGCTCTCGAGTAGTTGTATTTGTTTTGAACTATTTCATAACACCCTCCACAATTATTCATATGATAAAAATATTTCAAATTCAACAAAAGTGCTACTTTTCCCACTCATGAGTCACCCTCCATTGGATGTGATCTCTTTTACACTGTTTGCAGGCATATAGTAGAACCAAATCATGAAAATAAAAGTTGTAATAGAATGAATCTATAATACGTAACTCACTTCTAGAAATACCAAACTGAAAACTTTCAAACTCTGCAATCTAACACCTCACTCACCTGAAGAAAGGTAGCATTCAACATGTAAGAAAAATTGATGTAAGCACTCCATAGATCATATTACAGAAAAGATAGCATGGCTTCTTCTTTCCTACATGTAATAGTAAAACTAAATGGTTATTATATTCAATGCTATAGATTCTAGATGAAACTAGAAAAATAATATTACACCAAGAATCACAAATAGGATATAAAAAGGACCAGAAGAGCAACATTAACAAAGCAATTGACTAAAATTATTACCAGATAGACATAGAAGATTCTTCAAATACTTTGACTCAAAAGATGTACCAGTACTACAATTCCTTTGACTCAGAAGATGTACCAGTACTACAATTTCTAAATTCATCAACTAGACTTTCCCCACCCCAAAACCTTCTCGAGATTCTTAGACTCTCAACTCTTCAACTTAGAGTAATAAAACTCAAACTAACTCTGAAGATACACTCAATTTATGCATTGCATGAAGAAGCATTCAGACTAACTAATTATAAAAGAGCAGATCTATAACTAGCCTTGCAGATTTGAGACCACGAACTTTGTCAGACTCAATTAATGGTTAGCCTGGAAGACCTTCATAAATGATACCAATTTCTCCACACCTGCCAATAGCATTGCATTATAAATTGAAGCCCTCATTCCTCCCGTAGATCAATGTCCCTTAACTCATATCATTAAAGGCCTCGAGTAGTTGTATTTGTTTTGAACTATTTCATACCACCTCCATAATTATTCATATGATAAAAATATTTCAGATTCAACAAAAGTGCTACTTTTCCTACTCATGAGTTAGCCTCCATTGGATGTGATCTCTTTTACACTATTTGCAGGCATATAGTAGAACCAAATCGTGAAAATAAAAGCTATAATAGAATGAATCTATAAGACGTAACTCACTTCTAGAAATACCAAACTGAAAACTTTCAAATTCTACAATCTAACACCTCACTCACCTGAAGAAAGGTAGCATTCAACATGTAAGAAAAATTGATGTAAGCACTCCATAGATCATATTACAGACAAGATAGCATGGCTTCTTCTTCCCTACATGTAATAGTACAACTACATGGTTATTATATTCAATGCTCTAGATTTCAAATGAAACTGGAAAAATAATATTACACCAAGAATCACAAACAGGATATAAAAAGGACCAGAAGAGCAGCATTAACAAAGCAATTGACTAAAATTATTACCAGATAGACATAGAAGACTCTTAAAATACTTTGACTCAGAAGATGTGCCAGTACTAAAATTCCTTTGACTCAGAAGATGTACCAGTACTACAATTTCTAAATTCATCAACTAGACTTTCCCCACCCCAAAACCTTCTCGAGATTCTCAGACTCTCAAATCTTCAACTTAGAGTAATAAAATTCAAACTAACTATGAAGATACACTCAATTTATGCATTGCATGAAGAAGCATTCATAATAACTAATTATAAAAGAGCAAATCTATAACTAGCCTTGCAGATTTGAGACCACGAACTCTGTCAGACTCAATTAATGGTTAGCCTGGAATACCTTCATAAATGATACCAGTTTCTCCACACCTACCAACGGCATTGCATTATAAATTGAAGCCCTCATTCCTCCCACAAATCGATGTCCCTTAAGCTGCAACATGCCCTCGCTTGCTGTCTATTTGATAAAATCACTCTCAAACTCACACTTCTTAAGTGTAAATGGAACATTCATCAAAGACCTGACTGATTTCTCCACTGGGCATCGATAAAACCCATTGCTCGCATCGATCGCCTCATAGAGAATCTTAGCCTTATGAACATTTTTCTTCTCTATTTTGCTCAATCCCCCCTGTGCAAGGAGATCCTCAAACACCGGGCCATACATATAGATTGTAAATCAAGGTAGGGTGTATTACAAAGACTTTTTCTTAGAGTGAATTTTGTAATCCAGCATGAGGGGGGTGCTCTGTTGAGCATTGCCAATAATGTCATTTCTGATTATAGCAATGGTTACCCTTGCTAGCTCGATATTTTTCTGAGCTCCAGCATAGATGACCCCAAATTTAGAGACATCCACAGGCTTGCAGCAAAAGTTAGACGACATGTCAGCAAACAGAAAGGTATTGTCCCCTTTGGGCGTAGGGTAGTCCTTAAACTCAACACCATGAATGGTCTCATTGGCACAAATATGAAAATATTTTGCATTTGGGATTAACTGGATTTCCTCCTCAGAAGTTATTCTTGTATACTTAGTAGCCTTTCCAGACCAAGCCAAATCGGCCTTGCAAAACCTCTGACCTTCTTTGAAGGCCTTGTCACCCCATGATCCAGTCACAATATAATCCGTTGTATCTTCTACACCACATAACTTTAACAGCAAACAAAAAAACTATGTTGAAGCCCCACCTGAAGGAAAAGGACCTCATAATTTGCAGGAATGCTAAGAAGCTCACGTAGATCAGATTCAGCCTTTTGTATAACAGAAGTGAACTCCTTACCTTTATGGCTCACCTCCATTATGCTCATCCCCAAGCCCCTCTAGTTGAAGAGCTTTGCCTTAGCTTTTTTTATAACATTTGCAGGCAGAGTCGCTGGCCCTGCAGCGAAATTGAACACGCGACCTTCATCCTGCACTGGATCTGAGAATCCTGTTCATGGGGTTGCAGAAGATGGTGCCACAGTTGTGCATGTGATAGACAGGGTTTTTCGTGATGGGTCATGGGTTTTTTCTCTCTGGTATAAGGATGGTGTGCATATCTTGGTACCTATGATTGAAGACTAGCATGGGCATAAAGGGTTATCAGTATGACAGAAAGGGTTGATGAGTTCAGGATTCAGGAATGGGCATATCAGCAAACTAAAACAAAGAGAAACCAAACAACCATTGCCACGGATGCAAACAAGAACTTCTTAGAATAACATAGACAAAATAACCAAATCGGCATATCAGCAAACCAAAACATATAGAAACCAAATAGCCATTGCCGCAGAAGCCAATCAAAAATTCTGATAGCTAATAAAATGCACCATAACCAAATGGGCAGAAGTAGAAAGTAACAAAACCAAATGGGCAAACAAATAACCAAAGAAACCTAAAGGGAATTTCATTATCATTGGATAAACACAGAAACTTGACTTACCGCATCCTTCCTCCAAACCTGCGACAGTATGGCCACATCCTTCCTCTAAACCTGCAATAGTATGGCTGCATCCTTCCTCAAAACCGACGACAGTATGGCTGCATCCTCCCTCCTTCCCTGGATAAACCATGCAACCAGAGGGAAATGAATGAGGGAAATTAAAACTTTTGATATTTGAAAATTTTTGACATTTTGAAATGAAATACGTGTGTTTTTTAAGGCCACTCAAATTCCATTAAATAAAATGTGTGAGACTTTTCTTGGGGTTAATAAGGGATTTGGGTAAATAAGTGGTATTGTTGATTATAAATAATTATTAATGAGGTTAGATCTAAGACATTTATTTAAATTATTAATTATATAAAATTGTTGAATTTTTATTTCATAAAATAGGGATTTTGGTTGATTTTTTAATCTAATTATGTGATATTAAGGATGAATTATGGTAACTTAAAAATAAGTTTTATGTGGTTAAAAGGGAAGTAGTAATGTTATGGTATGAATGATTATTTTCAATGAAAATTTTGGTTTAGTAAGGATAACTCATCTATGGACATTTTCCACGATTTTTAAGACGGAGTCAATATAGGAAAGGTGATACTTAAAGGGCTCCCACATGCTTTAGAAATTTTATATTTACTAGTTTATAAACATTAGAGGTGGAAAAATATCATAAGCTCTAGAGCTAAGTTTGTTCCAACTTAGCTATATCTTGAACAACAAATTGTTGTTGACGTCAAGGATATGATAGAAATTTGGTGGGTTGTAGGGTAGTCTTGTCATGAAATAAATGTAATGTAGTTACTAGGTAGGTAGGGGGGACCATTTTGGTGGAACTTGGCCATAAATGGCACATCTATCCATGCATATTTTTTTAAGAACAAATACACCTAGTGGATTATCATTGTACGGGAATCACTTTAGGATCTAGGCTACTGTGCACACACTAACTAAAGGGATATTAGTGAAACCCACAAAAGTATTATAGGTGATTTTATATAAATAGGTGTTCTTGTGTTCTCATTGGTTAGTTATGGGAAAATGACAATAAAGTAAGAGAAGTTATAGGTGCTTTTATAGAAATAGGTGTTCTTGTGCTCTCATTAGTTAGGTATGGGAAAATGAAAATAAAGTAAGAGAAGGATTTGACTACTGGACAATAAGAGGAATGATTCCACACAAAAACAAGCGTGGTGCTGCAACAATTTCTAGGCTAAGGGTTTTTGAAGGGGTTCCCCCACCATATGACCGGAAGAAGAGAATGGTCATTCCAGATGCTCTGAAAGTGTTGAGGCTTCATCCAGGTCACAAGTATTGTCTGCTTATAGGAAGGCTTTCCAAAGAAGTTGGCTGGCATCACTATGACACTATTATGGAATTAGAAGGGAAGATAAAGGAAAAGGCTCGAGTATCATATGAGAGAAGGAAGCAATTGGAAAAATTGAGATCAAAAGCAATGGAGCTAGCCGAAAAGCAGCTTGCCCCAGAGATGGATAAGATAAAACTTGACAACATATTGGTCAATTTCCTTCACCCTTTATTGGTTATTCAGAAGGGGTATGAATACATCACCGTTAATATCAAGGCAACGCCTAGAAGATCAAGGGCTGCAAGTTGTAGTTTTCGTTTGAACATCAACATACCACAACCATGCTTACAACTAGGATATGTTTTTTTAGGAGGAGAAATCTCATTGAGATCAACATCAAGGATCCATTGCAAAAAAAAATGCACAACTTGTGGTGATTCCAGATGAGCATAGATGAATAGCTACATTAATAGATGTTGAATGTGGAAACTATGGAGGAAAAATATGAAATTCATCTTCCTTTTGCATTCGAGCAAGAGGAAAATAAATCATCAACGAAAATTCAAAATTTTCAAGCTGAGCAAGATCAACCAAATTGGGGGTAGAGTTTGGGGAAACTTCGTAAGTGAATGGGGCCTATGTGATATGGCTACGAGTTATCTACCCCCACACAATCCTATAAGCAAACAGTGAACATTTTAGGCATAGGGTTAATTAACCCCACACATAGGGATTACATAGGTTTTGTTCCCACGCCACATGCTCATGAACTGAAATCTCTCTTTACTATCAATATGTGCCTATGCAGCAACAAGACATCTATTCAATTTTAATAGTTGGGTGTCTCTTATAAGAACCATGCCAGACATGTAATATTTTCAGATAATGAGGATCACAACGTTGTCTTAATCTCCAGACATTAGTGATTACAGAGGTTTTGTTCACATGCCTCCACCCATCTAGATTCAGCCTGCAGACATATTCTGGGATTCCAGAGGAGATCTTCCTCCACCCAATAGCCATGAGGGATTCCATAGGTTTTGTTTCCACACCTCCACCCTTCTATTTAATTAGGAATCATCCTAGATAACCAAGCAATAGCCATGCTTAATGAAAGGCGAAGGGCTCCAAGTCTTGCAGCTCTATCCCACGACCAAACGAAGGCACAACTAGCTAGGGAGCAACAGGCAAACGGGCCGCAAAAATGTGCACAGGGCACCCGTGCGGTCACAACTTAGAAAATTTGATACGCCTGCCCTTAAACAAAATGACCCGACCCGAACACGTTTGGGTGGGCGCCCTCACACGGCGCGCACGACCAAACGAAGGCACAAGGGAGCAAACGGAAAATAGGCCGCACGAACTTGAAAAAGGCACCCGTGCGGTCACAACTTAGCAAATTTGATACGACCGCCCTCAAACGAAACGACCTACGCCGACCCGAATGCGTTTTGGCAGGCGCCCTCACACGGCGCGCCCGAACGAATGAAGGCATAAGGGAGCAAATGGAAAACGAGCCACATGAACGTGCACAAGGAACCCCTGCGGTCACAACTTAGCAAATTTGATACGGCCACCCTCAAATGAAATGACCCGACCTGAACGCATTTGGGCGGGCACCCTCACACAGTGCGACATGGCATGCACGACCAAACGAAGGCACAAGGGAGCAGCCGGCAAACGGGTCGCATGAATGTGCATAGGGCACCCGTGCAGTCACAACTTAGAAAATTTGATACGGGTGCCCTCAACCGAAACGACCCAACCCAAACACGTTTGGGTGGGCACCCTCAACCGAAACAACCCAACCCAAACGTGTTTGGGTGGGCGCCCTCAACCGAAACGACCCGACCCAAACAGGTTTGGGTGGGCGCACTCAAATGAAACGACACGATGTGCCCGACCGAAAGAAGGCACAAGGGAGAAAACGGAAAATGGGCCACACGAACATGCACAAGGCACCCATGCGGTCACAACTTAACAAATTTGATACGGCCAACCTCAAACGAAACAACCCGACCCGAACGCGTTTGGGCGGGCGCCCTCACACAACGCGCACGACCGAATGAAGATACAGGGGAGAAAACAACAAACGGGCCGCACGAATGTGCAAAAGGCACCCGTGCAGTCACAACTTAGCAAATTTGATACGGCCACCCTCAAACGAAACAACCTGACCCGACCCAAACGCGTTTGGGCGGGCGCCCTCACACGGTACACCCGACCGAACAAAGGCACAAGGGGGAAAACAACAAACGAGCCACATGAACGTGCACAAGGCACCCTTATGGTCACAACCTAGAAAATTTGATACGGCCACCCTCAAACAAAACGACCTGACCCGAACGCGTTTGGGCAGGCGCCCTCACACAGCGCGTTTGGGCGGGCACGACCGAACGAAGACACAAGGGATAAAATGGAAAACGGGCCTCATGACTGTGCAAAAGGCACATGTGTGGTCACAACTTAGAAAATTTGATACGGCCGCCCTCAAACGAAACAACTTGACCTGACCCGAACGTGTAATTTGGGTGGGTGCCCTCACACGGCGTGCCCAACCAAACGAATGCATAAGGGGGAAAACGACAAACGAGCCACACGAACGTGCACAAGGCACACCTGCGGTCACAACTTAGCAAATTTGATACGGCCAACCTCAAACGAAATGACCCGACTAGAACACGTTTAGGCGGGCTCCCTCACACGATGCGACATAGCACACACGACTGAACGAAGGCACAAGGGAGAAACCGACAAACGGGCCGCACGAACGTGCAGAGGGAACCTGACTCTTCTTATGAGAACTCTTCAATTTGAGAATAACCTTGTACCAAGTGTACAATTATGAATACCTCCCTAGTTAAGAGGGAGTGTTGGAAAATGTAACCAGTTTCGAACTTCACAATAGTCAATGTACTCAAATTATTATATATATTTTATTTTCCAAGAAAAAAGAAGAAAGACAAATATTATTTTTGAGCATGGGATTCATGCCCTAGTTTGATGATCATCTAGGTAAAGCATGTTCTTCATGCTTCTAGGTCTTTTCCATTGTTATGTACCTTGTGCTTCTAGGTTTTGTCCTTTGTTATGTACCTTGTGCCTGCAAGGATTGCCGTTGATCTCGGACATTTACCTTAGTTTACTTTTATTTTTAAATTTAACCTCTTGCTACATTGTTTATAAAATATATAGAAACTCTTTCTAATGTATTTCATTGTCCTTATATTTCTCTTCATTATTTCCTACCACATCCCCCCACTCCTCCTATCGGTGTTCCTTTGCACCTCTCAGTGCAATTTCTAGTATAATTTTTCTTTTGCACGGAAATTTCGTCCACTGAAAGTGAAAAAAAAACTTTCATTTACTAACATGGACTAATGAAAGGGATTCTAATTGAATATTTTTAGAAATTTATTATTTGTGATTTTTATTTAAGGATAAAGGGATTGTTAAAGAGGGTGATGTTGAGAAGTTTATATGGGTTTTGAAAGATGGTGTGGTTTTCTAATGTATGAATGTCTTTTGATGGAGACCATGCTATTTTGTAAAATATTGTAAGTGTTTTGATAGAGGTTGACTCAATAATGAATTATATGGACCATGTAATAGGGTGACTATATTGTTGAAGGGTTTAGATCTTATGCTATGGAGGGAAGTACTGTTGGGAGGAGCCCATGTGGCCGAGAGTAGTCATTGTAGGGAGAGAAAATGTTGGATGGAATGTTTCTTTTATATCTTCCTTAATAGGTTACAACATTTAAAAATATCTTGTTTAAGGTGATTATCTCTCCATGTAAAGGATTTGTGGACCATTGGTATGGTGTGGTGGACTTCACCATCTCCAACAAATCACCTGTAGCTAGTAAATGTACATAGATGTAGCATCACAATATCTATATAAACTAATGGTGTAATATATTTATTATAACATAATATAGCTAGTAAATGTACATAGTAGCATCACAATATCTATATAAACCAATGGTGTAATATATTTATCATAATTAATGTTATAGAAGCATAAACAATTATTATGCAACAAAAGGTTATAAATTGAAATTTAGATTTACCTTGTAATAATGATAAGTAATATTTTTTCCCAAAAGTTATAATTTATCACTCTAAGATATAGTTTTAAATATTTTATTATATTTCTATTCATAAATTTCATATTTCTATTAATAAATATTTATCATTTTAATTTTAATTACGTTGTAAGGCACTCACGTTATAGGATCATATGCATGATTTGATACAATGGGTATTGGCCATTAGATGGTGTAAATTACCATCAAATATCACGCCACTGTAGACTTTTTGGATTCATATGTGAGGCATGGGATTTGATGAAGTTTCTAAATTATACGTCGATCTTGCGACGGTTTGGAGCAAAACGTCGCAAGACCGACGTATATTTTAGAAACGTTGCATTTCCGACGTTTTCTCCAAACCGTCGCAATACCAACGAATATGTTAGAGACGTCGCACTTCTGACATTTTGTCCGAAAAACGTCGTAATACCGACAAATAGTTTAGAACGTCGCATTTCCGACGTCATTCATAAACGTACCAAAAGAGACGATGTCCCTAAACGTTAGTATAGCGACGATTGTTGGCGGATTTGAAAATTTGATAAAAATTGGGGAAATTTCCGATGTTACGACAAAAGTGTCGGAACTGAAGTGTCATAATTTTGACCAAATGTACTAGTGAGTCAAAACTCAAGGCATCAGGGCTTGGCACCATCAAGCTCAAACTGCCTGGTCTTCCGGAACTTCTTCTACACGATGTTCTATACCTCCCGGCGCAAAGGATCAACATGTTGTCTTTGATCCACATATGCCAGAAAGGACACTGCATTCATATATTTGATGGAAATTTCGGTGTCATAAAAGCATAATATCACTCACTTTTCACGACGGGGATAGAATAAGAAAGACTTCTAAAGTTGCAAGGAACCTCTGCTCGTGCACAAAAGTTCTCATACAATTCTCACTATGATGAAGGTACATTTCCATCAAGTCTTTTATGGCATGCTAGATTTGGACACTTGAACTATGACAACCTTCATTTTTTGAAGAAAAATGGTGCTACAGGTTTGCCTACAATTCCTAGGAAAATTAAGCAATGTGATGCATGTATTCTAGGAAAGCACAACAAACAGCCTTTTCATGATTCTCATTCTAGAGCACATAGAAAACTTGAAATCATTCTTTTTGATTTATGTGGATGGATGCATGTTCCTTCTACAAATGGTAATAAATATATGATGACATTTATTGATGACTACACCAGAATGTGTTGGGTTTATTTATTGAAGAACAAATATGAGGCTTTTGAAACATTCAAGAACTTTCATGCATGGATCGAAAATGATACACAATATAATATTGGTTATATTCACATTGATAATGGAAAAAAATACACTTGAAATGAATTTCAAAACTATCTTCGCCAGGATGGGATCAAACATCAAACAACCATGCCTTATAATCCCCAATAAAATAGAGTAGCTGAAAGAATAAACAAGATAATCTTAAATATGGTACGTTCCATGATGTTTTTCAAGAATGTTAAACTGATGTTTTGGGCTGATGTAGTTCTATGTGTTGTGTATGTAAAGAAAAGGTGTCCATATAATGTTATAAAAAACAAGACACCCTATGAAATGTGGTCTAGCCACATTCCTTTGATGAGGTATCTCAGGGTTTTTGGTTCCACCTGCTATGCCTTGATACCTAAGGAACAAAGAAACAAACTCGGTGCAAGGAGTCACAAGTGTATCTTCTTGGGGTGCTCGAATACCTCCAAATCATACCCTCTCTATGATGAAGTCAATAAGGAGTTTATAATATCTAGAGATGTGATCTTTCTTGAATATTCTAAGGTTGACAATGTTGTTGAGCAGAAAATTAATCGCTTGTATAGGTTGAAACATGTAAAATATTTTCAAGAGTTTGATAATGAGAATCCACATATTGAACTTGGGGGGTTCCTATATTGGATCAATCTGTGGAATATTATTCTAAATATCACTCTCCCCCCCCACCGCATGGAGCTCCAGCCACTAATCCGGGTGACACTTTGAGTGACGTGATTGACAGAATTGGGAGACCAAATCTTGATTCAGCCCCAACTCATTCAACTGAGAAGCCTGGGAAATCTCAGAAAGTTCCTCCAAAATGGCTGAAAAAGACACTTGAAAGTGTTCGTCCCGATAAGGTTGGAAAGACAAGAACAAGAAGATCAACCAAACATAATGGAGGTGATGTAGACAATCCCCATTCACCGATTGATATGGATGTTTCTTATGATCGTGAACTAAATCTGTCCACAGATTTCAAACCATCTTCCTTAAAATAAGTTGATTCTCATGATGAATGGAAAGAATCGATGCAAAGAGAATATGATGCTTTGATAAAGAATGACACCTACAAGCTGGTTGATCCTCCATTGGGAACCAAACCAATTGGCTACAAGTGGGTCTTCAAGAACAAGTATAAAGAAGATGCCTCACTTGACAGGCACAAAGTCAGGCTTGTGGCAAAAGGTTTTGCACTGAAGGAAGGGGTTGACTATGAGGAGGATTTTTCCCCTCAACAAAATGGGCTCCCATCCAGACACTCTTTGCCTTGGTGGGACAAAATAATTGGAAAGTCCATCAAATTGATGTAAAAACTGGTTTCTTAAATTGAGATATGAAAGTGAATTTTTTTTATGTCCCAAGCAGAAGGATTTTTTGTGAAGGGCCAGGAACATAAAGTATGCAAGATTGTAAAATCCTTGTATGGCCTCAAGGAAGCACCGTGTGCTTAGTATAAGAAGTTAATTGGGCATCTTCTGAAACTCAACCTCAAACATTATGATCTTGATGATGCAACTTTGTTTGTCAAGAAAGTTGGAAAAACAAGTGTATATATTCTGGTGTATGTGGATGATATTCTCATGACAAGGAACAATGAGAGCTACATTGCATCCATAAAGAAGGAAATGAGGAAAGGTTTTGAAATTCCAGATTTGGTCTATGTTCACTACTATATTAGTATTGAAGTAACTCAACATCCAAAGTTTGAATTCCTCTCTCAAAAGAAGTACATTGGAGATCTGTTGAACAGGTTTGGCATGACTAAGTGCAATCCTTTAACTACTCCAATGGAATAGAACTTAAAGCTCACATCCATTGCAGGAAAATAATTTGAGGATGCAATGAAGTATAGACAAGTCGTAGGAATTCTCAACTACCTGAATACTATCAGACCAAACATTTCATTTGTTCATTGTAAAATTCTATGGATTCTCATCCTGTCCTGAAGATGGATCCCCGTTGGGATTTGAAACTTCGACTAATGTTTTTCGATACTGTGGATAATCCGGAGAATTTTACAATGAATGATAACCACATAAGCCTTAAAACCATAATTTCATTTGTTGTTGTAATCCTCTCCAAGTTTATGTAAAATCCTTATGAGGGTCATTGATCTGCTGCAAAAATAGTTCTAAAGTACTTGAAGCGAACTCAAGACTTTGGACTTAAGTATACACAGGTGGATGGCTTCATCTTGATGGGATACTATGATTCGGACTTTGAAAGGAGATAAAGAAACCAAGGTATCTACTTCAGGTTATGCAATGAGTCTTGTATCAGGAGCTGTCTCTAGGAGGTAACAAGAAAAATCAGTTCCAATAGATTCCATATCTGAGGCAGAATATGTGGTAACAACTTAAGCAACAATGTAAATTGTGTGGCTTAGGAAAATTCTATAATATTTGGAGGAGAAACAAGTGCATTCAAATCCTCTCTTGATTGACAATACTTATACAGTAAATTTGGATAAGAACCCAAAGTTCCATTCTCGAACGAAGCACATCAATACAAAATACCATCTTATTTTATATCATGTTGAGGCCAAGACAATCCACCTACGCCATTGTTCCATGAATGAGCAAATCACATACATCTTCACCAAAGTACTTGGAAGAGAAAAAATTGAAAGGTTCAGAATGATGCAAGGACTCACCAACATCCCTTCGTATTAAGGGGGGGAATGTTGGCACCTAATCTTTGGGATTAGGTAAATCCATGTAAATAGGAAAATAAAAATAATTGGAAGATGAAGGGACATTGGGAGATGAAACCCAATAGTCTCCCTCTCCATCTATATATCCATGTTCTATCTTAATGCAAAACACGAGTTCCTGCATGGAGTTGCTCCTAGTATGACATCATGAAATTATTTTTCTTTCTCATCATAGAACCTTTTAGTTACATTTTTATCCTTGAAATGTTTGTGAAAATTTTCCCAAGTCACTTCATGTTCATTGGTTCCCTGAATAATCTTAATTTCTTCCCACCATACGGTGGCTTTACCTTGTAATTGCTAAATTTCCAACCTAACCTTTAAGCTATCATCATACTTGTAAATTTGAAAGTATTTATTCATGTTAATTAGCCCAGCTTTAGAAACTTTCTCTACCTCTCCATGAAACATCGGGGGTTTAATATTCTTTAATTCCACTCGTAGTTAGACTTTTTGTCTCTTGGTCCCTTTTCCACCAAGAACGTTATGAGATCCTTCTTCATTATCATTTCAGTCTCCCTCAGATTATCGATTGTCTTCCCTTTGTCGATGTGCTTCAGTCCTATCTTTGTTACCAGGAATCATATTTGACTCTCTTTGATTTTGTCTATTTGAAATGCTCTTCATGATTCTCTCCCATTCTTGCCTTAATCTCTCATTATCAACCCTTAAATTTTTCATCTCAACTCGCAATTTTTGAACTACTTCTAGCAGCCTAATGTTTGTATTGCAGGGTTCCTCTCTTAACTAAACCCACATTTATGGATTGGATTCTTCAAATGGTATAGGTCCAGTTCCTACAATTTTTCTCATTGATGGTGTGATTCCAACTCCTCTCCCCATCTTGCTTCCACTTTGTGCATCATTAACACATTTTGTTTTTTTTTACAATTTCCCAAACATGCCACAATGTTGAAACCATGGCTTTGATACCACTTGTAACATCCACCAAAACTCACAAAAAAATAAATAAATTTGCCTACATTGTTACTTAAATTTACTATGGTATAACTTGAATATGGCATAGATTTATATACATTACTTTCAACATGTATAAGTGCCACTAGATTATGGCTAGGTTTCCTTCTTGACATGATTGTACTTTGTTGATTTATTTCACCTCACCTCATGTGGAAATTTATTTATAACCTATTATATTTATGTTGAAATTATTAACAAGAATTACGCCCAAGCCATAACTCATACAATTACCTTTAAACTTAATATCCAAATAATCAAGGTTCTCGGGTGAGTTTTAACCTACCCCGAGAGGTCTCTCGAAGGCTCCTCGGTTCTATCTATCATGCAAGAGGGGATGGAATATTTCATGCAACCGACCCTAGGTGGAATGCCTTCTGTCGTCGATATCCAAACCCTGGATCTGAAGGTCCATGTTTTCTATGGGAAGGTTACGGTAACTATTTCCCACCCCATCGTCGCACCGTTTAGTTATTTGCACTTCGACGGTGTCGTGGGGAGGTTCTGGAACTCGTCGTAATCCCTATGTTCTGTAACCTCTCCTACAACTATGCTACTCAACAGAGGTAAGTTATCTCTATAACCATTAATGTCTTGAATTTATTTATTCGGTGTTCTTACTTGTGTCAATGGGAGTTACCATTTCCATGGATGATGCGATTCAAGCAATTATTTTATGGTTTCATGATTATAGGCTTCTTGGAAAAATGAGGATCTCAAGATTGTGATGGTTAACTGAAACCCTTATTCTTCGAGGAGCAAGGTGAGAGCAATTTGAAATGGTTGGAGAGGTTTTTTTGTTTTTGTTTTGTTTTGTTTTGTTTTTTGTTTTTTGTTTTTTGTTTTTTGTTTTTCATATTGCAAGCATTGACAATGATGGTTCATGGCTGGCCTAGGGCGAAGGTTGTATACACCATCGGGTTAAAAAGGCCCCAAGGTAACATTACATTTACCTTTATTTGTTCTCCTAATATTGTTTATATTTATGAGGATTTTGGCAATTAACCAAGTTGGGCTTTCTTATTATCAATCGCAGGTGAAAAAATGGGAGTTGTCTAATTAAAAACATGACTAGGGTCAAACATATTTTCACATATTCCTAGGTTTCATCTCTCCTTCCTTTGATTTTTTGTTCTCGGGCTCTTTGGCCAACTTTTTTCTGTAGCTGATCATGGGTACTAATGAGTCATGCACAACACCCCTCTATCATTTAATTATGAAGAGAATTTATTTCATTAGGTCGTTAGAGAAGGTTTTAATAATGTCGAATTTGGCTCCTTTCCTAGGGCTTGCTTAAAACGTTTAAAGCATGTTCATGTGCTTTGTTTAAATTGTAATATGGTAGATAAATCTGCTAAGGTGTTAAACACATTTTATAGCTCCTTATTATTAGCCTCTTCCAGAAGATCACTCAACCTAGGGCTTAACAAATTTACTTATATATATATATATATATATATATATATATATATATATATATATATATATATATATTTGATTGGTTACTTTCTCGTTTATGTTAGGGTATTTTACTGCTTTCAACTCAATTTCTAAACTTTATACATTATTTGGCATACTCATGAATCGAATATATTTATTTAGAACTGTAATATATATTTACTCTCGTAATTCAGCTTAGATTTATGAACAATTGTCTTTACTCTTCATTGCTTAATACAGCTCCTTTTCCGTTTATGATAGTGGCTCCGACTGGTTTAACTTGGTCCAGTTACCTTTTCCCTATCGCTATTGGTTTATGATGTGTCCTTAACTACCAATAGACAGGGATATCAGATCAATTCTTCTTGCTGATCGGGCAAGAGAATGACCCTTAAGCTGATTTGGGTTCAGCCAAACCACAATTAAGATTTTGCCTCTTTGAGAAGAGGACTTAAAAGAATGTAAATTTAATCTAATTGCAAACTTATTCTATAATGCAAGCAAAAAGAAACTAATCTAAATCCTATCTCAATCAGGTAGATGAAAATCTTACCCAACTAAGAGCAAGATAATTAAATAATGAGAATTAAAATATGTTTGGTTTTAAATTAATGTTAAGCTAACGAAGAAATTCAATTAGCTCACATTTGTGAGTACCAAAACACATTCTATTGAGACCATTTGACTAAAATAATAAATCAACAACACTCCTGAAGAAATTCACAAAACTGATATCGATTATCATATCAGTCAAACTAATAATTAAACAATAACATGTGGAAGAAATTCACAACACATTACTATCTAATAAATCAGTGTTATAAGACAGATTTCTGAGTAATGGTTACTCAGAAATCGAAGTTTAATTCATAAGAGCAGAGATACATAACAATTTGAGACAAATTATCCATATCAACAAAAATGCCAAAAACATGAATAAAATGAAACAACAATTTTATTAACATAAAAATGAAACTGATATTTGTTACAGAAATGCCAAAAATACCAGTTAATTGAATCTGCTTCTCTGATCCTGGTCTCTAACAGTACTTTACATTACTTGAATTTCTGTTTTCAAGACAAGAGCTGCAGAAATGCAAACTCTGCCCATCATGCATAATTCAAGATATAAAGAATAAACCCTCATTAATGTTCAGATCTGAAATTTTCTCTCCTCCCCATCTACAACTCTAAATTCCTATTACAGAAATGCTTTTAGAAGTCTGTAATTGTAGAGGAGAGCCGCCACTTTTTACATTTTGCAATCTGCAATTTATAATCCTCCCAAAAGTATTTTTAGAAGAGAGTTTGTTGAAGAAAAATCTACCCAATCCAACTTTAATTGCTCAAAAATTCCAACTTTTAATTGTTGGAGTCTTCTCATTGATTGAAATATTTTTCCTCAATATCCCTTCTATTGTTTTTTCCTGCAAAAAGAAATTAAAATGAATTAAGATGCAACAATAAAATCCAAATATTATTTCTAACATTAAAACAAATCCAATCAAATTCTATTTAAATAAATAAAACGGAAATTTGAGCTTCTTATTGATACTCATAACGATCTTAATTAACCAAGGATAATATTGATGCATGAATCTGCAATTAGAAGAGGCTGGGCAAATGAAAATGAAGAAAACAAAACTCAGAAAATTGATTTTATTTTTAGAAATTCGGAGCTTGATCTTTTGCCTGATTTTTGACCCAATAAATCATCAAATCTGTTAGTGAAACCTCCTCAAAAATGTTCTCCTTGATTTTATCTTTCCAATGAGCCGTCCTGGGCCTCATTTGGTCAAGTATAACTCAATCTATGAGCTTCCAAAGTTGATGAGTCAAATCTGGCATAAATCTGGAAATTCTGTTTGTTGGGCTAAAAATCAGAATTTTTAATTAGAAATTTAATCCTAAATTAGATTCTAATTATCTAATAATTAATTCTAAATTAATTATTAACTAACTAACAATTAATTCAGTTACAAAATAAAATTAATATACAAATGATTTGAAAACGTTAATTTAAATATGATTAATATTATAATTTAAATTATATTAAAATTATAATAAACATTATAATTATAATATAATTATTATAATATAAAAATATAAAAAATTAATTTACAAACCATTGGAATCAATCCAAACCCAAAATTCATAAAACAAACCATTGAAATCAATCAAAACTCATTAATTCATCCATGTAAGTTTGTGGAAGGATATGGTGAGTGGAGTGTGAGGTGAGGGTGACGTGAGGTGAAACAAAAACTTTATATTAAAAAAAAAAAAAAAAATTTAACACATCGCATATCGCAAGAACCTTGGATCGAGGTTTTTTAAATGTGCATGTTCTAAAAATTGTGATGGATCCGAAATTGCGAAATTGCGATCTTGTGATCTGCGATGGATCCAAAATTTGCGATTTGTGATCTGCGATGGATCCGAAATTTGCGATCTGTGATCTGCGACGAATCTGAAATTTGCGATATGTGATCTGCGACGGATTTGAATTTGCAATTTGTGATCTGCGATGGATCTGAAATTTGCGATCTGCGATCTGCGACGAATCTAAAATTTGCGATCTGCGATCTGCGACGAATCTGAAATTTGCGATCTGCGACGGATCCGATGATGTAATATTTTATTTTATTTATTTTTTTGGTTTTATTTTAATGATGTTTATTTTAGCTATGAAATTTTCTAAACTACAGCCTCTCTGAAAAAGAATTAAAAAATAGCATTTTTAACCCAGACTAGAAAAATGATGGTACTTCAAAGGAGTACCATTTTTAAACCAGTTGACCAAATGAGGCGAAACAAGCATCAATGGGAGGCTTATAAAAAATCGATTCAATCAAAACAAGAATCCAAAGAAAATGAAAAATTAACAAAAGCGTAGGATACTCATTAAAATAAAATCCTAAAAGGTGCTTAGCCAAAAATTTATAAAAAGGGTCCCCATTATTTGAAGTGAACAAGTCAAAAATGGGGGGGTTGTGTTTTACCACAACAATGGTGACACACGGGAGAAGAACCAGTTATCTCCGTTTGATATCAATGAGATTTTCCTAAAATTCAAGTAAAAATAATTAAAGAAAAGAGAATTATGCTTAAAATTCTTAACTAGGTTCATTAGTCTGAATAAAAGAAAAAATCATCTAACTGTAATTTTTCTTAAAATTCCTCATAAATTAAAATATTTCAAAACTCTATATTAGTCCTTAATTAGTTGTAGAGATAAAACAGGGGTCACTTTACAACTTAGCTTTTTTAAATTATACTCATATGTCACAGGTAGAGCCACTGTTGCTAGCAAACATCTATAGTCTTGACAGGGTTACCTTTAATCACCAATGATTCAGAATCCCATCTCTTTAATAATTATTCACCTAGAGATAAATCCATTTATATTATTATTATTATTTATTTATTTTTTTAATTTTATTTTTATTTTTTATTTTTTTTAATCTTAAAAGTCATTGTCCTGGTTTGGTAGCCAGATAGTTGACAATGCCATTCATTGGTTATAATTGGACTGAACAAGCAGGCTCGTGATGAGACCCCTTGTCTTATAATTGTTTGCAATCATAAGCCATTACCTTGGTTTGTTTAGTAGTGTTGGTAATGTCAGTCTATTTTTCCCCTATGATCATGGTAAGCAGGCTCATGATGAGACCTCTTATCTTTTAAGTTTAAATATATCTCTGGATTATACTCTAGAAAAATAAGACTCTTCGGGACAGGGAGAATCATTGACTCCTTAAGAGTTAAGAATGACAATTTCAGAATTAAAAGGTGCTTTGCTGTAAAATGTCTTTACTTGGTTAAAAATAACTTTTCTTGACTGATAATAAAACTTTGAAAGATCTTAATAAAATATTGAAATCTCAAAATGATTACAATTTTGATGAAAAAAGAAATTTTTCCAGATTTTATGATACTTTGTCAACTTCTCTAAATTGATAATCTCTTCCTTAAGTATGTCTACCTTTATAATAAGAAAATCAAACTTTACTAAGAGATTTAAGAAAAAGTTAATAGATGACTATTAACATTTTTTCTCCATGTATGCTGACCATAGTTAGGTAACAAGAAGGCCTTCCATATAAATCATGGCAAAGTCACCAAAATCAAAACTGAGAATCAAAGGAAAAGAATTCTTATTCTAAAATAAGAAAGAAACTAACGAACAAAAATAAAAATGAAGAAATTTAAAAGTGGAAAGGAAAATTCAAGTTTCACAAGATAAACTCAAACAAGAATGTTTATAACAATGTCTCAACAATATGAAGAAAGAAATAATCGTGTAATCAATCCTTCTTATGTAGAGATTTAGAAAAATCATACCTTGCAGGGTTGTAGTGTTTTAGGCTTTTTAGATAGCAATGACGATAAAATTCAGCCACAATGAATACTTTTTGTCTGATATCAATCTTTTTGTTTCCAAGCATCATCTTAATCATTTTCTAATAAAAAGGAATGCTTAAAGAAACAGATTAAAGGTTCAGAAACTTCCTAGCGTAGCTGTTTCAACGAGGATTATCGTTGCTTCTTGAAATTAAGCCAGGAGAAGAGTATGGACTTCGAAAATATGATCTGGCGAAGGATTGGAAGTTTTTATGAAGAGCTGCAAAACAAATTTATGTATCAGAACAACAAAACTTAAACTAAAGTAACGAAATGGAAATCAATGAAAGTGGGTACATGAATCTTACCATTGGATAATTGCTTTTGATCTTACCTGAAAGGTATCAATTTCTCCAAACTAGCTAACTTCTTATTTTAATTAACATTAAAAACATGAAGAAGTCAAACTAACCAAAATCCTATAACCAAAAATCATTATTTATTTTATCTAAACTAAAGCAAGCAGTAAAATAAAAAAAATGGAATGCTTAATGTTCGAGGGAAAACAAATGCATCAGAAATGAGAATGAAAATTTGCAGTAATGACTGTTTCTCAAAATATTATAAATTTCATATAAACTCCATGATTTTATAAATTTTCTAGAATCAAGACCACATCCAAGATAATAAAATTTAAATGTGAAGACAGAGAGGTCTTGAATTTCTTTTTAATTATGGAATTATATATTTAAAATTGAAATATATGAGAAATCAAAATGATTTGAATATGCTGCAAATTTTTCATTAATAGCTTTATTACCATAGTGGTTATCCAAGCTCGCTTTTAAAATAACACATCGTCGTATTGGATGATCACATCACATGTTTCTTCACCATGCTTTAATTTTAATTTGCAAGACTTCACCTTTGTTGCTATGCCATATATTGATTAAATGTTAATGGCTCAGAGGCATGCATTGAAAGCTCTCACATCAGAGATTGCAATGGCAAATTGCCGATATGAAAACATGTAATGAGGACATGTGCAATGAAATGAAGCGATCACATCATTAAAGATATATTATATTGGGGATCGGGGAATATTGATATTGTGTTTCTCATATTGCACATCGCACATTGCAGATTCTGAATTGTGATGTGAGAATAATTAAAAATGCGATGAAGCGATTGCGATATCGGCAATTTCTAATTGGCAATGCTAATCGGCGATCATAAGCACATGATGTAACATTTCTTGATACGTCGATATGCGATGAAGAGTGGACCCGATAAATTTATGATGAAAATTTAATAAGATATCGGACTTGAGACATCGACCCTTTTAAAGTTACGCTCCTACCATTATTTGTGATTGAATGGACGCGATATTTTATAAACTTGATTTGAATTTCATATCAGGTCCGAAATTATGTGGTCATCGCAATATGGTAAAGTCGTTTATCGGAGATTGACGATTCATGATAATGGAAGTATACTTAACCGCAAACCTCTGATATGCGAAATGCGATATAGCATATGAGTGAAGTAATACATCGGAGATCTTTTATGAACCATTTGTTATCAAAACTGCTAAGAGCTACTTCCGATGAAACATTTCGCTACAAATGGTTGTGAAGTGGATGATGTGATATCGGAATGAAATGATTGACGAAGATGAGCATGCTGAGAATATTGCAAACATTTTCACTGAAGTATCAGCAATATGAAAATCACATTGAATCCTATAATATTGCTTGAAATTTCAATTGGGTTTTCTGATGGTTGAAAGCAAAGTTAAAAATGCTCAAATTCTCAAAATAAAATTTCCCTGAAACCTATTGCAAATTTGAAATGGGTTTTCTGTTTACTTCAAGTTTTGAAAACAAATGAAAACCTGCAATTAAAACAGAAAAAGAATCAAAAATAAACTAAAGAAAAGATAAACTAATAATAGATGAAAATGAACTTGTAAATGCATCCCTGGAAGGAAATTCTCTGTAGATTTTACCTCATGAATCTTCAAATTATTCCTTCAATTTATCAAAATTCTGACTTTGTTCAAAATCATCTCATCATTTATTCTAAGTCAGGGTGAGCAATCAGCCTAAATAAAATCTGCTTGTTCATGTTCAGGAAATATCAAATTTACCAGAAATAAATATGAAAATAGTCTTCCTTTTTGAATTGAAACAACAATTTATTTCATCTGCTCATTCTGAATTGACTTGAGAAAAATCTATATTGTTATAGTGACTGTTCAATAATGCCTTTAGTAAATAAATATGATGTGTATTACAACATCAGATAATAAACTAAAGGTCCGAATGGGATTAAAGCCACTAATTGTGGAAAAGTGTCAAAACAAATTTGAATGTATGCACATAGCAAAATGGACATCCTAAAGGTCAGCTTAACAAATTTTGAGGAAGATATTATGAACTTCATATGATTACCACGAAAGGTTAGACTGACTAATAATGATTGATTCAGAATTAAGCTTATCATAGACAGTCATACATTTCATGGAATAATGAGATCATGAAGCTTTTATATCCTCAAAACCTTTATCATATAAATTTCAAAAGAAAATCTTAGGAGGAAATCCCGAATATTAAGAAAAGTGGCTTTGAGGCGATTGATGCCAAGTGCAACCTTAATTGAATTTAATCAAGAGATTATTCAAAATAGACAGAGTTGAGGTATTGCTGTAAGAAATTTAAAAAAGGAAAGCAAGAATTAAAATTTTTTGATTGGTAGCAAATGTTTTCGTTGAACATGTATGAAAATGGTTGATTGCTTTGTTTTATTTTTAATCTACAGAACTATTAAAAATAAATTAACTATATAAAACAAACAAACAAAATTAATTCTACTCCTATTATAACCATATACTTGAAAAATGACTAGGTATAGTCATATTTCCAATGTAACCATTTTCTCATTTTAATCCTTGCATGTATGTACAATTCAAATGTTAGTAATAAAAATACAAATCTAGTTGAACTAAGAAAATTAAACCTGAAATCAGAATGTACAACTATTGTTAGAAGCTTATCTAAAATCTCCTTCTCATGAAGTTTTCTTTCCAATTGAATACCAATTGGATCATAGAAATCTGGATGGATTTCTATTAAAAATTGGGAAATGTTCAAAAGAGGAGATGAAAGGCCAGATCGTAGATATGAGCTTTTAGATTCAAAGGCCTGAAAAAAACTGTTAGTGTTATGTGTAAATGTTAAGTTGTTGACAATCTTCCCTGAAGGAAAAATTTCCAAATATTTTTCAAATGAATCAATGAAAAATGGATGGAAATCTTTTAAATGAAATGGAAAATTATTAATTAAATTGGATTGCTCGTAGATTTCTAAAAATACATTCTCTTGTTGATATTGCCTTTGAGAAGATAGAAGCTTTTGATAAGATATCAACATCGATTGAAATTGAAATTGAAATAGCTTTTGATGTTTTTTATTATAATATAAAACTTCAATTTTCCAACAGGGCAATGTATCAATTGAATGTTTGATAATAAAATGCTCAATATGCTACCGTAATGTATAAAAAATTTGAAAAATAAAATCTGATTTAATACAAAATAAGTGAAGAAACAAAAATAAAAAGAAATCACTATTGTTACAACTAATGTTACAGCACAGTTGGGATTGTTTTGAAATAATATCTTTTTCACAAGGATTGGCCAGAATTATGGAATTTGAGTAATTTTGAATTCCAACTTGTGAATTAGAAAGAGATTTATGATTATGAACAGGAATGAAAGCGAGATTTATTATTATGAACATGAATGAAAGCTTGATCATGATATGAATCATAAATTGTAATATTTTCTCGAATAGTGAAATCATGAAGATGATTATCTGCTTTAGAATGAAGATTAGTTGGAATAATTTCTAAATTGAAATGTTCCTCATTCTCAGATGTTATTTGAATTTTATCATGAGAATTCTCTTGAGAAAAATAGAAATCAACATCTTTTATGTCAGAGTAATTATCATAAATGACTTCACAAGATTCTTTATAATTCCCTTCAATCTCATCCAATATATCTAAACAAGGAGGAACAAGAATTTCATGTTCATTAATGGCAAAAGAATGATCGTTAATTGCTTCTCTATCTTGATAAAAATTTAATGGTAATTCATTTAGATCAGCCTCTGTATTTTCTGAAATATCATTAACACTAAGAGGGGAAAAATTATCATCATTAAAAATATCAGGATAAAGGGAAAAATGTGAATCTAAAATAATGCATTTAAAAATGTTTCTGTTTGAGAATTCTTATACATTATGCTCATTGTAAATTTCAGATTCTAAATCATTCCTTTGCGTACTCATGCTTTTTTGAAGAGGATTGCTTTGCTGCTCTGATTTCAGCATTTGCTCATCATGAAAAGATTCAGAAATTTGTACAACAGTTTGCATGCTATTGCTTACTTTGATTCTTGCTTGCACTTGCTGATTTTCAATCTGATTTTCTGAATTTAATGCAGAGAAAATTTCGGATTCCAATGCAGGTCTTTCTCCAAAATTGTTGTTTTTGTCTTCTTGCATTTTATTATAAATATTTTCCAAGCTTTGTGAAACCTCTTCATCACAATTTATTTGCACACCCAAATTGGAATTCTTATTTATATTGGAAGGGGATGAAACAAAGCTTGAACTAATTTCATATGGATCGGTAATAGGAGGAAGAGAATAATTATGTTCAAACCAATCTAGTGATTCTTCTTTCATAGGTTGATCTTTGACATTAAATTTTAAACAATTTAGATGAAGTCGAATATTAAAATCTCTAACAAAATCATTTTCATTTCGAAGATATTCAATTTCATCACATACCTGATCATAATCATAGTGGTCAAATTTACAAACGAAAATTGTAACAAATTGATCCCAGTTGTGAATTGAGACAACCGGAAGAGTTCTACACCAGTTTCTGGCTTTTGCCGCAAATGTGAGAGTAAAAATTCTGCATAAAATGCCTTCATCAATTCCTTGAAAATCATAATTTGAAATATTTTGAATAAATTGAAGGACATGATTAAAATCAGAAGAATTTCTCTCACCATTAAACTTTACCTGAGACAAGAGTCTTACCACTTCGGGTGGAGTATTGGAAGATGCACGTCCATGGATACAACTCCAAATTGGAAGTTTAAAAGGAGCCATCGTAATAAAAATAAAATGTTAGAATTCAAAGACTCCAAAGTAAAACAAATCTCAGGCCCTCCTTCTAGCGCCAAAAATGTTGAAGCCTCGAAAATCGTTGCTACAACATTGGGGGATAACCACCCGGTCCGGACCTTAATACAGCTCATTTTCCGTTTATGATAGTGGCTCCGACTGGTTTAACTAGGTCCAGTTACCTTTTCCCTATCGCTATTGGTTTATGATGTGTCCTTAACTACCAATAGACAGGGATATCAGATCAATTCTTCTTGCTGATCAGGCAAGAGAATGACCCTTAAGCTGATTTGGGTTCAGCCAAACCACAACTAAGATTTTGCCTCTTCAAGAAGAGGACTTAAAAGAATGTAAATTTAATCTAAATGCAAACTTTATTCTATAATTCAAGCAAAAGAAACTAATCTAAATCCTATCTCAGTTAGGTAGATATAAATCTAACCCAACTAAGAGCAAGATAATTAAATAATGAGAATTAAAATATGTTTGGTTTTAAATTAATGTTAAGCTAACGAAGAAATTCAATTAGCTCACATTTGTGAGTACCAAAACACATTCTATTGAGACCATTTGACTAAAATAATAAATCAACAACACTCCTGAAGAAATTCACAAAAATGATATCGATTATCATATCAGTCAAACTAATAATTAAACAATAACATGTGGAAGAAATTCACAACACATTACTATCTAATAAATCAGTGTTATAAGACAGATTTCTGAGTAATGGTTACTCAGAAATCAGAGTTTAATTCATAAGAGCAGAGATACTTAACAATTTAAGACAAATTATCCATATCAACAAAAATGCCAAAACATGAATAAAATGAAACAACAATTTTATTAACATAAAAATGAAACTGATATTTGATACAGAAATGCCAAAAATACCAGTTAATTGAATCTGCTTCTCTGATCCTGGTCTCTAATAGTACTTTACATTACTTTGAATTTCTGCTTTCAAGACAAGAGCTGCAGAAATGCAAACTCTGCCCATCATGCATAATTCAAGATATAAAGAATAAACCCTCATTAATGTTCAGATCTGAAATTTTCTCTCCTTCCCATCTACAACTCTAAATTCCTATTACACAAATGCTTTTAGAAGTCTGGAATTGTAGAGGAGAGCCGCCACTTTTTACATTTTGCAATCTGCAATTTATAATCCTCCCAAAAGTATTTTTAGAAGAGAGTTTGTTGAAGAAAAATATGTCCAATCCAACTTTAATTGCTCAAAAATTCCAACTTTTAATTGTTGGAGTCTTCTCATTGATTGAAATATTTTTCCTCAATATCCTTTCTATTGTTTTTTCCTGCAAAAAGAAATTAAAATGAATTAAGATGCAACAATAAAATCCAAATATTATTTCTAACATTAAAACAAATCCAATCAAATTCTATTTAAATAAATAAAAAGGAAATTTGAGCTTCTTATTGATACTCATAACGATCTTAATTAACCAAGGATATATTGATGCATGAATCTGCAATTAGAAGAGGCTGGGCAAATGAAAATGAAGAAAACAAAACTCAGAAAATTGATTTTATTTTTAGAAATTTGGAGCTTGATCTTCTGCCTGATTTTTGACCCAATAAATGATCAAATCTATTATTGGAACCTCCTCGGAAATGTTCTCCTTGATTTTATCTTTCCAATGAGCCATCCTGGGCCTCATTTGGTCAAGTATAACTCAATCTATGAGCTTCCAAAGTTGATGAGTCAAATCTGGCATAAATCTGGAAATTCTGTTTGCTTGGCTAAAAATCAGAATTTTTAATTAGAAATTTAATCCTAAATTAGATTCTAATTATCTAATAATTAATTCTAAATTAATTATTAACTAACTAACAATTAATTCATTTACAAAATTAAATTAATATACAAATGATTTGAAAACGTTAATTTAAATATGATTAATATTATAATTCAAATTATATTAAAATTATAATAAACATTATAATTATAATATAATTATTATAATATAAAAATATAAAAAATTAATTTACAGACCATTGGAATCAATCCAAACCCAAAATTCATAAAACAAACCATTGAAATCAATCAAAACTCATTAATTCATCCATGTAAGTTTGTGGAAGGATATGGTGAGTGGAGTGTGAGGTGAGGGTGACGTGAAGTGAAACAAAAACTTTATATTAAAAAAAATAAAAAAATTTAACACATCGCATATCGCAAGAACCTTGGATCGGGGTTTTTTAAATGTGCATGTTCTAAAAATTGCGATGGATCCGAAATTGCGAAATTGCGATCTTGCGATCTGCGATGGATCCAAAATTTGCGATTTGCGATCTGCGATGGATCCGAAATTTGCGATCTACGATCTGCAACGAATCTGAAATTTGTGATCTGCAATCTGCGACGGATTCGAATTTGCAATTTGTGATCTGCGATGGATCTGAAATTTGCAATCTGCGATCTACGACGAATCTGAAATTTGCGATCTGCGACGAATCTGAAATTTGCGATCTGCGACGGATCCGATGATGTAATAATAATTTTTATTTAATTTTATTTATTTATTTATTTATATTTTTTTTTGTTTTATTTTAATGATGTTTAGTTTAGCTATGAAATTTTCTAAACTACAGCCACTCTGAAAAAGAATTAAAAAATAGCATTTTTAACCCAGAATAGAAAAATGATGGTACTTCAAAGGAGTACCATTTTTAAACCAGTTGACCAAATGAGGTGAAACAAGCATCAATGGGAGGCTTATAAAATCGATTCAATCAAAACAAGAATCCAAAGAAAATGAAAAATTAACAAAAGCGTAGGATAATCATTAAAATAAAATCTTAAAAGGTGCTTAGCCAAAAATTTATAAAAAGGGTCCCCATTATTTGAAGTGAACAAGTCAAAAATGGGGGGGTTGTGTTTTACCACAACATGTTCTTATCTTTTATGTTTTGAGGGTCTTGGGAATCAATTGGGAAAGAGGAAATTTAATAGAGCTCAGGGAGAGTTTAATGGAACCTGACAAGTAATGTAATACGCATATGAGGCTCAATGCATGAGTAAAGGGAAACGAAAGGAAATAATATAACAACTGGTTGGATTGGTTGGGTATGTTAGCCACCTATAAATTTTTTGTCAAGCAAACAGGTGGCTAAATATTTTTCTGAGCCTTCAAGAGATACATTTCCCTTGAAAATCTCTCTTTCTTGAAGCCTCTGTGTGCCATTTTCCTTGGATAAGATCTTCACTGCTATTTCCATCAATAAATCCTCACTGTCTGTGAAAAAATTATACTCAGAAAGCCTACATATGCTCCCTTTATCCCTGCAAAATTCCCCATTTTAACCTCTTTTTTCCCCTTCTCAAATCTCCCTAAAAAACCTTCATAATCCCTTCCCAAACCATATAAATCACCCAACTCCCCTTTAAAAACCAAGTGAAATCCCTTCATTTGATTTTAAACCCCTCTTTCCTCCTATCGGAACCACTGTTTCGCCTTAAAAACACTGTTTTTAGGCCTAAAAACCCAATTTTTATCATATAATAGGCTAAGCCCCTTTTGGCCCAGCCCACATCCCCTTCTCCGCATGCAACCGAGCGCTGAGGTGTAAAGTGCTAATCGCAATCAGAGGATTGGTCGGGAGCGTTTTTTTCTTTGTTAAATTAAAAACTTCCGATGCGAGGGTAAATTGTTTTATTTGGCCGCGGGTGCAATATCCACCATTGATCTGTATGAGATCCAACGGTCTGTGCTTATCTCATCGCACCTCACCTTGTCCCTTCATTAAACCTCCAATTACAATCTCCACCCTTGATTCCCAGGTAAATCCAACAGCCATCACATCGCCGCCCCAATCGCCAATCGCAAATTTTTAAATGTGCCACTTTCGTTTCCCCAATTGGCCGACTCCCAATTGGATCCTGGCCGTTGAATCCACAAGAACCAATGGCCAGGATTTGATCTCACTCCGCCCCTATGTCCTCGATCGTCCATCCCTGATCCAATCACAACCGTCGATCTTACGTCGATCAAATGGTCCACATGTAATTGCAAGTTCTAACCATCAGAGTTTTTGGCCCTGCCATCCTCTGCTGCGATTAGATCATAGCCGTCCATCCTATTTGATCCAACGGTCAGGATTCTTCTCGTCCATTAAACTGCCCCTCTGCCTTCGCTTTCCCTCTTCAAATCTCAGTCGTTCATTCTGCTAATTAGACAGCCCGTATTCAAACCGCCTTCGACTTGTCCCCACCCTACCACCGCGCATCTTCCCGTATCGCGTTCTATCCTGCACCGTCATATATCACAGTCCCAGATCCAACGGCCAGCACCCATATCACATAACTTTGGTTTCCGAGATTTAACAGTTTGAAATCACGCGATATGGGTGGTTTTATTTTGCCACGTGTCGGGCGGCAAGCGATATCGCGTTATTTTGGGCAACTTTCAAAACCATTCTTTTGCTGCGCGAAAACAATGGTTTCTCTTCTTAAAACCACTTCCCCTCCTCCGCCTCTGAAAGCTCTTCCATGCAATCTCGACCGTTGATCTATATAGATCTATGGTCCTCATTCCATCGCATCATTCATTCATATTTTTTCATCGGACTTTCGCAGAGTTTCATCGGATGATCCCAGCCATTGATCTCCTCCTGAGATCTAACGGTCCATATTCAATCGCCCTCCGCCCATGCTGGTCCCACCATTCAAAGCCCATTTCATTTGATTTTCTTCATTTTCTTTGTATTTCGCCATAGGGTAAACTTTTATGTTTTACATTAAAAAGTTCAGTGATCCCTTCTGACCCCCTAAAGCCATTCCATCAGTGAATCTCCACCGTTGATCACTACTACCTGATTTGATCGGACGGTCCGCAACCATCCCTCCATCAGACCTTCATCAGATCTCTCCACCACCATCATACATAAATTTTCACCGTCTTTCCACCCGCAGCCACTATTTTCACTGCTACGTTGCCCTCTCCACAGGCCTCCACGACATCCACCTCCGCTCCCACTATTTTTCACTAACATGTTTATTGCCTTTTTGCAGGTTTACAGGCAGTGGAAACCACCATGGCTCACAGTCACAGTCATAGTGACACAGAGCGCAAAGAAGGCCATTTTCCAAGCCAGAGATTGCAGAGAAAACGCCTGGGAAGGTTGTTGAACGAAATATGTCATTAAAGACCAGTGTTTAACTCCGTAAAACCATCCAGCATTGTTAAAACTCCATTTCCACAAACAGAGACAGTCACAAAAGAGGCAAAGAGTATCAGTGAAGAATTAAGAGATTTAAAGCATGTTATTGAAGATTTTAAGGTCTAATTCAATGATTAAAGGGTGAATGTACCAGATTGAAGACCTTCTGATTAACACAGAAGGCCAAATGAGGCCTAAAGCACAAAAACAATCTTATCAGTGTCTCACATCAGCAGAAGGTTCTTTCCCGAGGAAGGACAAGCTCCCATATTGTTTTTATTCTACATCGAGCTCCAGAGAAGATCTCCACCCTTACAGAAAGGCCTAGGATATACCCTTGCATGGTACCCTAATGCTCCTGCTCTTCCTATATTTGATGTTTTCTATTGATTGTGCTATCTAAGAACTAATTCAAGATAATTTAACCAGTGTAGTAGCTGTTGTTCACTGCTAACTGATGTATGAATTTATGAATCTGTTCCTAGATGTTCTTGTCTGGTTTTAATTGAAAGAATTGGGATACTGGGAGTTTAGAATGCTGATTCTGTCTCACTAGGGTTTTTTTCAATTAATTGAACCTTTCTAATTTCCCTTAAGTTGAATATCGAAGCATTGAAAGTTCAAAGCCTTTCTCTGATCTCAAGCTTCACCTTTGTGTTTAAATCTTAAGTGTTTCTTGTTGTCTGAAGAGTTAGCCTTTTAGGGGTTGGATCATAGGTGTTTAAGGCATGTCCTGTCCCTAGATTTGCTTCTTAAGTGGTCACCTTGGAGGTTTCCTTGTCATTCACCTTCATTCCTTATCATTCATACCACAATATCATCTTTAAAAAGATCCTCTATTTTAGATGACTAGCCCAATTGAAAGCCTTGGATACTGAATAGCAAGTAAACCCTTTTATGACTCTGTTTCCCAAAGGTCTCGAGTGTTCTCTGAATTATCTCCCCTTCACCCAAAATCCTCTTTGTTCACCCTTTGTCTTATATTGAACCCTTCTTTCATGTTTCCCAACTTATATTGAACCCTTCTTTCATGTTTCCCAACAACCAACCAAACAAACAAACAAAACAAAACAAACCTTGTGCCTTATAACTAGCCTAATACCTTGAAACTGAACCTCAAAGACATATACCTTTGCCTTTATAGAGATATCCCTCTCTGGACCCGAGAGGGCTAGATCCTAAGGTCCCAAAGTGGTTTTGATGTTGTCTTATCTTTTGGCAGAGCCAAACCTGCCAAAACATAGGAACCCCAACATAATGGCGACTCCGCTGGGGAAAATTCTGAGTGCCCTTAATTGTTATATCTAGTCTTGTGTCCCATTGTAGTCACCAACATAATGGTGACTCCACTGGGGAAATTTGAGTAAAACACACCTTTAAACACTCCTAAGAAACTCAAAGAAGACCATAGTAGCCTTGGTTTGGTAGTAAATCATTGTGGTGGACAATAAACTTTCTTTAAACATCCTAAACCCTCCACCTGGCGACTCCATAGTTCCTTAATGGTTAAAAGACTCCACTAGTGATCAGTAGGCCTCCTGATTATCTTGGTTTTCACAAGACTCCACTGGGAGACCAACCTTCATTACAACATCAGCCATATTAGAAGAAACATATAGGATTAGCTCCTTCGGTTGTAGACAAACATATTGGCTTCAAGAACCATTCATACAAGAGCTTATCCTAACCCAAACCCACCTGAAATAGTTGAAAATCTAGAGAACATTATTAGGAAATCTCCCACCGCTAGAAAGTCAACGATTATCAGACCCATCCATAGAGCTGATTCTGCACCAGAAGACTTTACAGCTCTATCACACACTCTTTTTGACTTAGACTTACAAAGCAGCTTACCAAGAACTAAGTCATTCAGTGCTTTAGATCAGTCAAACCTCAAGCTTCATGGTTCACCATCTCATAGTGGTCAACATATTAGGGATAGAGAGTCCCCTCCATCTACACCTCGGGATATTCATTTCATTCAAAACTTGGGGCTCTATCACCCTAAATCAGTTCAATAGAGTGTTGCTGGTCCTAGTATTCTTGTCATCCACATACCTGCTGCTCAAGCCAATCCTTTACCTCCTTAGAACATCATCATGACAGCCTGGTATGCACCTCAGGTGTTGCCATAGCCTTTGGCCCCACTACCCAACGATTATCAATCAAAAATCCCTCACTTCACTGGAAAAGAGTCAACCACTGCTCAACACCATGTGGACAGGATGGAAGATGCCTTTGACTACATAGAAATTGAAGATGAAACTATTAAAATGAGGATCTTTGCACATAGTCTAGGAGGAGAAGTGAAGAAGTGGATTAAAGGCCTACCTCCTAATACCATCCATGAGCTTCCCTCATTACATCAAACCTTTATAAACAAATGGGAAGTCAAGACCAACCCTCTCCAAATCTTAGCTGAATATAAGAACCTTAAAAGGAATGTAGGAAAGAGCGTCCATGACTATTCTACAAGGTTTAACAGTGTTTACAACGCTTTTCCTCCACATATGAAACCTCCCCAAGGAATGGCCCGAGTGAAGTATCTTGAAGGCTTTGATGCTGACATGGCCTATCAGCTTAGGGAGAGAGATTACAACACATTTGAAGATATACAAAAAGGAGCAGTGAGTGTAGAAGCTAACCTGATTGAAAAGAGAGCCAAAATGACGTCTGAGAAAAGGGTAACATATAGGGATGACACTGCAGCTTCCACATCTGATCCCAAATATGACAGTCTAGCCAAAAACGTGGAAAGGCTAGAGAAAATGATGGAGAAAATGGTTGTCACAGTTAGTAATCAGAACAGAAACCAAAATCATAACCAGAACCAGAACTTTAGGAGAAACAACCCTCCTAACAGACAGAGAGAATCTGATCAACAAGTCATACCCCCATTTTAAGAGAATTTCCTTGATGAATATAAGGGGATAATAGAAGAGTCCGAGGGAACCACAATAAACATGGTGGAAGTAGACAACTCGATCCACACCTGTTCCACAGAAGCCAGTCAATCCTCATACTCACATTGGGATGAGGAAGGATTAGAGTCTTAGGATTATAGGTTGGGATTTGAAAATGCCATCATGCAGGTTAGAGAACAGTATGAACTTAGAAGCAAGAAGAGCTTAGACACTTCCAACCCAAAAGCTTATGAGATTACCATTAAGAAAAGGCCTGAGAAAACTCCTAAGGCGACTGCTGAAAGCAAAAAATCAGTAGCTGAGAGTTCTGGGAAGAACAAAGAAAAAGACATCCAAAATACTAATAAACAAATTCAACAAACTAGCAGCACTAACATTGCAGCTAATGCTCCTGATAAAACAGCTACAAACACTGTACATAGTTAGAATCAACACCTTGATTCTGCCACTAAAGTAGTGGCTAACAAAACAGAGTTGAGTCTTACAAAGAGTCAATCTCCCTTCAATTTGGAGAGTGAGATTGCTAAAATTAAAATTTCTATCCCACTCTTTGAGCTAGCCACTCAGGATGTATATAAAGGCCAAATTTTGAAAGCTTTAAATCTAAGTGAAAACAGTGACACTGTCAATCTAAGTGATGATCAACCAGCCCTTCTGTTTGTACCAAATATAGAAGGGAAGTTTCAGGAAGGGGTAGTACCTCCTTTTTATATCAGCCTCAATATCTATGACAAGATCCTTCACAACACAATGCATGACTCTGGGGCATCACACAACCTAATGCCTAAGGTAATTATGGAGAAGTTAGGCCTAGAGATAAACCAACCCTATAAGGATTTATATTCATTTGACTCTAGCAGAGTGAAGTGCCTTGGCTTAATCAAAGATTTCTGTGTGAACCTGACCCATATTCCAGCCAAATATATGGTTATGGATGTGGTGGTGGCAGATGTGCCACCTAAATATGGCATGCTGTTTTCGAGGTCATGGGGAGCCAAGCTGCAAGGTACAATGCAGATGGATGGGTCATATGCCACAATCCCTGTCTTTAGCTAGCTTAAGAGACTGTATAGAGAGGCACAAATGAAGTTTATGGTGAGCAGTCTTGAAAAACCTAAAAATTCATCTCTATACTCTGTACACACAGATCTGGACTCCTTTATCCTTTGCAACGATGAATCCATAAATGAGCCAAAGTTAGAAGACAAAGATGCAAACAATAGAATAGAGCCCATATATTTTAACATAATGGCCACCCTAGACATAGAAGAAAACGAAGAAGAAACCTTTGGACAGTGCACTGAATCTAAAACTCAAAGTAAACAAAACCAAGACTACAAATAGCTGACTGGTCATCTCTCTGAACTCCATACAAATCACGAAGAACAAAATACTCCACACCACGGTTCAGACCCCATATTACAACATAACAGTGAAACCAACGTTAGGGAGGAAAATGATGATAAACCTGAAAACGATCCCTTATGGAGAATGAATTTTGATGGGTCTTGCACTAGAAAGAATGCAGGAGTCGGAGTGTGGTTACATAACACTGAGAGTGACTATGCTGAGATTCATGCCTTCAAACTGGACTTCAAATGTACAAAAAATATTGTAGAGTACGAGGCCCTTATCCTAGGCTTGAATCTGTTGAAAAAACTAGGAGCCCGAACGATAGTTGTACACGGAGACTCTGAGTTAGTCATCAAAAAAGTGAACAGAGAATACACGGCGAAACACCCTAGATTGAGAGCTTACAGAAATGATGCTATGGATTTACTGAAAACCTTTGTAGAGTATGAACTTGTGTTTGTTCCTAGGAGTCAGAACATCATCGCAAATGGATTAGCCTGCATAGCCAGTTCATATCATAAATCACCTAGTGACAAACAAATCATCATTCAGATGAAATATAGGCCTGCGGTGCCAGATAACGAGAAATATTGGCAAGTCTTTGAGGGTGATAAGCAGATAGAGGATTTCCTGACTGGCAAGAATGGGTTTGAATTCTCTAATTCAGACTCTAAATCCGATGAAATTTTCCTGAGTGAAAAGCCCCCCGACGAAGGAAGATCACCACATAACGTAGGAATAAACATGTTAACTAAAGAACTTGGAACTCAAACCGAAGAGTATAAGAACGCATAAAAAGAGGAAATAGAGGTGCTGCAGTCAAAATATAAGAATATACCCAGAGGATTGGCACCTTTAGAGGACCTTTTTATTTTAACGACGTAGCGAAGAAACCCACTATAGAACACTCAGACTCCGATGTCGAGGAATGCAACATAGGCACTAAGGATAAGCCTAAGATGATTAAACTAGCTAAGTCCCTGCCGGCAGATATGAAAAAGAAATATATTGACTTATTTAAAGAGTTCATCGATGTGTTTGCCTGGAGCTACGAGGACTTAAAAGCCTATGATACAAAGATCATCCAGCACAACATCCCTTTGAAAGAGAACCAAAAACTCTTCAGATAGAAACTTCACAGGATTAACCCAGTACAACTGCCGCTCGTTGAAAAGGAAATCAAGAAGATGTACGAGGCAGGAATTATAGTGCCTATGAGGTTCTCCGATTGGATTTCCAACCTTGTAGCTGTGAGAAAGAAGACAGGTGAGATCAGACTGTGCATTGATTTCAGAAACCTTAACAGAGCTTCACTTAAAGACAATTACCCCTTACCAAAGATGGAACAAATCCTACAGAGGGTAGTCGTCTCAAAAAGGATCTCCCTGTTAGACGGGTTTTCAGGCTATAACCAAGTTTTAGTAATCCCAGAAGATCAACTCAAGACAACTTTCACCACTCCATGGGGCACTTTTATGTACGTTAAAATGCCTTTTGGCCTAATGAACGCTGGTGCGACCTTCCAACAAGCAATGGACATTGACTTTTCGAAGGAAATAGGGCACTTCATTGTCATCTATCTGGATGACATAATAGTCTATTCCAAGACTGATGAGGAGAACCTAAAACATCTTAGAAGAGTGTTTGAGAAATGTAGAAGGTTCGATCTGTCTTTAAATCCCAAGAAGACTGTATTTGGCCTGCAAGAAGGTAAGCTCCTTGGCCATATTATATCAGAGAAGGGAATTAAAATAGACCCGAAAAGAGTTGAGGGAATACTACAGATTAGTCACTCGAGAAACATAAAATAATTGTAAATCAACTTCTTAAGGAGGTTTATTCCCAACTTAGTTGAGCACCTCAGAGATATGACGAACATGGTGAAAAAGGATGTAGGGGTTAAGTGGACTTTAGAGGCCAAAAAATCTTTTGAGTTATTTAAACTTGCGCTCACCCGGGCACCTGTCCTAATTAGCCCAAATTTCTCAAAAGACTTCCTGATATTCTCCTTTGCCTCTAAGCATACAGTGGCTGCAGTTCTACTGCAGAAAAATCCAAAGGGGCAAGAGCAACCCATTGCTTTCTTCATAAAAGCTTTGGGGGATGCACCCTTGAAATATAACATAATGGAAAAATAGGCCTATGCCTTGGTAAAGGCCTTGAAAGACTTTAGGGTGTATATTATGCATTCTCACATCATTGCCTACATGCCAAACATAGTGGTAAAAGACATTTTGTCCCAAGATCCGGATGGAAAGAGGGGAAAATGGATTGCTGTAATATTAAAGTATGACCTGGAAATAAAATCCACGAAATTGATCAAAGGTCAGGGCTTAGCTCAACTAATGGTTGAATCTAACTTGAAAGCCCTTGACATAAACATGGTTGATGCCTTGGATGAACATGAAGGATTGCCTGATCCTACTGTTGAAAAACAATTTCAAAACTCTCCTTGGTATTTTGATATCCTGTATGTACTCACAAACCTCAATTCCCCTCCTGATTTATCAAAGACTAAGGCCATATTCCTAAAGTTAAAAGCCAGAAACTATTGCATACTAAATGAATGTTTATACTGGAAAAATGCAAATGGTTTGCTGCTTAAATGTCTGCCTGAAACTGCAGCAGAGAGGATTAAACAGGAGTTCCACGCAGGAGAGTGTGGAGGCCATTTAAACTGGAAAGCCACTACTAACAAAATACTTAGAGCTGGCTATTACTGGCCTACACTTTTCAATGACATCCACAAAATGATAATTGCCTGCCATAAGTGCTAGATTTTTTAGGGCAAAAGGAAGCTCCTCCCTCTACCCTTACAACCTATAACTGTGGAAGCTCCCTTTCAACAGTGGGGCTTAGATTTCATAGGGGAAATACACCCTGCATCTTCTGCTCAACACAAGTGGATTCTTACAGCCACAGACTATTTCACAAAATGGATAGAGGCCATCCCTTCTAGGAACGCCACAAATTTCGTTATCATTAAGTTCCTAGAAGACCACATCCTCTCTAGATTTGGCTTCCCTAGAAAGACAATCACTGATAATGCTGCTGCTTTTGGATCGAAGAAAATGATTGATTTTTGTCACAGGTATCAGATAGCACTCGGTCATTCAACTGCTTATTACCCACAAGGTAATGGGTTAGCTTAATCATCAAATAAAAGCTTGGTGACCATCATCAACAAGCTGCTTTAGAAGAACAAAAGGTCATGGCATAATAAGTTAGTGCATGCTTTATGGGCTTACAGGTTAACTACAAAGAAATCCATCGGAATGTCACCATATCAGCTTCTTTATGGAATAGAAGCAGTTTTTCCTACCAGCCTAGGGGTACCAGTGATTAAACTAGTCCAAGATATTCAGTCAGAAGAGGACAGCATGGTAAGGAGGATAAATCAAACAATACATCTCCAACAGACAAGAGAAGAAGTCTACAACAGAGCTCTGAAAGTACAGGAAAATATTAAAAAAAATTTTTTGATAAAATAACAAAATATTATGACTTCAAAATTGGAGATAAGGTTCTAAAGTGGGAATCTAGGAGAGAAGACAAAGGAAAGCATGGCAAATTTGACAGTTTGTGGCAGGGTACTTACATCATCCAATCCAATATTGGTCCAAATGCCTTTTTTCTGCAAGAGCTAGATGGTACAGATCTGTTTGGGTTCCTGTCAATGGCAGGATGCTCAAGCATTACTACTATTGATTTCCAATTTACAGTTTCCATTTCCATTGTAAATACCATTGCAGTGTTTTGTTTTCAAGAAAAAGAGAAAATGTTCCAAAAAAGAGAGAAAGAGAAGTTCAGACATGCTCAAAACTTGAACCTCTGAAGTGCAAAATAAGTTGGTTCTAATATGCTCAAAATCTGAACCAACAAAGAAGAAAGAAGGATCAGCTCTAACAAGCCCAAAACCAGAGCTTAAATGAAGAAGAGGAAGTGACTTTAACAAGCTCAAAACTTGAGTCACAGAGAAAAGAAGGATGCTTCAAAGTTTCAAAAATTTCAAGCCTTCAAAATTTTGTTTTCGAATTTCTGCAATTTCAGTTCATGTGCAGCTATCTTTATGCCATGGATCCACAACAAACCAGACTGTCTAATCCTGGTTTGACTGTTTTTAAATTTTTGTTGTAGAATGTAGAGAAAGAAATATGTTAGACAGTTCAATCCTAGCAGATGTTAGATTAGGTAGAGAAGCCATGAGATGAACTGTTTAATCTGGCCTCATGGAGGAATAAGGGTAGAATTAGATTAGTTTGTTTCTGCTTTCAAAAAAAAAAAAAATGATGAAGAAGGTCTGCAAATTCAAATGCACCTTGAAGAAGAAATGTTAGGGTTGTAGGATGTGTAGGTAGATTGTTTGGGGAATGTTTTTTGCTGACTAATATCCATCATGTTTGTAACAGCTGAATCAAATAAGAAAGGATGGTTCAAAGATCAGGCATCTGGCCTACTTCTCAAAGAATATTTCTGAAGTTCTTGACATCTTAAGGAAGATGCCATCCCCATGTGGAGCCACTGTTAGCCACCTATAATTTTTTTGTCAAGCAAACAAGTGGCTAAATATTTTTCTGAGCCTTCAAGAGATACATTTCCCCTGAAAATATCTCTTTCTTGAAGCCTCTGTGTGCCCTTTGCCTTGGATAAGATCTTCACTACTATTTCCATCAAGAAATCCTCACTATCTGTGAAAAAATTATACTCATAAAGGCTACATCTGCTCCCTTTATCCTTGCAAAATTCCCCATTTAAACCTCTTTTTTCCCCTTCTCAAATTTCCCTAAAAAACCTTCATAATCCCTTCCCAAACCATCTAAATCACCCAACTCCCCTTTAAAAACCAAGTGAAATCCCTTAATTTGATTTTAAACCCCTCTTTCCTCCTATCGAAACCACTGTTTAGCCTTAAAAACACCGTTTTTAGGCCTAAAAACCCACTTTTTATCATATAACAAGCTAAGCCCCTTTTGGCCCAGCCCACAGCCCCTTCTCCGCATGTAACCGAGTGCTAAGACCAAGTGCTGAGGCATAAATCGCTAATTGCAATCAGAGGATTGGTCGGGAGCGTTTTTTTCTTTGTTAAACTGAAAACTTCCGATGTGAGGGTAAATTGTTCTATTTGGCCGCGGGTGCAATATCCATCGTTGATCTGTATGAGATCCAACGGTCCGCGCTTATCTCATCGCACCTCACCTCGTCCCTCCATTACACCTCCGACTATGATCTCCATCGTTGATTCCTAGTTAAATCCAGCGGCCATTGCATCACCGCCCCAATCGCCAATCGCAAATTTTTAAATGTGCCACTTTCGTTTCCCCGATTGGCCGACTCCCAATTGGATCCTAGCCATTGAATCCACAAGAACCAACAGCCAGGATTTGATCTCACTTTGCCCCTATGTCCCCAATTGGCCATCCCCGATCTAATCACAACCGTCGATCTTCCGCCGATCCAACGGTCCACATGTAATCACAAGTTCTAACCATCGGAGTTTTTGGCCCTGCCATCCTTCGGTGCGATTAGATCATAGCCATCCATCCTATTTGATCCAACAATCAGTATTCTTCCTGCCCATTAAACTGCCCCTTTGCCTTCACTTTCCCTCTTCAGATCTCAATCGTTCATTCCGCTGATCGAACGACCCGTATTCAAACCACCTTCGACTTGTCCCCACCCTACCAACCGCGCATCTTCCCGTATCACGCTCCGTCATGCACCGTCAGATCTCACTGTCCCAGATCCAACGAACAGCATCCATATCACGTAACTTTGGTGTCTGGGCTTTAACAGTTTGAAATCACGTGATATGGGCGGTTTTATTTTACCACGTATCGGGTGGAAAGCAATATTGCGTTATTTTGGGCAAATTTCAAAACCGTTCTTTTGCTGCACGAAAACATTGGTTTCTCTTCTTAAAACCACTTCCCCTCCTCCGCCTCTGAAAGCTCTTCCATGCAATCTCGACCATTGATCTATATAGATCTATGGTCCTCATTCCATCGCATCATTCATTCATATTTTTTCATCGGACTTTCACAAATTTTCATCGGATGATCCCAGCCATTGATCTCCTCCTGAGATCTAACGGTCCATATTCAATCGCCCTCCACCCATGCCGGTCCCACCATTCAAAGCCCATTTCATTTGATTTTCGTCATTTTCCTTTGTATTTCGCCAAAGGGTAAACTTTTATGTTTTACATTAAAAAGTTTAGTCATCCCTTCTGACCCCCTAAAGCCATTCCATCAGTGAATCTCCACCGTCGATCACTACTACCTTATCTGATCGGACGGTCCGCAACCATCCCTCCATCAGACCTTCATCAAATCTCTCCACCACCATCATACAACAATTTTCACCGTCTTTCCACCCGTAGCCATTATTTTCACTGTTGCGCTGCCCTCTCCACAGGCCTCCACGACATCCACCTCCGCTCCCACTATTTTTCACTAACATGTTTATTGCCTTTTTTCAGGGTTACAGGCGGTGGAAACCGCCATTGCTCACAGTCACTGCCATAGTGACACAGAGCGCAGAGAAGGCCATTTTCCGAGCCAGAGATTGCAGAGAAAACGCCTGGGAAGGTTGTTGAACGAAATATGTCATTAAAGACCAGTGTTTAACTCCGTAAAACCATCCATCGTCATTAAAACTCCATTTCCACAGACAGAGACAGTCACAAAAGAGGCAAATAGTATTAGTGAAGAATTAAGAGATTTAAAGCATGTTATTGAAGATTTTAAGGTCTAATTCAATGATTAAAGGGCGAATGTACCAGATTGAAGACCTTCTGATTAACACAGAAGGCCAAATGAGGCCTAAAGCACAAAAACAATCTTATCAGTGTCTCACATCAGCAGAAGGTTCTTTCCCGAGGAAGGACAAGCTCCCATATTGTTTTTATTCTACATCGAGCTCCGGAGAAGATCTCCACCCTGACAGAAAGTCCTAATGTAGCCAGAGCATTTGTTATGCAGTATGGCAGGCCTGAAATTCATGTATCTGTCTTTTTCTTATCACCAGAGTACTGCAGCCGAAAAGTACATCAAAGAACATACCCACGAAGTTAATACCAGTCTGTCGAAGACCACTCTTTCATCTAAAGAGTAATTAAGATCAATGCATAGATATTAAGACAGAATGGGCCTCAAGCCCTCTTCTCCTACCTCTGTTTTAATGTTTCATTTAAAGTTATATCTACCTCCTCTGCCTCTCTTTAGCTATAAAACTCATGAAAAAACACATTGTAAAGGTTGTTTATCGGATAACTATGTATTGTAAGCTGTTTCTCTCGAGATATAGTTCTGTGTGCAAAGTTTTAAAATAGGCTGAGGAGATGATTTCAGACTGAATATCAAGCTGTTGGAAAATGTTGTATATGACTGGTGTTGCTCTTTAATGTGACAAGAAATTTCTTTGGATCCTGATTTAAAGCAACAGTGATGTGCTCTATCTTTGTCTCTGTTTTCCTTCTGTAATTCATTACATTTCATTTCTCTGGTAAGAATCAGAAATATGGCCTAGGATATACCCTTGCATGGTACCCTAATGCTCCTGCTCTTCCTATATTTGATGTTTTCTACTGATTGTGCTATTTGAGAACTAATTCAAGATAATTTAACCAGTGTAGTAGTTGTTGTTCACTGCTAACTGATGTATGAATTTATGAATTTGTTCTTAGATGTTCTTGTCTGGTTTTAATTGAAAGAATTGGGATACTGGGAGTTTAGAATGTTGATTATGTCTCACTAGGGTTTTTTTCAATCAATTGAACCTTTATAAGTTCCCTTAAGTTGAATGTCGAAGCATTGAAAGTTCAAAGCCTTTCTCTGATCTCATGCTTCACCTTTGTGTTTAAATCTTAAGTGTTTCTTGTTGTCTGAAGAGTTAGCCTTTTAGGGGTTGGATCATAGGTGTTTAAGGCATGCCCTGTCCCTATATTTGCTTCCTAAGTGGTCACCTTGGAGGTTTCCTTGTCATTCACCTTCATTCCTTATCATTTCATAGCACAATATCATCTTTAAAAAGATCCTCTGTTTTAGTTGACTAGCCCAATTGAAAGCCTTGGATACTGAATAGCAAGTAAACCCTTTTATAACTCCATTGCCCAATGGTCTCGAGTGTTCTCTGAATTATCTCCACTTTGCCTAAAATCCTCTTTGCTCACCCTTTGTCTTATATTGAACCCTTCTTTCATGTTTCCCAACAACCAAACAAACAAACAAACAAAACAAAACAAACCTTGTGCCTTATAACTAGCCTAATACATTGAAACTGAACCTCAAAGACATATACCTTTACCTTTATAGAGAGATCCCTCTCTGGACCCAGGAGGGCTAGATCCTGAGGTCCCAAAGTGGTTTTGATGTTGTCTTATCTTTTGGCAGAGCCAAACCTGCCAAAACATAGGAACCCCAAGAGGGTACATTGGTGTAAATGGACGATGGCAGAACAATCATGAGAAAGGTAACATGAAAGGTGAAGTAAATGGATCTAAGGTGTTAGATGCCTTGGGTATGTTGAGAACTGTTGTTATCAATGTTGTGCATTTTGTGCACAGATAAAGGGAGTTCTCTTAACCTTAAACTTAGGATATCTGGTAATTATGTCGTGATCATGATTATTTTGATGTTTATATACGTCTACATGTATGTACGTATGTCGTTGTTTGGTAGGGTCGTCAAAGACCATGATTGTTTTATGCTAATGTGTATATATGTATGTATGTCATTTTCTGATAGGGTCATCCGAGATCATGATTATGCTAATGTTATATGTGTATATATATGTATGTATGTTGTTGTTTGACAAGGTCGTTAAGGATCATTGTTGTGGAGGAATGATTGTTTATGCACGTGAGTGGCATGAAGAGGTTCCTAGTTTATGAGGAATCAATTGGAAGAGTAGATTGTGAGATATACAAGGTCAATATCACGTGGATATAAATTGATATTATATGATTGCAATATGCCCATGTTTATGTTATGGACATGTAACATTGAAGGATACATCAACGGAATGAAAGCAGTATGATCTGCGACAGGCTGGGACAAGCATGGATAAGACACTAGAAGCAAGGTTGATTGGTAAGGACAATGTGGTCTTAAGGTTGTGCAAAATCGGTGTTATGCACATATAGCATATGCATCATTGTGTGCATATGATGTTGTGTGCATGTTGCATATATGATGTTGTGTGCATGTTGCATATATATGTTGTGTGCATGATTGCATATGCGATGCTAGGTACCGATGGTGCTAAGTACATGTCGTATATGCAATGCTATGTACATGTTGTGAATGCGGTGCTTTGTACATTTGGTGCAGTGTACATGTTATATATGCAGTTTTATGTACATGTGGTGTAGTGTACAGGTTGTATATGTGGTGCTGTGTACATATTGTGCGGTGTGCATGACTGTACATGTGGTACATGCAATGTTGTGTGCATGTGGTGTTGTGTACATGTTGTGTAGATGGTGTTGTGTACATGTGGTGCTATGTGCACATCGTACAATTGGTATTGTGTACATGTGGTGTTGTGTACACATTGTGCAGGTGGCATTGTGCATAGGTGGTACTATGTACATGTTGTGCATGCGGTATTGTTGTATATGTGGTATTGTGTACATGTCGTACATGTTGTGTTGTGTATATTTCGTATGGCGTTATGGGTATATTGAATGATGTGTACGTATACGTATTGTGTTGTATACTAGGTGTATGTGTATGTGTTGTGTTTTATACTGGGTGTTGGTGTATGTATTGTGTTGTACATCGAGTTTAGGTGTAGGTGTTGTAAAATGTGATGGGACAAACATGTATGGGATTGTTTTGGCCCTTGTTTTTCTATTGATGGTTGAGGCGGTTTAGTCTTGGGATACCCTTGTTGATGATATTGAGGGAGGAGGTGTTTTAGTCTCCAGATTCCCTTGTTTCTTAAAGAGAAGGCATCGGGTGCTTGCCAGGTTTGGAAACTGATTCAATGTATGTATGGAAAGGACAAAGAACAAAGGTAGAAGCAAAGAATAATTGAAATATAAGTATCCATATTTTATTTCAAATTTTAATTATACATTTGATTTGTGATTCTTATTTATGATGGTTGTGGTTTGAGCTAACTGGATGAGATATATTTATGCATGATGATTTGGTCAAATATCTGGTTTGACTTCTTGTGAGAGGATGTGAATAGGGTTTCAAGTGTACCTTATTGAAGATCCACCAATGAGGTATGATTTAAATTAATTTCAATTCCTTTTTAATCTAATGGAATTTATGTGCTTGGTACAGGAAATCACATAAATGCCTGGCTAGGGTGGTTGAAATTGACTGCAAGGATTAGCAACAATAGCAAAAAGGAATTGGAACAGGAAAAAATATGTTGGTAAAGCATTCAGGAGCAGGGCCATTGTGGGACACTAGTACCCAATAGTGTCCATTGATTTCCATGAGCATGATATGACCGATATGATGGTTTTGAGGCAGGTATATGCCTTGGTTATTTGACCTTCCGATGCGAAGAAGCCTTGCTAAGGGATGTATGATTCGGGGGGATTGGGGATGCTAGGGAACTTGGAAGGTGAGTGATTGCATGGAAGGGGGTGGCTGGATTGCCCGAGGGACTGTGTAACAGAGAAGGGAAGGTCAGGGATGTATTTGTTTTATTCATTAGCATTGCCAGATGGAATCAATTGCACATTAGGAGTGTACCCTGGAACGGTGAGCCGATAACTATTCACTGAGAAGAAAAGTGGCGTAGGATCGTAGCGCTAGACATTGGATGTAGGTTTGACTTTGACAGTGGATTATGGACTTCCTGGTAAGGTGGTGAATCCTGGTATTACTTGAGGGTGGAGGTGTGAGCTTTTGTACTCCCTTGTTGTGGATGCAGTCATCATATCCTTAAAGCAAATGTGCATACACATATTTGGTTGTTATTTTAAATACCGTAGTGAGATGTGTTATAAAGCTCCAATACATGGTATGATTGTCATGTTTTCAGCAAGTTGTTCATTGTAAATACTGCAATGAGTTGAGTTATAAATATCCATGGGCAATATGTCTTATTTTCAGTGGTTTTTCTAAGGTATAAGTGTGGTTTAACACTGAGGAAGATGTTCCCGGAGGGGGAGGGTTTTGTAGAAAACCTGGGCTACAAGTTCATGTAATAAAAGTTAATGGAGGCACAAAATAACACCATGGTTAAGGGGCACTTATTCCAAGCTAAATGTTGGGAAAAATATCCTAGTGGACATCACTTGATGTGTTTATGGCTAAGGGGGAATTGAAAACGAAAATGGCTAAGGCTTTGGAAAGGCAAAGACTATATTTGGCACATTTATTTACGAAAATAAAGGAAATTAGGATAAAAGGAAGGTGAAAGGTCACATGTTGCATGTGAGGAGGAAAATGAAGGAAAATAATGAAAAATGAAGAAAATAGAGGCCTAATTGATATTAATGCTTTTAAGGATCAGTGGGTACCATTTTGTCAGTTCAGTTTTGGAGCTCTTTCTTTATTCTCTCTCTCACACTCTTGGACACTTAGAGCATTCTTGGAGAATTCTAGCATTGGATCAAGGAAATCAAAGGAAGGACAAGGAAAGGAAAGGAAAGCAAAGATCAAGCAATAAAAGGTTGGAACTAGAAAACTTCAAGAAGAATACTTGCAGGTAACAGATTCCATGTATGATTTCCTAGTTGGTTGTAACATGCATGGTATGTGCATGTTGGTATTTGGTTCTTTTGTTGTCGGTGACATGGTTTTGCCAGGTTTTGACAATGGTTTTCAGCCTTGCGTTGCCATTTCCGGATAGCCATGGTGCGATGAGATTGTTATCGATTTTGAGCTTTGGAATTGCCAGAAGGTTTCAAAATTCAGGGTAGAGGTGGTCTCAAAAAAATTCCCAAAGGCCTAGGAATCCCTTGAGTGGTAATGGCAGGATACAGGGTAAAGCCTAAGGGTGGAGTCTCGGTTAGGGCTTAGTGATCCGGTGTGGATTGCAGTAAAGCATAGAGACTTGGAGACAGAAAATTCCTCAAGGATGGTGAAGGAATCTAGAGGCATTCCAAGCTCGGTTTGGGTTTGTGATCTCGAGGCTGGTTTAGGTGAGATCATGATATGTTGAGGGTGGAGGTGGTTTAACCTCTGGATTCCCTTGGTTGTTTTGGACTGGTTTATCCCATGAGATCCCACATTCATGCTTAGAATATGGAACGGAGGTGATTGGATGAAATAAAGATTTGGTTTAGCTATGATTATGGTCGGGAGGTACGTGGAAGTCCTAAACCTGGTTGGCTCTTTCATATGTTTAATAAAAGCTAAGTTTTTTTTTTTTTGATTGGTAAATGTACTTGTTATTTTTTGGCTTTAATGGCTGTTATTTTATTGTTATTTATATGTTTATATGTTGATTATAAGCATGGGTATGACTGGTTTTTTTCATGGCTCTTTTCATGTTTTTACTTGTAACTGGAAGAATAATGGATGCAAGACCTAATTGATGTTATGAGAACTAATGGGAGAGGGTGGTGATCCTTCTTGTTAAGTCTCATATGATTTTTCAGTCCCTTGTTTTGAGACATGCATTCATGACCTGTAGATTTCCTATCTACTAAGTGTTTGACGGAATGTCAGTCCTGGTTGGGGATGGTCAGGTCTACTTTAGTCTTAGTTTCAATTCTGGTTTATGATCATTGTAGTAATGTATTTTATGAGTTTTGAAAGTTATATGGAATTATAGGGAGGGGCTTAGCCCTAGCCTTGAAAAACAACCTTAAATTTCGTAGTCGTTGGCATTGCAATTAGTAGAAAAGGCCACAGTCGCACTGATGCAGGCCTATGGGAGCGACTGGGGGTTTCCAGTCACATGGAGGGCTTGGGAAGGGAGCAAATGGGGGTCACATGGAGGGCTTGGCAAGGGAGTGATTGGGGCTCTAGCTCAGGGAAAATTTAAGTTGGTTCAGGGGATGGACACCTAGAGGGGTTGGGTTACTCCTAGAGGGTCCTAAGGCACCTGAGGGAAGTCAATAAGGTTTGCTTTGTCAACTCCATTTCCTTAAGACTACCTAGAAGATTGAGTCTTGTCATAACAACCTCTCATCTCATATTTACCTTAAGTGAGCCAATGAAAGTGAGCAAATGTGAGAAAAGAGATTCATTACAAAACCACTTAAAACTAACTCTTATAACTACATATATAATTTTTTAATTTATAAGTTATTTATATAATAATATATCAATATCTTTTTAATTTGAAATTTCCATTTAATAGAAATTTATAATTTCAAATTTCAAATATTTATGAAATTTATAATGCTTAATTTTATTATTTTTTAATATTTAATTCTAATTTAAATAATTTAAATAAAATTTATTTTATTTTAACGAACTAATTTAAATGTCCACCTTTAAAAATATAAAAGCAATAAATTTTGTGCAATAAATTTTGTTTGAGTGATTCAACGTGGATAACGACCAAGGATGAGATAATCACGGACATATTTTAATTCCGAGTAAAGATAAAATAATAATAATTTTTGTTTTGTTTTGTTTTTGTTTTTAAATTTAATCTAACATTATTTTGTTTTAATAAATTCCAAATTCCAATGTTATTTTTACTTACGTTGATTACTTAATATAATTTGATTATATATATTATTTAAATTTATGATTGGATTAATATAGATTTATTTTTTCTTAAATTTATTTATTTTTAGATAAAAGAGATAAAAACATATTGACAACTTAAAGTTAAAATTATCTATGTTTATTTATTCAATTATAATTTATATCTATAAATTGTTCTATATAGTTTGTAATTTAAATTAAGGTTTTTTTTTATAGTTTTCATTATGTTGAATAGAATTTTGGAATAATATAGGAGGATTTTTATAGTTTTTATTATTTTGAATAGAATTTTGGAATAATATGAGAGGATTTTTGTAGTTTTCATTATGTTGAATAGAGTTTTGGAATAATTTGTATAATAGATTTTGTAATATGTTAATAATATTTCTGGTAGATATTCTATATATTATTAAAAATTAGAAAATAAAATGATAAATAAAATATTAGGAATTTGGCATTGTGTAAAAATTTTTAGGTGAAAATCATATGTAAATTTTTTTTAGGGTGGTTCATCATCAAAACAATATAATTATTATTATAAATTGATTTTATTATATCTAAACAAAATATATTTTAATACTTATAGAATTTATAATCTCTACATATTATAAAAAAATTAGAAAAATAAAAATAAAAATAAAAATATATTTTATTTTAATTATATCTAAACATTTCATTTTGGAATGCGACGTTTTCAGAGACACCAGGGATAGTTACCGCATTATGTTAGCATCGATTTCGTGGCATTGTCTTTTCAGTGATGGAACCTTTAGAAAGTTGGGTCAACTCATCATCAATTTGAGTAAGAAAAGGATTGAATTACAGAAGGCAAAAAACAAGGAAGCTGGTGGTCCCATAGACTATTTTTAGTCTCATGGACTTTAAAATATCATTCATTCATTCATATATATATATATATATATATAATTTGGTGTTGTTTGAATTTAATTAGGATAATTCTATGTATATAACTAATGCACAAATATATATATATATATATATATATAGTCAAGTGGTTTGAGAGATTGCTCCAGGCTTGACATGTGGTTTGAGAAACGTCCAAGGGCATCTAAGCGGTCAAAATCATCTAAATTGGGCATCTAAGCTATCAAAATCATCTAAGTCGTCAAAATCACCCAGGGATCACAACTGACTTAGGTTTGATAGCAAATCGATTTTCTAGGAGGCCCATCCTCAATGAATTGTAGTAGTGAAACTTGAAAAACCAATGCACAAAAGCATTAATACTTAAAATTAGAGGAATTTATTATTATTATTATTATAAATTTTTATATAAAAATAATAAAATGTGCTAAATTTTGGTGTCCATTACCATGTTTACAATATTGGTTATATTTCTATTGATAACAACCATATCACATATATACTTGTAAGAAAATGATACTATACAAACATAAAGATATAAAAAAATAAGTCTGGAGGATAAGCTAGGCATTTGTGGTTTTGTAGGTTTTCATTGATATTTGAAAGTTGGCCTTGGCCTCTACTTTGTAGCTATATTTTTACATGGAGATTTGAAAACTTGTCCTTTATTTCTAAATTATATACACAAAGTAACATCATTGCCTTTTATTTCTAAATTATATACACAAAATAACATCATTATTATAGATATTTTTCACAATTTTGAATTAGAGGATATATATATATATATATATATATATATATATATATATATATATATATATATATATATATATATATATATATATATAATTATTTAATTTAAGTTAAATTAGGGCAACTAAATTAAATGATTAGTAAATGTTATTATACATCAATCCACAATAAGCATCAAAATATTTATTTCAGGATACATCTCACATTGTTAAAATTTAAAAAAATCATAAGAGTAATTAAATTATAATTTTATTTTAAAGTATTATTATTATTATTAATTATAAAAATAATTGTCTATATATATATATAACAAATTTTGAAAAGGTGTTATAGAGACACATTGTTGAAAAGGTTTGGGGGAGCAAAGAAGAAGTATTTTGTTGCTTTGTTGACTTCAAAAAGGCATTTGACACAATCCCTAGAGAAAATTTGTGGCGTAAAATGGAAGAACTCGAAATTCCTTTACAGTATAGAGCTGTTTTCCATAGGCTTTATGAAGAGGTGCAAGTCAAAATTAGAACTTCAGCAAGCATTTCATAAAGTTTTAGAATTGACATCATAGTCAAGCAAGGTTTCCCTTTATCCCCTACCCTTTTTGGTTTATATATTGGCAAAATAGAAGAGTGGCTAAATTTGCAAGGTGGGGATGGTGTTCGATTGGGCGAGTTTGTGATAAAGCTTCTTCTATATGCCGATTTTCTTGTGCTGGTTGCTAAATCAGCCCATGGATTGCAGATGCACCTATATGCCATTGAGCATTTTTGTAAAGCAGTGGGGATGCAAGTCAATACTAGTAAGACCAAAATAATGATTTTCTCTAAAAAAAAGGAAGCAAAGCCAACATACGTTCTTCTTTGAAGGCAACATTCTTGAAGAAGTAAATGAATACAAGTACCTCGGGATCGATTTCAACAACATACTTAATTGGGAGGATTGCAAAAAGAAAATAATTTTAGGAGGGTGGAAAGCACAATATGCACTTCAAAATAGATGTAGAGAGGTAGAGTTATGGGATTGGAACATGATCAAAGTACTTTTTGGACTCCTAGTTTTTCCAATGCTATTATATGGGTGGGAATTGTGAGCTAGTAGCATCCCTGTTTCAAAATGGAAACAAATTGAAAAAATTCAAAAATGCTTGATCATGAGCAAGTTCAAAATAAAATGTTTGGCTCCCTATGAGATAATGCTGAGTGAAACAGGGGCAGCTCCCATCGAAGCAATTGCCATGGTGCATCTTATAAGGTATCTAAAAATAATTGAGCAAATGGGAGGAGGTAGATGGCCGAAAGTTATCTTTAATGAAGGTATGAGTGAAAGAAAGAAATCATGGATGAGACAAAACAACAAATGGATGCAAAAGTGGAATATTTGCTTGAATGCATGTCCCAAAAATAGCAAGGAGTTAAAAAAATTTGTGTTGAAGAAGTTTCGTAAGGGTATATGGGGAAAAGATTTGGGTAGAAAGAAGAAGTATTATGTTCAGGAATTCAACCCCACTTGTGATCTCCAACAAAAAGAATATATTGGAGCTAACATTCCATGGAGAGCAAAGGTTCTTATTTCTCAATTAAGAACTAACTCACATCAACTTCGGTGTGAAACGGGGTGGTGGAAGAGACCTAAAGAAGTTTTGGAGGAAAGAGTATGTACTTTTTTCACTTATGGGGTAGTGGAATCAGAAAAACATTTCATTTTGGAATGTGACGCTTTCAGAGACACCAGGGACAGTTATCGCAATATGTTATCGTCAATTCCATGGCATTGTCTTTTCAGTGAAGGAACTGTTAAAAGGTTGGGTCAGCTCATCATCATTTTGAATAAGAAAATGATTGAATTATAGAAGGCAAAAAACAAGGAAGCTAGTGGTCCCATAGACTATTTTTAGTCTTGTGGACGATAAAATATCATTCATTCATTCTAGTTCCAATTCCTTTGTAATGGCATGTTTATTAGAAATTAGAAGTCACCCTCCCATTTCGGCTTGACAAATGCTAGAAATCACCACGATCTCACTTCAAGAAAAATATCAACCATTAAGATGGACGTGGTTGGTTGGTGAGTGAAAATATGAGCCATCCCTATTTAAATGCAACATAATGTAATGATATCATCTTCTCGGTCGTTCATATGAAGCGAGCACACTCAGTTTTTCCCTTCCTCTTCTTTTTGATTAATTATTGTTGCTTCAGTTTTTTGGAGAAAGACAGAGCAATCAAACATTCTAGACTTCTGCATCATCTAAGATACTCTCGTAATGTAATTCTCCTCTCGGAATTCATTTGAAACAAAATTTTACTTCACTGCTTGTTCCAATAGCTGCAGGGCATGTCATTCGAGGGAACTTGATCAATAGAAATATTAAATTTCTTCTGTCATTTGATTCTAATGGTTTTCGATTTTTACATGTGGTCCATCTAAATCAAACAAACGGAGGTGGTATTGCAGAATGTTAGTCTCGGTTGAGGATGGTCAAGTCTAGTTTTGGTTTCAATTTTGGTTTATGATCATTGCAGTCATGTATTTTATGAATTTTGAAAGTTTTATGGATTTATGGGGAGGGGCTTAGCCCTAGCCTTGAAAAACAACCTTAAATTCCGCAGTAGTTGGTATTGCACTTAGTAGAAAAGGCCGCAGTAGCACTAATGCAGGCCTATGGGAGTGACTGGTGGTTTTGCGGTCGCATGAAGGGCTTGGCAAGGGAGAGACTGGGGGTTTCCAGTCGCATGGAGGACTTGGTAAGGGAGCGACTAGGGCTCTACATCAAGGAAAAGTTAAGTTGGTTCAGGGGATGGAGACGAGCGGTTGGATTACTCCTAGAGGGTCCTGAGGCACTTGTCCCAAAAGATTGGATTACTCATAAAGTGTCCCTCATCTCATGTTTGCCTTGAGTAAGCCAGTGAAAATAAGCAAATCTGAGAAAAAAAATTCAATACAAAACCACTTAAAACTATATATATAATTTTTAATTTTTAATTTATTTATATAATAATATATCAATATATTTTGTGATTTGAAAATTCCATTTTAATTTTAATTATGGATGAAATTTATAATTTGAAATTTCCATTTTAATTATCAATCAAATTTATAATGCTTATTTATTTTTATTATATTAATCAAACAAATTTACAGTGTTTAATTCTAATTTAAATAAAATTTAATTTTAGGAATATGACTTCTGTGATCCATAAATTAATTATCAAATCTTTCGGTTAAAATCACAATGGAGAATTTTGTGTCGACGCGTTTCGAACCAACCAGTGTGGTTCATCATCAGGACAAGATGTCCATTTAAATTTATTTTAGCAAACCAATTTAAATGTCCATCTTTAAAATATAAAAGCAATAAAGTTTGTTCAAGTTATTCATTGTGGATAACGACCAAAGATGAGATAATCACGCACATATTTTAACTCCGAGCAAACATAAAATAATAATAGTTCTTAATTATTGGAATCTAAGCTTCTGTGATCCATAATGTAAATTTGTAGAAATTTTTCGGTAGTAATCACATGCAAAAGAACGAGGTCGACGCGTTTCGAACCAACCAGTGTGGTTCATCATCAGGACTATGTGAGAGATCAGATCCAGACATTAAGTATAAATAGATGTAGAAATGACTCATTCTACATCTATTTATACTTAATGTCTGGATCTGATCTCTCACATAGTCCTGATGATGAACCACACTGGTTGGTTCGAAACGCGTCGACCTCGTTCTTTTGCATGTGATTACTACCGAAAAATTTCTAAAAATAATAGTTCTTGTTTTTTTGTTTTTTTATTTTTATAAATTTAATATAACATTATTTTGTTGTATAAATTTCAATATTATTTTTACTTATGTTGATTACTTAATATGATTTGACTATTTAAATTATTTAAATTTATGATTCGATTAATATAGATTTGTTTTTTCATAAATTTATTTATATTTAAAAATATATATATATATAAATTAAAATTTATTTATATTTATTTATATTTATAAATGGTCATATATAATTTGTAATTTAAAATAAATTTAATGAGCGGATTTTTATAGTTTTCATTATGTTGAATAGAATTTTAGAATAATTGTGTAATAGATTTTGTAATATGTTTAATGGTATTTTTGATACATATTTTACATTTTTTTTTATTTTTTTTTTGTAAATTGGGTAGTACCTCGTTATTTTCTATTTATAATTTGAAAGCAGGTTACAAAAAATAAAAATCCAGACTGTGGCCTCAACCTGCCAGTAGGAAACCAGGTCTGTTGGCCACTTTAAAGCATTAAAAGCAAGCCAAAATTGAAACTGTTTCATTCGTCCAGAAGACTCCTTAGCTAACTGCCCTATTACACAATTATCTACAAGTTGGGGAATTAAAAAATGTCCATACAAAAAACCAAAATGCATCTAAAAACCATAAACAAATTGGAATTCAAACTAGCCATCAGAGGAATAAACAAGAGCAGGATCCTTGACAGTGGAACTAGGCATATCCACTTGCTGCAGCTGCTGAAGTTGTTTTTCCATTCGGCCCACACGATCATCAATTCTACTGATACGATCAATAGCCTGATATTGAGTAATTTTAATGTGATTCAGCTGGTTCTGAATGTCCTGAAGCAAATCCACAGTTTTTGGTTCAATCTTTGCTGAAGTAGGAGGAAAACTCTGCATTGCCTTAGCCAAAAGACACTTGACTATCCAGTAGGTATGGACAGTTTGCTGGAACAAAGTTAGGCGACCCCTAGTATTACCAAGATCGGTAATAAAATCCATTATTTCTGCGTCCACTTCATTATCTTCTGGTTCAGTATTAATTTCCCGTTCCCACCCTCGAATCTCCTGTTGAACAGTGGGGGAGTTACCAAGAACATAGTTGACTGTGAGGGTTTCTAAAACTTCCTGGCAGGACTTGCGACCATGTTTTTTAGAACTAGTCTCAGGCTGGGCCTGTTTTTTTCTTTTAGCAGAGAGATGAGAAGATCGACGCTTCCCCATGATGGAGAGAGGACTATGTATGAACAAATACAAACAGGAATGAACAATTAAAAATTTGGTAACTGTTTGAAAGTAGCTGGTGGACTGGCAGAGAATGCCAAGACGAACAAATTCTGGGTGACGCGCACGAGGACACGGCTTTAAAATACAGTGAACCCAATCCCACAGAGAAGAAACAGGGTAAACAGAGTAGATACAACCTAGAAGTAGTAGGGCAGTAAAACCCGCCTTTATAGCAACGGAGGGAACCAACAAAGGAACCAGTAAAAGATCAATAACCCAGCAGGTCAAATACTCAATATGTAGAAAATGGATACAAAGATGCCTTCCGCCCCAAGTACCTCCATGCAGACAAACTACCATAAACCCGTATTATTAAAAATTAAAAAATAAAAAGATAATTAAATTTATTTTAATATAATTATTATAAATTGATTTTGAGTATATGTAGACAAAATTTATTTTAATATTTATAATTTATTATAAAAAATTAGAAAAAAATGATAATTTAATTTATTTTAATATAATTATTATAAATTGATTTTTTTTTGGTAAGTTTATGAGATTTTTCTTATTTTCATTTATTAAAAAAGAGAAAAGTAAGTTAGAGATAATAACACTGGACTCCAATTTTAAGGTCACAGCGCAACAATTTGACTATTAATTCTACGAAGGCATACATACTCTACCTCACTCTGTTTTGAATCTGTGACCTCTTAGGAGGAAACACATGCTCTTAACCATTAGGCCCGTTCATATATGTCCAAGTTACTGTCTCTTACATCTAATATCTTTAGAAAGTAAATGCTACTCCAAATATGCATGTCCAAAAAACAAAAAAGTAAGGAACTCAATCATCTGAAGACTCAATCGGTGTCGGGTCCTTAACAGTAGAACTAGACATATCTACTTGATGCATGCTTTGCAATTGTTGATCTATGCGACCCAGGCGAACATTGTTGTGGCAATGCACAAGGTGGATTTCTTGAATGTCTCTCCATATCTCAATTAGGATGCAAGTAGCTTTTGGGTCCCCTTCAATTTCCTGGATGTTGATAATTGCCTTAGCCAGTACACATTTTAATGTCCAATATGTATGAATAGACTGTTGGAATAATGACAGCCTACTCCTTGTGTTTCCAGGGTCGTTTAGAAATTCCATTGCTTCTTCTTGAATTTCTCCTTCCTCCTTGGTGTTGCAGTCATGCTCCCAACCTGAGATAAGTGCTTTAACTTGAGGAGAAATGCCTGTGGAATAGGCATCAAAAAGGTTTTCCATTATCTCTTTACATGACTTCCTCCTGTCCCTCTTACTTACTGGGGCCCACTTTGGACTTACCTTGTTTTTGTTTGCCTTTATCCTTGGCATAATTTTTTGTTGTCTAGCCTTTAACCATGATGTCTTGCAGTGTAGACCGTTGGATTGATTGGTGTAGGGGGAAATCTGTGACTAGTGCAAAAGAAACACCTGTATAGAAATTAACGATACCTGTATATTGCAATAGAATTTCAATATTTGGTTTAGTGAAACAACAATAAGAGAGATCCAGACTGTGAGGAGCAACATACTCGTAATTAGGAGGCCCATACATGTCATTATTCCTTCTTCCCATCAACCAACCATTTATAAGGGTGGCAATAAAAAGTTTCTTTTCCTTCCACGACAGAAAATGCATGGTGAGAATGTTTCCATTCTCCTGCTGTATATTAACAAGCCAAGGACAGAGACTCCTCTAACAAGAAGTGAATTCTCCTAGAACCCAAACCTTTCCCCACGGCATAAGATTAAAAACCCAACAAAGCAACTAGAGCTTCCGCAAAGTAAGACAGAGACCCCTTAAAACAAAGACCCCTTGAAATAAGAATGAACCGCATGGAAAGAGGAATGAGCCCCTTAAAGCAAGAATATGAATGAACCCCTTAAAATAGGAATGAAACCTCTAAAAACAAAAATGTAACCCCAAAACTCCGAAAAAAAAAGATTGGAAAACCCCCATAACCCATAGAGTAAAATGATAATCACAATAAATAGAATCTAAAACCCCCCTTATAAAAATACTAAGGAGATGAAACTCTTGATAATAAATTCAACCGAGCTATACAAACAGAAAAGTCATTCAAGTTCGTGCAATATATTTCATAAGCTTGACTAGACTAACTCTTAGGGTTACACAGAAAACACATTGTCGAGTACATGGACACAATGCATAGTACAAGGGTTGAAAATATTAATAATGTAAATATTAATGCTTATTAGGTATATTTTTTAAAATATACCTAAAAAAGCACCACGATCTCACTTCCAGAAAATATCAACCGTTAGATGGACGTGGGTTCGGCCTGACAAAAGCTAAAAAGCACCACGATCTCACTTCTAGAAAAATATCAACCGTTAGATGGACGGCCTGACAAAAGCTAAAAAGCACCACGATCTCACTTCCAGAAAAATATCAACCGTTAGATGGACGTGGGTGGTTGGTGAATGAAAATATGACCCATCGCTATTTAAAATTTAAATGCAACATAATGTAATGATATGATCTTCTCGGTCGTCCAAATCAGGCCAGCGCGCTCAGTTTTGCCCTTCCTCTTCTTCCTGATTAATTATTGTTGCTTCAATTTTCTGGAGGAAGATAGGGCAATCAAACATTCTAGAATTCCGCATCATTTAAGATACTCTCGTCATGTAATTCTCTTCTCGGAATGAATTTGAACCAAAGATTTTACTTCACTGCTTGTTCCAGTAGCAGGGCATGCCATTTGAGGGTACTCGATCAATAGCAATATTTGATTTCATCTGTCAATTTTTACAGGTGGTCCATCTGAATCAAACTAACGGAGGTGGTATTGCGGAAGCGGAAGGACGCATCACATGGGTTTGTGTTTTTGGTATGTTGAGATCATGGAATGGGATGGATGGTAAGGACCTTTAGCGTAGTAATTGGGATCTGCTTCAGCTGCCTGCCATCCAGGTAAATTGTCTGTTCAATATTCTGCTTCTTTTTCTGTGTGTCTGTATTTTTGAGTGGTGTGATGTATGGTACTCTGGCCATGGCCAGGTAGCCTTCACACCTCTGTGCCACCGCTATGTTTTCTCCTTATTGTGAGGGATTGAAAGTTTTTTGAATATTTGTATGAAAACCATTCTGTATGTTTTTCAGTTAATGTAATATTAAAAATTGCCTTCCTACATTTACACAGGAATGGAGCAAAATGGAAGGGTAAAGTTGCACCACATGGGTTTTTGTTTCTTGATGGTGTGATGTAAGGTAATCTGTCCAGGGCAGGTTAGTTAACCTTCACAACTTTTTACCACCTTTCTGTTTTCTCTTTAATGTGAGTGATTGGAAGTTTTCTCAGTCTTGGAAAGGAAGCCATTCTGTTTTTTATCTACAGTAATATTAAAATTCGCCTTCCTTCATTCGCACAGGAACAGAACACAACAAAACAGAAGGGGAAGGCGCATCGCGTGGGTCTGTGTTTTTGGGTGATGCCCTGTATGGTTTTCCCGCCACGGCTTTGGTCAGCTAGCATTCAGCGCTCCTTATTACCTCTGTGTTTTCTCTTTAATGTAAGTGATTGAAGGATTTTTTGGGTATCTGTATGAAAATCATATATATATATATATATATATATAATATTAAAATTCTCCTGCCTTCATTTACACAGCAATGGAAGAAAAATGATGCATCACATGACTTCCCTGCATCACATGATTTGAAGGCTAACATTAAGGTACGATGGTGTTCTCTTTTGATTGATTTATTCAAGTAACACATTTAGTAAGATATACGATTTTTTATAATGGGTTTCCATTTAATTAATTATTATTTTTATAATATAGGTACAGTTTCATTTTAAACCGGACGCAGGTCTGTTTGGCTTCACCGTAGATGTTATCGTCGGCCCCAGCCTCTGTGTGAGGTAAGTACACAATCTCCATTGTCCTTTCCTTTAACACGGAATACATAAATGCGTCTGGGATCTATAAAATTAAATGATATGAATTAAATATTATTAAATGAATTTTGGAAATTTAAAATATATCTTTGTCATTTATATTAAATAAACTATAGGGTTACTTTAACAAATTTTATTTTTGAATTAAATGTGTAAATAATATTATTTGTTTTTTGATTTTAACATTAATACAGGGTACACAGATTTGTAATTATATCTTCATATTTTAAAAAATGTATAAATAATATATAAAAGGTTATTTAGTTCATTAAGTGATTGTAATAGTTCAGTTTTGTTTGTTTTAGGGTTAATTTTCTTTTTTTTGATAGATTATTATTTTGTATTATGATTTAATAAAATTTTCATCATTATCATAATATTATTGTGTAGATTTATTTTAAGGGATTAGCTAGGAAAGAATATGGTTATGGTATTAGTGGGCTTATCATAGGTAAGTGTATGAGATACAATCCATGACTAAGCAAGGATATTGGAAATACCAATATGCATTTGCACACTGAGAAAACACACGGGTTAAGATTATTAGTTGCTGATAATTAATTTAAATGTAATCAAGTTAGTAGTTTAATCTCCAAATATCAACAAGGAGAGAATAATGGTCATACTAATGACTGAAATCTCAAATAGGTTTAGGTAGAGATGTTAAAGAATTGACACATTGTTATAATTTAATAATTTATGCTTAAGCCCTCACAAGCCCATCTTCCTCCTACAATCCCAAATGTCATTCTCACTAATGACCTTAGGCTTGCCTTGCCATATAGTACCAATTGATAGTTGTGCATTTGATTGCTTGGTCTAATGTGAAATACCCACCCATTTAATTAAATTCATCTAATGAAGGATACCTTCCCTTGTTTTAGCCTTGGCACGTATTAGTTGGTCCACTGCTTGGTGGGGCTTGAGTGCCATTTCATTTTGTTTTAAAGGTCAAACTCTCGTCCTTTGCCTTTCAATTTAAGGTCTTTTTCCTTTTTGGGTTTTCCTACCCTTTGTTTCCTTCGAGATTCAAATTTGTAAATAATTCCACTTTGTTATTCTCAATCATGAGTTTATGTTTCATCGCTTCATAATAGTTTGTTAGTTTCATATGGAAAAGAGAGTTTATTTTTGACTACTTTCCTCAGAATAGATAGCACCTTTTGCTAAAATCTTACACATTCACTCATTGGCTCATTTTTCTTTCCCTTTATCAATAATTTTAGCATACTCATCTTAGTTTAGGGTTCTTTGTCCTTGTCTTGAACCTTCAACTCCTCTCTTTTTTTTTATAGGTTTTTGCACTTAGTTGGACATCTACAACCTTTGTTGCACTTTAGATTTAATTTGTATGCCTAGTAATGAAGTGGTGGCTTGGGGACTTCATGGATACCCTCATAATACTTGAACACCTCAATTAAATGAGATTTTTGCAAAAGACTCTACATTGACCACCATTTTCTTAGCCCATCTACATGATTTGTTGCCATAATACAAATACCATTTCTTCACGGGGGTTCAATTAGGGTATCATCCTCATCCCCTTGTTCATGGTTAGAAATATAACATCCTTGCACCTTGCCAATGCTCTTATCACCTTGCCTTACTTTGGGTTACATCGCCTATTGTTTGTACCTTCACTTTAATCAACTTCTCTAGATTTTTCCTCCTCTTAGTCTCATTCTCCATAACTTGGATTGACACGTAGGGAGAACTACATTTGCACCAATAAACTTAGAAAGGAGGACTAGCAAATTATCGGTTGAAGCTCCCATGCATTCCATTTTAAGGGCACTTTAAGGATTCCCATTCTTCATTTTGCTTGAGCTTAAATCTTTGTTTTTATACTCTATTGTACACAAAGCATATCATTTCACTTTGGAATTATTTTATGGAGTTTGGGAGGCTCACCCTTGTTTTGCATCTCTTCTCACAAACAAAGTGCACAATAAGTCACTACCACATTGTTTATTTTATTATATGTGCCCCTATTGTTTGGATCATTTGCCACTTGTTGCGAGTTTGTTCCCCATGCAACTTGCAACCAACTCTCTTTTCCTTACTCCTATTTTAGTTGTTATCATTTTGAAAAGGGAAAACAATGAACTTGTCAACAACAATATATTAGCTAATGTCACTAGAGACAATGGGTTGAGGAGCCAATTTGGTTTAGATTTTTTGGGGAATGTGAAGAAATATATCTCCCTTCCTTCACTCTTACTATCATGTACTAGTGTAAACAAGGTAAGTAAGATTACATAAAAGGAGTTGGATGAATTAACCATTTTATTTTCTTTCTTATGTTATAACATATGAAAATCACGTGAAGCATGAATCCAAATCACTTGAACTAAACAAAATTGAACAACCTGGATTAAGAAACCTTATTTTCTTGGTGTGTATTTTCCCTTTCCCATGCTTGGCCTTGCACCTTGTGTGGCTTAAGCTAGCTCTTGAGTAATCCCATTCATTTAATGTGTGATGCATAGTTTTTCTCTCAAACAATTTGTTACATTTTTGGTGACTCAACCATGGCCCAATGTTGAGTCCCAAGCTAGCTCATACATTTGGTGGTTCCTCGTGGTACTTCTCTAAGCATGTATCCAAATTTCCCTTCAAAAGAATTAGTGTATTGTTGAAAAATAGCACCATATTTTGGCATGATGTCATTAAGGATTTGTTTTACTAACTTATCAAATATTTCATCATAGTCCCTTAATGTTTCATTATCTTTCTTCTTCAAATCACATTGAATTGTGCTAATAAGGATCTAGAATCCTTCTTAGTTCCCTATCTTTTCATAAAAGGATCATGGAAATCTTTCTACTACTTAATGCTTTTATTAAGAAGACTATTGTACCACGTCCTTGCGTTTTCCACTAAGAATGGAGAGAAATGCTTTATCCCGACATCATTGACCACGGGATGGAATGAGAAGATTACCTACAATGATTTCAAGTGTTTGTCAATGGAAATGGCTTTGTTGCCATAAAACCTAGGTAACCTTTTATCAAATTTCTCAGGCATATTACAAGGGTCACCTTGAATTCCAAACATGTCTAAGGGTTTGAAGGCATTGGTAACCTATGGTTACAAATCCATTGGATTTACTGGTGGAGGATTGTTTAAAGGAAACTTGACAACCAAAGAGTTAGGAGGCACTTTCCTTTTATAGATCTTGTATTTTTGAATGGGTCTTTGTTTGGAATATTTGACACTTGGGTCTCTTGATGTGGAGTTGCCAAATGAGCACACTAGGTTAGACGTTGGTGTAAGCTCATCAAAATCGAGTTGAAGCATAGGCTTTAGAAGAAGAGTGATTCAATTCTCCCCATCAATGGTCCCTGTCACTACAAAATCTAGCACCCTAGTGCAAAGACTTACTAAGCAACCTAGATTGAGAGCAAAAATGGGAGAGTTACCACCATCACCTCGTAGACTACTCCCCTCGTTTTTTTGGTTGGATATAATACACCACAAGGGAGGCTTTTCTGGTATATCTTAGGGATCAGGAATAGACTTAGACTAAATGGTCCCTAAGGGGTTCTACAACAAGATTCACCCAAGGAAAAGTATGCAATGATTAATATTTTGGATGATTTAAGGTATAATTTCAAGTGAGTTCATGTTAGATTTTTGTGGGCACTACACTCAATGCACACACACACACACACCAAGTCTAGTAAAAATCTCAAATTAACGAAAACCAACTAATTAACTGCAACACAATAATGTGCCTAACCAAAAACAAAATATAGACAATGGAGCTTATAAAACCAACAATCAAATCATCCACAATAAACACATTACACATAAGTTTTTTTCCCAATCAATAATTCTTTATTAAATTCTTTTTGAAACCTACTTGGGCTCCCTTAATGGGATAATGGCCCTCGAGGAAGGTACATATACAACAATTACCTTGGATGTAATACAACAGATCAAGCCGTAGATCCATCATCGATCTGGCTGATCTGGATCTCCTTTGTTTCTTCGTGCTCTTTCCTCGAACCCATCACAACTAACTATCTCACTCACAACAAACCTGTAATATTACTCATGCACACCTCCTTTGCTACTATATGCTCTTTCATTGGACCTCTCACAGTTGAGGATCTCACTTATAGAAAACCTGTAATATGACCCATGTAGATCTCCATTAATGCTCAGTGTTCTTTCCTTAGACTTGGCACAATTGAGTATCTCACTCATAACAAACTTGAAATATTACTCATGTAGATATCCTTTGCTGCTCCATGCTCTTTATGCCTTTCTTGATCCTCCGCACCCCGCTTGGCCCCACCTAGTGTTGCTTATCCCTGCACAACCCTCATAGTTCTAGTCAACTCTCTCAGCCCTTCTACCCACCGAAAGTGGGGACCCCTAGGAGAGCTTTTCTCTTATTCATCGTCTTCCAGTCGACAACCCCTCAGAGCCACCTCACAGTCAATGTGATGTGCCACTTCATCTCCACTCCCTGCATAAGTTGTATGTTTCCTTGCCCATCTGTCAAGAGCATATGTTAGAAGGTGGCAATCTGACCCAAAAGGTATGTTTTTCATTGTGCAATCGAGTGCTTATGCTTGTTTTTCATTTGGGCATGGATTATTGGGTGAATTGGAAGAAGGAAGGGCTTTGACCGTGCTTTTTTTCCCTCAACTTAAATGGGGGGTTAATCTACAATCCTAGTTAAGTGGGATCTCCCCTATTGGCCTATGGATTTAGGAAGGGCAGTACTTGGGAAACCTCGATTTTGGTAGCGTGGTATTGTTTTCTCATTCCACATTTTTCACTCCACTCTGCACATTACATGCCTTATTTCACCATTTCTATTCTCTAGGTCCACATGGCACTTGCACATCCACTCCCATTGTCCACATATGTGGGTCGGGCCTAGAACTTTTGCCTTAGAGGTTGATGCAACTAAAATAAATTTAATATCATATCATGGCCGCAAGCAAGAAAATAAAAGAAAATTATAAAATGCAAAAGATAGCCGAGACATTTAATATAGCATGTGGGCAAAAGCCAAACATGAGCTCTACCCCTTATCATGGCCATCACCTTGGTTCCTAGGGCCCACGAGTGCCCTCACATCATAAAGGAACCCGTGTACGTCCCAATCTTAGTGGGCAATGATCCACCTTTCCTTTAAGGGCGTCACAACATGCTCCCATTTCTTGGAACTTCGAGTAATACAAAAAAAAACAAGTAAAAGCAAAAGGCAAATAAATAGGGGTGGAAAAAAAAATTGGGGTAACTCATGTAACAACGATTGCTCCCTCCTCAAATTTGTACACCCAATATGTGGACTTCCTCATTATTTCTATCCTCAACTCCATGGCATTTGGCCCTGAGACCCCTTTAACCCACTCCATACCATCATTACTCATATACCACCTATTGATTGAAGGATGTACTAGGGACATATATTTCCCCTTAGGGGTTGGGAACACCTAATAGGGTCTTCTGTTAGCCACTCCTATCTAGTAAGGTAAAACTATTACATGATCAAAACCCCAAATTTGGAAGAGAAGCCCCATATGAAGTCTCAATTTTCCCTTGACTAAGAAGCTTGGTTGACTTATATGCACTAATGATTAATTGTACCTAATGGTGAAGATGCAACATTTGACATTATGTGTGATTTAGGTGGTTTTCGTTATGGGTTGGGCAACTTAATTGGGGCCTAAGTCCACTAGAGGAGCATATGAAACCCTACAGGTGAAGCGTTGAGATCCATGGGACTCCTATTACTTGCAGAGCATTTCTCCATTCCATTGGCACCTACAACACCCTAGTACTCTATGCTTTGCCCCACATTATTCATGAGATGGCGCATTAGGATCAATATGCCCCCAGCCGGCTTAGCGGTGCACATGGTTTGGCAGTCGATACGATACCCAAATGAGGTTTGTATCACTTTTTGGGACAAGGTGGGATAGCACCATTCTCTGAGCCCTTAACATTAGAGCAAAACCAACTTATTCTATCACCAGGAAACTCACAAGATCCATTTTGTGCCCCAAACACAAAATTGGGGCCTGCGGAATGATTTACATGGAGATCTAGGGGCTAACCCTTAGAGGATGATTTTTGGAGCCTTATTCACTCAACTTGGCACCGAGAGAGCTCAACGCATGCATCATTTCAACCCTCTTTTGGGTGTTTTCTTATGCTTTAACATTGGCTATGTAGTTAGCTTGTAACACAATCAGTTTTTGCCTGTCATTTGACAACTATGAGGGACTTTAGGCTAAAATTAGACTTCATCGGACATTTATAAATAGAAGAGACCTCATTTAAGTCTCTCATCATCGTCACACTTGGAATTCAACCTCTTAGAGGATTTTTTGCACTTTTTCCTTCTTGGCTATTAGAGATCTATTAGATGCATTTCAATATTTGGAAGCTATCTTTGATTGTCTTTGGAGCTACTTCTTTGGATAATGGATGGATATACTACATGTTGTCTTGTAAGTGCTTATTGTTGAATATTTTATATCTTGAAATTGTCTAACGTATGGAATTGTTGCTTCTAGGTTATGTTATTTTGTGCCCGAATTGTTGAAAATTTATTTTGAAAGGCTATCTAGTTGAGTATTGCATATGTTATTCATTGTACAACATGTAATGAATGTTCCTAGTGGAGGAAATCTTTAATCTCTCCATCAAACTCCATTTTCTTTTGAAGTGAGTAAATGTTAAGAGTTGATACCTAGGGCATCAATTTTCAGCCTCCTTAGAAAGGATCTAGCTTATTTATTTCATCCTTGATTGGATATGCCTAAAGGACAAGACACTTGTCCAAGTCATTTGTGACCAATCCTAAATTTTATCCATAATTTTCTCCCCTAAAATCAGTCCTTTTTAAAGCTACGGAAAAATATAGGGCTTGCAGCAAAATTTTAGGGAGGAGGCTTTTTGGTGATTTGAGAACCTAAACATCAAGCTTAGGGATTAGTCTACCTAGTCTCCAAGTTTGGTGGGCATCCACTGATATTTCATCTATAAAATATTTTGCCCTAGGTGTTGCTCCAAGAGGGAAACCTTGGTTCTTTTTCCCTCTACTTGAGGACTTCCTTGAAGGTTGTATGAGCTTGGTACTTGTTGAAGTAAATGATAAGAAGCCTTTTCTCCTAGACCTTGACCTAATGAATACCTGTCACGATAAAAAACTGTCAAAAACCTAGGTCTTGTGTTTTCTTTTCTGGGTTTTTTTTAGAGAGCGATTTGTTTCTTTGAAGCCTTGTACCTTTATTGAGCCTCTTTTTCGAATGATCTCTAGCTTGATCACTTTGTGCCATATACCTAGCCTATCTATTCTATGTGATCTCCTTCCTACTGAGACTCCTCCCATTAGTGAAAGTCTGTAAAGAACAAGGGGTTTTGCCTGAGGTGACATTGGGCCTCTACCCCATTGTTAGCACTTAATTTAGCTTCTTGTCTTGTCGGGTTTCCCTCTCTAAATCCTACTAGATTTTGTGGTAACATTTTTGGCATCATTGGCACAGGGGAAGCGAGTCAACTTTTATGAAGTATTTACCTTCTTCCCTAGTGACAAGATAATTTTTTTCTAGCAACGCCATTGGTAGAATAGAGCTCTTGTTCTTCATTGAACCTCAAAATCAATGCTTGTAGGGTGGAGCAAGCACCTCTCAAGGCATCTTAAATTCCCCCTAGTGACTCCTAGTTTGTATGTCATGCGAGAATTGAGGCTATGGTTCCTTGGGGTTTGCATAAGAGATTCCTTGCTATGGATGTCAATGAAATTTCTAGATATCCAAATCGGTGGGATGCAAATTGTAGGAAGAATACCCCCAAATTCAATGGAGATCCTTCTTCAGTTGTGGATCATGTTGTCAAATTCCTCAAGTACACTTCTGAAATCAACATGGTTCATGAAAATGCTCTCATGTTGGTTTTCCTTGATTCCCTTGAGGAAGATCGTAGGGATTGGCTTAAATGATGTAGACCAAAGGGTGTCTCTTCCATTAGGGTTCTTGCTGAATAATTCCTTAAGTATTGGGAAACTTGTGGTCATATTGAGGATTTTATACAAAACTTGACTGTTGCTCTCCAAGAAGAGGGCCTCCTCTGCCATAGTGAAGAAGTTGAAGAACACCATGAGCAAGAGTCCTTTCTAGATCATTAGGATGAATGCATTAGTGGAGATATTGAGGGTGATTTTAAGAAGAAGCATGATAAGGATCCTGATGAATATGGCTCTTTCGAAAATGAAGTTGAGAATAACCCCTCCCTTTTCGAGGATGTTATCTATGGTAATGCGTTCCTTGAAGACCTTGAAAAGGTTGATCCCATTGATCCCCTGGAAGTTGACTTTTTTGAGTTCTTGCATGTAGAAGAAGGGAAATGCATGTTACTGCAAAATATAGTAGGGCTTGGAGAGGGAAACCCTACAAGACAAGAAGCTAAACTTAGTGCTGATAATGGGGTAGAGGCCGAATTCCACCTTTTAGCCAAAACACCCTGCTCTTTATGAACTTTCACCAATGGGAGGAGTCTTGGTAGGAAGGAGATCACTTAGAATAGATAGGGTAGGTATATGGCATGAAGTGATTAGGCTAGAGCTCATTCGAAATAGAGGCTCAATAAAGGTACAAGGCTTCAAAGAAGCAAATTGCTCTCTAAGAAAAGACCTAGAAAAGAAGGCACAAGACCTATTTGATATTTTTTGATGGTGATAGGTATTCACGAGGTCAAGGCTTAGGAGAAAAGGATTCTTATGATTTATTTCAACAAGTACCAAGCTCATACAACTTTCAAGGATGTCCTCAAGTTGAGGGAAAAAGAACTAGGGTTTCCCTCTTGGAGCAACACTTAGGGCAAGAGATTTATGGATGAAATTTGAGTTGATGCCCACCAAACTTGGAGAATAGGTAGACTAGATCCTAAGCTTGATGTTTAGGCTCTCAAATCAGCAAAAAGCCTCCTCCCTAAAATTGCACTGCAAGCCCTAAATTTTTGCCCTAGCCTTAAAAGATTTTAGGGGAGAAAATTATGGATAAAATTTAGGGTTGATAACCAATGACTTGGACTAGTGCCTTGTTCTTTAGGCATATGGAGTCAAGGATGAAATAGATAAGCTAGATCCTTTCTAAGGAGGCTAAAAATTGATGCCCTAGGTATCAAGTTTTAACATTTACCCACTTCAAAAGAAAATGGAGTTTGATGGAGAGATTAAAGATTTCCTCCACTAGGAACATTCATTACATGTTGTACAACGAATAACATATGCAATACTCAACTAGATAGCCTTTCAAATTAATTTCCAACAATTAGGGCACCAAATAGCATAACCTAGAAGCAACAATTCCATACATTAGACAATTTCAAGATAGAAAATATTCTACAATAAGCACTTACAAGACAACATGTAGTATATCCATCCAATATCCAAAGAAGTAGCTCCAAAGACAATTAAAAATAGCTTTCAAAATATTGAAATGCATCTAATAGATCTCCAATAGATAAGAAGGAACAAGTGAAAAAAATCCAAGAGGTTGAATTCCAAGTGTGACAATGATGAGAGACTCAAATGAGGTCTCTTCTATATATAAATGTCCAATGCAGTCTAATTTTAGCCTAAAGTCCCTCATAGTTTTCAAATCATGGGCAAAAACTAATTGTGTTACAAGCTATCCACATAGCCAATGTTAAAGCATAAGAAAACACCCAAAAGAGTGTTGAAATGATGCATGCGTTGAGCTCTCTTGGTGCCAAGTTGAGTGAATAGGGCTCCAAAAATCATCCTCTAGGGGATAGCCCCTAGATCTCCATGTAAATCATTCTGCGGGCCCCAATTTTGTGTTTGGGGCAAAAAATGGGTCTTGTGAGTTTCTTGGTGATAGAATAAGTTGGTTTTGCTCTAATGTTAAGGGCTCAGAGAATGATGTTATTCCCCCCATGTCCCAAAGAGTGATACAAACCTCATTTGGGCATCGTATCAGCTGCCAAACCATGTGCTACTAAGCGGCTGGGGGCATATTGATTCAAGTGCACCATCTCATGAATAATGTGGGGCAAAGCGTAGAGTACTGAGGTGTTGTAGGTGCCAATGGAATGGATAGATGCTCTGCAAGTAATAGGAGTCCCATGGATTTCAATGCTTCACATAAGCTCCTCTAGTGGACTTAGGCCCCAGTTAAGTTACCCAACCCATAATGAAAACCACCTGAATCACACATAATGTCTAGTGTTGCATCTTCACCATTAGGTACAAGTAATCATTAGTGCATCTAAGTGAACCAAGCTTGTTAGTCAAGGGAAAATTGAGACTTCATATGGGGCTTCTCTTCCAAATTTGGGGTTTTGATAAAGTAATAGTTTTACCTCACTAGGTAGGAGTGGCTAACAGACGACCCTATTAGGTGTTCCCAACCCCTAAGGGGAAATATCTGTCCCTAGTACATCCTTCAATCAATAGGTGGCATATGAGTAATCATGGTATGGAGTGGGTTAAAGGGGTTTGAGGACCAAATTCCATGGAGTCAAGGATAGCAATAATGAGGAAGTCCACATATTGGGTGTACAAATGTGAGGGAGCAATCGTGGTTACATGAGTTAACCCAACCTTTGTTTTTCCTCCCCTATTTATTTGCCTTTTGCTTTTACTTGATATTTTTTTTGTATTACTCGAAGCTCCAAGAAATGGGAGCATGTTGTGAATGATTGTATAACAGTTATTACCCCTAAAGGAAAGGTGGATCATTGCCCACTAAGGTTTGGGATGTGCATGGGTTCCTTTATGATGTGAGGGCACTCGTGGGACCTAGGAACTAGGATGATGGCCATGATAAGGGGTGGAGCTCATGTTTGGCTTTTGCCCACATGCTATATTAAATGTCCTGACTATCTTTTGCATTTTATAATTTTCTTTTCTTTTCTTGTTTGCTTGTGGCCATGATATGATTTTAACTTTCTTTTAGTTGCATCAACCTCTGAGGCAACAATTCTAGGCCCGAACCAGATATGTGGACAAGGGGAGTGGGTGTGCAAGTGCCATGTGGACCCAAAGAAGGGAAATGGTGAAAAAAGGCTTGTAATGCGTGGAGGGGAGTGAAAAATGTGGAATGAGAAAACAATACCACGTTACCAAAATCGAGGTTTCCCAAGTACTACCCTTCCTAAAGCCATAGGCCAATAGGGGTGATCCCACCTAACTATGATTGTAGATTAACCCCCCTTTTAAGGCGAGGGAATAAAAGCATGGTCAAAGCCCTTCCTTCTTCCAAGTCACCCAATAATCCTTGCCCAAATGAAAAACAAGCATAAGCACTCGATTGCACAATGAAAAACATGCCTTCTGGGTCGAATTGCCACCTTCTAACATATGCTCTTGACAGATGGGCAAGGAAACATACAACTGATGTAGGGAGTGGAGATGAAGTGGCACATCACATTGACTGTGAGGTGCGTTTGAGGGGTTGTTGACTGGAAGAAGATGAATAGGAGAAAATCTCTCATAGGGATTCCCACTTTCGGTGGGTAACAGGGCCAACAAAGCTAGAAGGGCTAAGAGAGATGACTAGAACTAAGAGGGTTGTGCAGGGATAAGCAAGGCTCGGTGGGGCTGGGTGGGGCGCGAAGGGTTGAGAAAGGCATAAAGAGCATGGAGCAGCAAAGGATATCTGCATGAGTAATATTGCAAGTTTGTTATGAGTGAGATACTCAATTGTGCCAAGTCCGGGGAAAGAATACGGAGCAGTAAAGGAGATCTGCATGGGTCATATTACAGGTTTTCTATGAGCGAGATACTCAATTGTGATAGGACCAAAGAAAGAGCATAGAGTAGCAAAGGAGGTGTGCATGAGTAATATTATAGGTTTGTTGTGAGTGAGATAGTTAGTTGTGATGGGTTTGAGGAAAGAGCACGAAGCAACAAAGGAGATCCAGATCAGCCAGATCGAGGATGGATGTAGGGCTTGATCTGTTGTATTAGATCTAAGCTAATTGTTGTATATGTAACTTCCTCGAGGGCCATTATCCTAGTAAGTGAGTCCAAGAAGGTTTCGAAAAGAATTTAATAAAGAATTATTGATTAATACCCATTAATTGTTTTAATTTCCTAAGTTTAGACTTAGGGTCTCATTAAAAAAATTAATTTATTAAATAAAACCATCTCTGGGTGGATTTTCCCAAAACAATTTTTGGGTTATCTAGAATACATGTCTTGGCCTCTCCACAAAGTTTGAGACTTAGAGCACCTCCGATGCTACCCTAAATCAACACTCTCTCTTAGCGAGGAATGTGCTCTAGCAAATATGCCCTGCTGCACATTGTTTTGACTATGAAGCATCTCCCTCTGCCCTGCTCATGTCTGACATGTTGTCCACCAACTACTGTGCTGCTGTTGCAACTGTATTATTGCCGACCCTGCCACAATCATCAGTGCATCCGTACTGAAACTTCCTATCAAATGTTGCATCTGCTGCTTGCACTGGCACTGCTAACTCTGCACTGTAGCTTAGTTGCTGACAGAAGCAACTGAAAAACATCTAAGAATTTGAACAAGTGTTCAGGATTCATCTCGATGCCGAAACTCTGACTTCTACTAGTTCCACGTTGTCCCTTTGAAGCACTGCGCTGTTGCTGCTTGTGAAAATTCCTAGATCTAACAATCTCAGGAATCCTACTGCAACCAACTAAATCTACTTCATCTACTTGTAAATTAAATTACATAGTTATTTCAGATTTCTTCATGAAATATTGAAGTAAATTACTGAAGAAACCTAGACTTTATTTCTTATGATTATGAAACAAGGAAACTGAGCAAAGAACAATACAAACATAGGATACCTTTATTTTAGACGAAAGTCCCCGAAAAAAGCCCAATGCGGGAAAACCGATGCAACAGATCTGAGGTTTGTTTTTATTAAGCAGTAGTTTCTGAATACAATCTCTAGATGCCTTGTTGCTATCCAGTACAATGAAATCACGACAGACAAAAATATAGTGAGTTTACCTCACACTGCAAGTCCTGGCTGATCTAATGACTGAATTGACGAAACCTCGACACCATCTATGCTGCCTTTGCACAGTAGTTGCGTAGGCCTGTGTGGGTACCTCTATGGACTGCGTCACCTCCTCTTTGGGATCGATCTCCTCCTCGAAAAGTCTAGTTCCAGCTCTCTTGGCTCAGAACCCCAATCCCCCAGCAAATCTCATACGACTCCTCGAAAACACTACGTTGCCTCTGTGTGTGCCCTGTATGGGCTTGCGTCACCCTTTCTGGGTGCTGCATCATACTCTCTAGAGGTTGCGCTGCTTCCTCTGCTGGTTTTGCTACCTCTCTGCTTTGTATTCTTGGTCCTAGAGAAGATCCTTCGACCAAAACTGTCTCTGCCTCTCATTGCACTGGAATCACTTAGATGTGATCTTCTTCCGAGCATTGCTTCGTTAGAAGAATTCGATTAGTAGATTCACTCGGTGTGTCCTTCCAAATAGCCCTCAAGCGTTCCTTTATAGTCTTCTCGTTGAGACATCAACGACTGAGATTAGATCTCCAATCAACGGCTAATATTATAACTTGACTTGATCTTCGCTTTTTCTAGATCATTCGCACTATGTTTTATTAATATTGTAATATCTCGAAGGGGAAATAGACAGTAATACAAAGCATGCAACAAGATATATAGTGCTAGAAACAGATCATGAAGCAGATACACATGAAATAGAGAGAATGCTAAGCCATTTTATTATACTGAGAAATAGAAATAAGTACAAGAGGTGATTAGAATGATGGCACCTCGACTTGCACTAGGCAAGTGTAGGAATGCTCTCAGAATATCACTGGAAATGGCGGCTCTCTGCTGTAACTCCAAGCTATTGAAATACTGCCGTGCTGCTGCTACTACTGGAACAAAATGAGTATTTGGGGCTGCTCCCCTACTTGGAAAAATTTGATACTCTAGAATCGGCCTCTACTCACAATACCCAGAAAAGCCCAGAGAGCATTTCTGAAATGGTCGACCCCCGAAAATGCCTCCCTAGAGGATCTACGCTATCCTCCCAAGGGCCATGCTGGTGCTGAATGCTATCCTCCAAAATACGGCCTCCCTCTCTGTCAAATGTCTCCAATAGGCAAGGGCTGGCCCCTTGCTCAATCTTCCGGCCTGAATCCTCCAAAATGGCACCAATCTGGAGCTCCTCCAAGATGAACTACGTCCTCCCTCTCAAGACTGCACAGTCCCTAGATGCTCTGCTCCACAAAGAATGCAACCACAAATCCTCCTGCAAAAATGATGGTAGAATACCTCACCTGAGCAAGCACTCGAAGTCTCTCTGGGGCTAAGGGTGGGATCTTCGAACGGAGACACCCGGTGTACTGAACAGTACTTCAGACAAGCTAAACAGCCAGCGTGCTCCAAGTCGAAATGACAAGCTCAATATGCATAAACATGAATGATCAAATGAGGAGCCTCTCCTCCCTTTTATAACGATGGGCCTCTCTCACCCTAGACCCCACCATCTCCCACATGCTCCTTGGCCCACGCTGTCCCTCTCAAATGCGTGAGGTAGGCCCCACGCTGCCCACGTGGTCTACGTCCTCCTCTCCCTGCGTTGTCCACTTGGCCACTAGGCCCCACTTCCTCAAATACGATGTGGACTTAGGGAAATACTTCATCCTAAGTGAGTTTATTAATATTTCATCCACTTTATTCATGCTCCGACTATAATAAGGCAAAATTGGTCAAAATTATTTTTTCCAATTAGCTACCACTATTTGGGAATATTACAGTCTCCCCCGGCAAAATGTTGCTTGAACCCAAGCAACTGTAGTGATGGACGTTGCAAGATCTTCTCACTCTCCCAAGTGGCAACCTCATCCGGCAAATTCTTCCACCTCACTAAGAATTCCCGGACTGTCTTGCTCCGCAATTGTCTCTCCCGGGTATCAATAATGGCCTCCAGCTGTAGCACCAAGTGCCCCTCATCATCCGTGGGCGGAAGCTCCCTTGTCACTGTCACCTGCTGTCCCAGTGCCTTCTTTAGGCACGATACGTGAAAGATGTTATGAATCTTGCTACCTTGGGGTAGCTCCAACTCATAAGCAACCTGCCCAACTCTGCGTATCACCCTGTAAGGCCCATAAAAACGGGGCTTGAGCTTCTCAGCTCCCTTCTGCTTCAAAGTAGACTGTTGGTATGGCTGCAAACATAGGTAGACCAAGTCCCCTACCTCAAAATGTCTCTCCACCCGACCCCTATCGGCATACAGCTTCTGCTGGTTTTGCGCTATAGCCATGTTATCCTTGAGAGCTCGGAGGATGTCCTGACTCTCTTGGATCCAATCCTTGGCTCTCGGAGTCTTGCTGGCACCAAACATCACATCAAAAAAAGATAAAGCATGATAACCATATAATGCGTAAAACAGAGACATACCGATGGACATGTGATGTGTGTTGTTGTAGCAGTACTCTCCTAGGTGCAGACACTTCAACCACGCTCTCTGCTACCCACTGACATAGTTACGCAAGTAACCCTCCAGCGACTTGTTAACTATCTCTGTCTGCCCATCTATTTGTGGGTGGTAGCTAGTGCTCGGTGTCAACTCTGTCCCCACCAACCGAAAAATCTTCTGCCAAAATCCGCCCATGAAGTGGATGTCCCTGTCATTGACAATGGTCTTGGGAAGACCATGTAACCTGAAGAATAGCTCCACCACCTGTGCTACTGTATAATGTGCGGATATGGCGAAAAAATGCACATACTTCGTCAGTCGATCAACGACGACGAATATACAGTCCTTGCCCTGCACCATGGGCAATCCAGTGATGAAATCCATCGAGATACTCTCCCATTTCCCCTCTGAAATGGGAAGAGGCTGCAACAACTCTGTCGGATGGTTCATCTCCCCCTTGTTGCGTTGACAAACCTCGCACTCCTTGACATGCTGGAGTACGTTCTCCTTGAGGCCCTTCCATGAGAACCTCTCTCTGATGGCCCTGTAGGTTTCGGTAAACCCCTGATGGCCAGACAATGGTGATTCATGGGAAGCCTACAATATCTTCTTCTTGATTCGAGAGCCCTCAGTCAAAAAGATCCTATCCTTGTAGTAGATGATCTCATCCATCACCCTATATCTGTCATCTGTCACCTGCCCATCCAAAACCTCACAAGCAAATCTGTCCTTGGAGTACTCCATTAATAGTCGAGCCCTCCAATCTGCATCCAAACTCATCAGAGACAACGTGGCTGGTCTGCATGAAAGTGCATCAGCCACTGCGTTGTTCTTCCCTTTGACATACTCGATGTCAAAGTCGTATGCTTGGATCTTGCTGACCCACTTCTGCTGCCTCTCCTGTAGCTGTTTTTGCTCTAAGAAAAACCTGAGGCTGTTGTGGTCAGTCCTCACCCTGAACCTGTTACCTACCAGGTGCTGCCGGAATTTGGCCAATGCATGCATGATGGCCAGCATCTCCTTGTTGTATATGGCATACAGTCGCTCATGTGGAAGGAGCTTCCGGCTCTCAAAAGCTATAGGGTGGCCTCCCTGCATCAACACTGCGCCAATCCCCTCTCCTGATGCATCACACTCCAGAATGAATGGCTGCGTGAAGTCTGGCAATGCTAGTACTGGGCAGCTGCTCATCACCTCCTTGAGTCTGTCAAAGGCCCGCTACGCTGTGTTTGTCCAACTGAATGCCCCCTTCTTCGTCAGATCTGTAAGGGGTGCAGCAAGCTGAGAGAAACTCTTGATGAACTTCCTGTAGTAGGTGTAGATACCCACAAACCCTTGAAGTTTCGTCACGTTCCTCGGCTCTGGCCAATCCCTGATGGCCCTGATCTTCTCCTCGTGGACCCTCACTCCGTCCACCCCTACGATGTGTCCCAATTATAGCATCTCCGTCAACCCAAACTCGCACTTGGAGAGCTTAGCATAGAACTGCTGCTCCAAAATACGCAACACTGCCTCTATGTGCTGGAGATGCTCCTCCCATGTCCTGCTATATATCAATATGTCATCAAAGAAGACCAACACAAACTTCCTCAGGTGACTGCGGAAAATGTGGTTCATACATGACTGGAAGGTGGCCGGTGCATTGGTTAGCCTGAAGGGCATCACCAAGAACTCAAAATGGCCATAGTGGCACCTGAAAGCGGTCCTGGGAATGTCTTGTTCCCTCACGTGAATCTGATGGTACCCGAATCTCAAATCAATCTTTGAGAAGAACTGTGCCCCTCTCAACTCATCCATCAGCTCGTCAATCCGTGGAATAGGGTACCTGTTCTTCATGGTCTTTTTGTTCAGGGCCCTGTAATCGATGCACATCCTCAATGTGCTGTCCTTCTTCTTCACCAACACAACTGAAGAAGCAAACGAACTGGTACTAGGCCGAATGTGTCCAAGAGCTAACAGCTCGCAGACAGCCTGCTCGATCTTGTCTCGATAGGCCTTGGGGTGCCTATACGGTGTGGTAATGAAGGACTGTATGCCCTGTTCTAGGTCAATCGTATGCTCAAATCCTCGATCCGGTGGCTGTCCCAGTAGTATCTCCCCAAACACTGTGGCATACCTGTCAAGGATGGTCTGTACCTTTGGATGAACTGTCTGCCCGGTAGTCCCTGCCTCTGATGCATGCAGCTCTACTGCCCACTCTATGTCTCCCTTCCGGAAGTCTGCCTCCATTTGGTGAGCTGAAACTATCTGAGGTGGGTAAGTGTGCATGCCCCGTATCTTCCCGTGCTTCCCGGTCTTCTTGTCATCCCACTCCATCTCCAAGGCCTCCCAATCTGTGGTGACCTTCCCTAGAGTGATCAACCACTGTACACCTAATACCACATTGGTATCCGGTATGTTAACCACGAAAAAGTGGTCAGTCACTGTGTAGGTGCCCATCGTTACTGCCAGCGTTGGGACATATCTGGCACACTGCATAGTCTGATCTCCTGGGACCAACACTGAAAACCCATCAAAGCTCTCTGTCTGTATGCCTCTCCGCTCTACCATCTGTGCATCGATGAAGTTGTGGGTTGCCCCACTGTCCACCAGTACTGATACTCGCTGCCCCTGCACTGTGCCTCGGACGCGCAGCGTCAGATACTTGGGAACTCCTCGCAATGCTGCAAGGGTCCCTCCGGTAGGTGCAAAAGCTGCACCTCCTGCTCCTGGCGGGTGGAGGTGGCAAATGATCCTGCGCTGCATCGCTGCCCCCTGCCCTCACATCATCATACTCATCTTCTTCCCCACTTATTTCGGAGAAGACCTCGATATAATGTACTTTGCCAGCAGCACATCTGTGTCCTGGTGCCCACGGCTCCTGACAGGTGAAACACAACCTCTTCTTCTTCAACTCCCTCCTGGCATCATCATCCAACTGTCCTCTACCTTGATTCCCCTTTGGAGGCGGAATCCTCACATCCTTCCCCTTAGGCTGGAAGGCCTGTCTCTGGGGGTAAGGCGTCCTGGTCCTGGGTAAGGCATCCTGCAAGTCCCGTGTCCTGCCAATTGCGTCATGGAGTGTGGTCGGTCTAGTGGATCTGACCAATCCCCGAAGTGGCTTTGCTAGCCCATCAATGAGCATGTAGATCATCCGTGCCGCGGATCGATCTGGTACCATCACCGCAAGTCTCAAGAAATCTGAGATGTATGTATCCGGACTCCTGGTCTGTTTGACTCTCGTCAACTCAACAAAGTGCTCCTCCGGATCCCTTCGATCGAACCTCTCTATCAACCTTTGGGTGAACTCGGCATATGCTGTCACTGTCTAGTGCTCGAGTGTAACCATCCCATGGAACCACCAATCTTGGGCCTCGCCATCCAGATGCAGCGCTGCCTCCTTGATGGCCTCCGTCTCTGCCATCTGGTTGAGCTAGAAGTATATGTCCAGCTTCTACACCCAAGCTTTTGCCGAATTGTTTGATGACCCATCAAACATAGGCAAATGGAACCTGCTCATAGTACGCTGAGTGTCTCCCTCGTGATAATGCTGGTGTCCCCTATGATGGTCGTGGGGTCTGCTGTCCCACTGGAGCTGGACAAAATCACGAAATGAAAGGGCATCCTTGGATTCCTGCCCATATGCCTGGTACTCAGCAAAGTAATCACCCATGTGGCTAGGTTCCTGCTCCTGCTGTGCTCCTGCCCCTGTGTCTACAGCCAGAAAAGTGGGCATAGTGGAACGTGTGGGTGCATGAGATGCCATGTGCTGAGTGGCATCATGCTCCAGCAAATGGTGGGATGTGCTTGATCCCTCACCAATTTGGAAACCCCTTGGGGTTTCACGCTACCTAGCCTCTACAACAGTGAATCTCTGTCACATCACCTCAATCTGCCTTGACAGATCCTGTACTGACTTGAGGAGCATTTCCCCAAACTTCTTCGCGTCACTATCATCTGCCATCGGTTCCTCCTACTCTGTGTCCACTACTGGAACGCAGTCACCCTCTCTGTAGGTGATTTGCAACCTATGCTCTCAGTGACGGTACTTCCTACCTCTGTAGCAAATATACGACTTCTCTTCTGGTGTCATAGACAACTTGCTCCACAGGTTGAGCCAAGTCTATGAGCTCTGATACCACTGTAATATTCCGAAGGGGAAATAGACAGTAATACAAAGCATACAACAAGATATATAGTGCTAGAAATAGATCATGAAGAAGATACACATGAAATAGAGAGAATGCTAAGCCATTTTATTATACTGAGAAATAAAATAAGTACAAGAGGTGATCAGAATGATGGCACCTCGACTTGCACTAGGCAAGTGTAGGAATGCTCTCAGAATATCACTGGAAATGGCTGCTCTCTGCTGTAACTCCAAGCTGCTGAAACACTGCCGTGTTGCTACTACTGCTGGAACAAAATGAGTATTTGGGATTGCTCCCCTACTCGGAAAAATCTGATACTCTGGAATCGGCCTCTACTCACGATACCCAGAAAAGCCCAGAGAGTGTTTCTGAAATGGTCGACCCCTGAAAATGCCTCCCTTGAGGATCTACGCTATCCTCCCAAGGGCCACGCTGGTGCTGAATGCTATCCTCCAAAATACGGCCTCCCTCTCTGTCAAATGTCTCCAATAGGCAAGGGCTAGCCCCTTGCTCAATCCTCCGGCCTGAATCCTCCAAAATGGCACCAATCCGGAGCTCCCTCAAGATGAACTGCGTCCTCCCTCTCAAGATTGCGTAGTCCCTAGATGCTCTACTCCACAACGAATGCAACCACAAATCCTCCTGCAAAAATGATGGTAGAATACCTCACCTGAGCAAGCACTCGAAGTCTCTCCGAGGCTGAGGGTGGGATCTCCCAACGGAGACACCCGGTGTACTGAATAGTACTGCAGATAAGCTAAACAGCTAGCGTGCTCCAAGTCGAAATGACAAGCTCAATATGCATAAACATGAATGATCAAATGAGGAGGCTCTCCTCCCTTTTATAACGATGGGCCTCTCTGACCCTAGGCCCCACCATCTCCCACGTGCTCCTTGGCCCACGCTGTCCCTCTCAACTGCGTGAGGTAGGCCCCACATTGCCCACGTGGTCTGCGTCCTCCTCTCCTTGCGCTGTCCACTTGGCCACTAGGCCCCACTTCCTCAAATACAATGTGGACTTAGGGAAATACTTCATCCTAAGTGAGTTTATTAATATTTCACCCACTTTATTCATGGTCTGACTATAATAAGGCAAAATTGGTCAAAATTAATATTTCCAATTAGCTACCGCTAATTGGGAATATTACAAATACCCTTTAATTATTTAATTTCCGTAAGTTTAGACTTAGGGTCCCCAATAAAATAATTAATTTTTACAGTAAAATATATTCCAAGTGGAATTTTCACAAACGGTTTCTGGTTCCTTTGGAATACATCTGCCCAAGCCTCTCCAGAAATTTGAAGACTTAGAGCAGATTCCGATGGTACAAAAAATAAACACTCCCTCTTAGCGACAAAAGTGCTCTAACAATATGCCTGTTGCATACTGTTTTGACCCTGAAGCATGCTTTGCACTATTGATATTTGACAAGCTGTGCACCAACCACTGCGCTGTTGCTGCAACTGTATTGCTGTCCATGATGCTGCCACTGCCACTGCTGCATCCTTACTACAACTTCCTCTCAAATGCTGCATTTGCTATGCTGCTAGCATTGCCACTGCTAACACTGCATCTGCACTGGAACTTAGCTGCTGAGGGAAGTAACTGAGACCACCCAAAAATCTGAACAAGTGTTCAGTGATGCATCTCGGTTCTAAAGACCCTGGTTGTTGATAGCTACTGCGCTGCCCCTCCTATGCATTGCGCTACTGTTGCTTTGCTTTGCACTGCGCTGTTGCTGCTCTGCACTACGCTGTTGCTGCTGCTCTGCTCTGCGTTGTTGAGAAGTTGGCGCTGATATCCACTGCAACTGTCGTCTCTGCACTCCTCTGCACCGACTGAAAACTCTTCCATCTCGCTACTACTGATCATGGGCTCCCGTAGCAAGGTGATGATCCATGAGGTGGGATCCTCAAGGATCTTGCCCAACTGAAGTTCAAGGTGAACTTATAGTTCTATGTCACGCCTTCTCCCTCCTGGAGATGCGTGGGCACTCATGGCAAACTCATTCTCCTTGATATTCACGACTAGAACTTTTGGATCGTGCTTCTCATCCTTGTCCTTTTTCTTCAAAGGATATTGTTGATGCAAAGTGGCCCATCTCGCCACATCTGAAGCACTTCATCTTCGAAACATCTCTCTTTTGTTTCCGTTGCCCATGTTGTCCCTTCAATGTGAGAGTTGCATTCTCCTCCTCCTCCGGATTCTTCGATTTTCTCCTGTTGCTACCGTCAAGTTTGCACTTGACCAGATCTCTTCTCGGCTCCTCCTCCTGAAGAGCTGCCCACATCTCCTCCCAACTTGGTAGTGTTGCCTTGCCCAAGATACTTTGGACAAAAACTTGCCACTCCTCAGTGACTGCATTAAGGGCCAACTTTAACATAGTTGTAGCAGTTGGGGTGGATCCCACGACTACCAACTGGTCACGGATTTCCTGAAGTCTCGTTAAGAATGGAGTAATGCGCTCCCCCTTCTGCATTTGTATCCTCCAGAGCTTCTGCTCCAAGTACATATTCCACTGCTCTGAAGTTTCTTCGTATAACAGGGACAAGGCCTCCCATATCTCTCTGACTGTGTCCTTGCCTGTTATATGATGTGGAGATTTTGGGTAGCATTGGATGTGCTCTAGCTCCAAAACTTTGTGGAGGGTCTAGAACACATGAGATCTCTAAGACCTAGAAATCGTTTGGAGAAATTCCACCCAGAGCTTAAATTATTCAAATAATTAATTATTTTAATGGGGTCCGTAAGTCTAACTTATGGAAATTAAATACTTACGTGAATAAAAAAAAATGTGGGTGAGAATGTTCTAAGTGATGAGGATCAAGTCTTTTCTATTCTTAACTGTCGATTAGAGATTAGATCACGATCGTTGATTCATCAACTGGAAAAGTATTAAAGGAAGGCTTGGGGTCAGTTGGAAAAAACACACAGAGCGGCAACACTTGAGCTAAGTCGAAATTCTGGGGCGCGGTTTGCTAAAATTTTTTGAGTGAGCTTGTAGTGTAGTGAGGGGTAGATCGGTAGTGGGATTTCAGATCCAAGGCCGAGAATACATTGGCACAGAGGCAGATCCGTACTAGAGCAACGCAGAGACCCAGCAGGGGTGACACAACTTAGCTAGGCTCATGTAGAGGCAGCGTAGGCCCAACAGGGGTGACACAGGCCCAGCCAGAGCAGTGCAAAGGCAGCACAGAGGCTCACGCAGGGCTAGAGGGCTGACACATAGCTGTGAAAGGCAGTGCTGGGGTTCCAGTGGGCTAGAAAGGGCTTGTTTTCAGTAGATCCAGAAGGATTGAAGCAACCACACTGAAGGGTGACGCAGTGACTGCATAGGCACTTGTGAGAATCTTCATCCTCAGTTGAATCAACCATATTTTCTGTCTTTGAGAGATAGAGGTACATCTTTTGATATTTTCTTTGTTGGGCAAACCACTACTGGTGCCCTTGATTGTATTCAGAATTTTGCATAATAATAAAACCCTCTAAGAGCTGTTGCATCGGTTTTCCCGCATTGGGTTCTTCTAGGGAAATTGGTCCAAAACATATTGTGTCCTTTGTCATGTGGGCTTTATTCTTCAGTACTTGATCTGTATGTGTGTGTAGGATGCAGAAGTATTTACTTTGATGTTTTACTGAATAATTCAGAAAAATAACTTGTTAATTAAATCAAACAAGTAGGAGAAATAAATCAGAATACCTGTAATAAGAATTCAGAAATTTTCACATGGTATTAGAGATATTGTAGATCGGGGGGAGTTGAAGCCATTAGCGAAGTGATGCAGATTTTTGTTGCAGGAAGGTGGCTGAGACAACACAGATCCAGAAAGAGGCAACACAACACCAGAGGGATAATGCAGACCTAGCAAGGGTGACGCAGAGCTGATGCAGAGGCTGTCTAGATCATGCAGAGCTGACGTAGAGGCTGACACAAGCCCAAGAGGGTGACACAGTCTGAGAGGGGGTGACGCTGTGCCATTTGCCGTGGTTGGATGTGCAGTTTTGATCTTTGAAGTTGCTGGTGGGGAATTGTTTCTGTCGGTGCAGAACAGTGCCATAGTAGGGTTGACAAAGTAAGGGGAATTAGTTCCTTAGCAGACTTTCTATCCAAGAAGTCTAAGATCTGATCAGCGGAGTGATTGGAGAGGGATGATTTGAAAGAATTGGTGGAGGATTTCTGGGAAGGAAATCACTGGTCAGAGGGAGCGTATTCTCTAGAGGGTTTCTATCGCCAAGAAACCTAGATCTGTTCTCTTGCTGAGAGTAGCAGCAGAAGAAGGGAGAAGAGCATCCGTTTCGACATCGTTGAGCAGAGATAATCTCTCATGGATTGAGGGATCAAGGCAGGTTAGATGGAACATTTAACTTCATCATCTAGAAGGCTAGAATCCTGTCAGTCCTTGACGAATATCGCATCAAAGATTATGCCTAGAAGGCTATAGCTGTAGCTATTCCTGTTGACGCTGATCCGTTGAAGAAGTATGAGGAAGCACAAGCTAATGGACAGGGTAAAGGATCACATGGTCCCACACATTGCCGAGAAGAATACGACAAATGAGATGTGGACGACCTTGTCCACACTGTATCAAGGTACTTCTGTCCAGAGGAAGATGCTTCTGGAGAATTAGCTACGACTATTTCAGATGCACAAGGGAGAGGAAATCGACCCCTTCCTCGTTAGATTGAAGGCAATTCGAGATCAGCTGGTTGCTATGGGGGAAACTCTTGATGATGGTCTCATGGTGAGGACTGCCCTGGATGCAGTCACTGATGATTGGGAGACCTTTGTCTAAAGTATTTTGGGCAGAGCACAACTTCCAAATTGGGAGGACATGTGGGCTACTCTTCGTCAAGAGGAGATTAGGAGAATGTCCAAGATGGGCAGCAACAACAGAGGATCCAAGATCAAGAAGGAGGAGGAGGAAGATGCAACTCTCGCATCTAAGGTATAGAGGCAGCAACAAGGGAAGAAGAAGAAGGACCTCTCAAAGGTTTGGTGCTTCAGATGTGGTGAATTGGGACACTTCGCCAATACGTGTCCTCAGAAGAAGAAGGGCAAGGAAGATTCAGATTCTAAGGATGCGACAGCCAAAGGGGATGATGGCAGTGATGATGATGTGGCCATGAGTGCTCATGTACCTCGAGAGAAGTGGTGGGGCGACATAGATCTGTAGTTCTATTGAACTACAGATGATGGGCAGGATCCTTGTGGTGCCCAAACTCTTGGATCACATACTAGCTACGGGAGCCCTTAAAAATAGTAGCAGGATGGTTGGAGTCAATTGGTACAGAGGATTATGGAGGCATGATGGTAGTGAGGACGTTGAAGATTGGAGCAACGCAATCTAGAGGCAGCAACAACGTGGAAGCAACAACGCAGACGCTGAAGGGATTTCAGTAGCGCAGAGGCAGTGCTTACGCAGTGCAGAGTAGCAACAACGTAGAGTTTCAGATGGTCAACGCAGTTCAACATCCTCAGCTGAATCAAACATATTTTCTGTCGCCGAGAGATAGAGGTACATCTGCTGAGATTTTCTCTGTTGGGAAAACCACTATTGGTACCCTTGATTGTATTTAGAATTCTGCATAATAATAAACCATATTTTCTCTCTTCGAGAGATAGAGGTACATCTGCCGAGATTTTCTCTGCTGGGCAAACCACTATTGGTGCCCTTGATTGTATTCAGAATTCTGCATAATAATAAAACCCTCTAAGAGCTGCTGCATCGATTTTGCCACATTGGGTTTTTTCGGGGACATTTGTCCGAAACATATTGTGTCCTTTGTCATGTGGGCTTTATTCTTCAGTACTTGATATGTATGTATGTGTAGGTTGCAGTAGTATTTACTTTGATGTTTTACTGACTAATTCAGAACAATAACTTATTAATTAAATCAAACAAGTAGGAGAAGTAAATCAGAATACTGCAGTAGGGTTTCTGCAATAAGGATTAAGAAATTTTCACATATGAGAGACTATATGAGCCTTGAAACCATCAAGGATAAGTCTCTTGGCCTTTTCCATATTGGACTTGTACTTTTTGTTCTGATCCGGATCTGTAGGTACAACCACCACGTTGTCCACGAACGCCTTGAGATCATATTCGTCCAGAAGGAATTTGATTCTTTCCTTCCAGATCACGTAGTTGGAGGAACTCTCCAACCGATCCTGATCTCTAAGTCCGTGAGATGCCATCTCAGCCGAAAACTATCGAATTGCTCCCTCTTTCTCCCTACTACGTAGCTACTAGGCTGGCTTACGCCCTCACTGATGGTGCTGGTAAGTCTTTTGCTCCTCTGCTGCCCAACAAATGTGAAAAACTGAACTCCTCGGCAAGGAACTCACCGAGGAAGAATTCTCTTCACTATGTGTTCTTCTTCTTCATTTGACGCTTCTCTGCCCAACAACTGCTTGCAGAAAAACTGCATCCCTCTGGCTCTGCCTTGATCCCTTCGCCTCGACAAGGTCTCGACCCGAAAGTCTTACCTTTTTGTCGACTCACTCAGAGAGAGACCACCTCGAAAATTCAGCCCTTCTGGCTAGAACTGCGCAATCCCTCAAGGGATTTGATTTGCTGCAGCTGCAACAATTCAACCTTCACTTCAGTGCTAGATCTGCTCTTCCTTTTTCACATCAAACGCTCTGATACCATGTGAAAATTCCTAGATCTAACAATCTCAGGAATCCTATTGTAACCAACTGAATCTGCTTCATCTACTTGTAAATTGCATTACATAGTTATTTCAGATTTCTTCATGAAATATTGAAGTAAATTATTGAAGCAACCTACACTTAATTTCTTATGATTTTGAAACAAGGAAACTGAGCAAAAAGAACAATACACACATAGGACACCTTTATTTTGGACAAAAGTCCCTAGAAAAACCCAATGCGGGAACACCGGTGCAACAGATCTGAGGGTTTGCTATTATTGAGTAGCAGTTTCTGAATACAATCTCTGGATGCCTTGCTGGCTATCTAGTACAAAGAAATCATGACAGACAAAAATATAGTGAGTTTAGCTCACACTGCAAGTCCCGGTTGATTCGGTTGCTGAACTGACGAAACTCCAACACCCTCTGCGCTGCCTCTACGCAATAGCTGCGTAGGCCTGTGAGGGGACCTCTGTGGACTGCGTCACCTCATCTATGGGATTGATCCTCTCCTCGGAAAGTCTAGCTCTAGCCCTCTTGGCTCAGAACCCCGATCTCCTAACAAATCTCAGACTACTTGAAAACACTGTGCTGCCTTTGCGTGTCCCTTGCGTGGGCCTGCGTCACCCTTTCTGGGTGCTGTGTCACACTCTCTGGAGGCTGCGCTGCTTCCTCTGCTGCCTCTCTGCTTTGTATTCTTGGTTCCGGAGAAGATCCTTTGACCAAAACTGTCTCTGCCCCTCACTGCGCTGTAATCATTTAGATCTTATCTTCGTCTGAGCACTGTTCTGCTAGAAGAATTCGATTACTAGACTCACTCGGTGTGTCCTTCGAAATGGCCCTCAAGCCTTCCTTTATAGTCTTCTCATTGAGACATCAACGACCGAGATTATATCTCTAATCAACGACTAAGATTATAACTTGACTTGATCTTCACTTTTTCTAGATTTTTCATACTTTGTTTTATTAATACCCTTTAATTATTTAATTTCCCCAAGTTTAGATTTAGGGTCCCCATTAAAATAATTATTTTTTACATTAAAACATATTTCGAGTGGAATTTTCACAAACGGTTTCCTTGTTCTTTGGAATACATGTGCCTAAGCCTCTCCACAAATTTGAAGACTTAGAGCACTTTTGATGCTACCAAAAATCAACACTGCTCTGCTCTGTGCCTCTCTGCACTGCTGCCTCTTTGCACTGCACTGCTAACTACTGCATTTGTCGCTCCAACACTCCTTTACACCAACTGAAACTCCTCCAGCCTGCTACTACTGATCTTGGGCTCCCGTAGCAAGGTTGTGATCCAAGAGGTGCACTCCTCAAGGACCCTGCTCAATTGAAGTTGTTGCGAACTTATTGTTCAATATCGCCCCATCTCCCTCTTGGAGATGTGTGGGTAATCATGGCATACTCATCTTCTTTGATCTTTTCAGGCGTAACCTTCGGATCATGCTTCTCGTCCTTGTTCTTTTTCTTCAAAGGACACTGTGTTGTGTAGTGAACAAGCTCACCACACCTGAAGCATTTAATCTTCGAGACGTTTTTCTTTCGTCTCCACTGCTCCTACTGCCCCTTGGATGCAAGGGCTGCATTTCCTCCTCCTGTGTCTTCGACCCACTGCTACTGCTGCCATCAAGTTTACACTTGACTATGTCCCTCCTTAGCTCTTCTTTCTGAAGAGCAACCCACATCTCTTCCTAGCTCGACAAGGTTGCTCTGGAAAAAAACCTACCATTCTTCTGTGACTGCGTTGAGGGCCAGCCTTACCATCGCGGTAGGCTGAGGTGTGGACCCCACAGCTACTAGTTGATCATGGATTTCCGAAAGCCTCGAGAGAAACGGATCTATATGCTCCTCATTTTGTATCCGAATCATCCTCATTTTCTACTCTAAGTACATCTTCTGCTGTTCGGAAGATCCTTCATATAGCGCTGCTAAGGCTTCCCACATCTGCCTAGCTGTATCTTTGCTGGCTATGTGGGACACTATGTGATCTTTGACTCCATCAAGGAGCAGCCTCTTCGCCTTCGCTATATCAGCCGTGTACTTCTTCAACGGATCTGGATCTGCAGGGACAGCTACCATACTCATCGCGAAAAGCTTGAGATCATATTCATCTAGAAGGCATGTGATTTGCGCCTTCCAGATTACATAGTTGGAGGCTCCCTCGAACTAATCCTAATCTCTAATCCCGTGAGCTGCCATGGCCGTCAAGAAAATGTTGAATCTGCTCCCTCTCTTTCTTCTCCACGCAACGCTGGATTGACTTACGCACTCCTTGCTGTAGATGACAAATCAACCACCTAGATCTGCTACTGAGATGTCGAAAAATGGAATTCCCCAGATAGGAACTCCATGAGGAAGAAAATTTCCTCCCTATGCTTCTTTTCTTTCTATTAACGTCTTTTATGCCCAACAAAACAAATTCTACCTGCAGAAAACTGTGAAAATTCCTAGATCTGAAACAAATCTAAGGAATCCTACTGCAACCAACTAGATTGCTTCTTCTATTATGTAATTTACTTTCCACAATTACTTCTGAATCATACATGAAATACTGAAGCAATGACTGAAGCAACCCACACTATAATACTCATGATTCTGAAACAAGGAAAGTGAACTAGGAAAATCATTCACACATATGACACCTTTATTTTGGACTAAGTCCCTAGAAAATCCCAATGCGGGAAAACCATTGCAGCAGATGAGGGTTTTATTATTTTGTAGTAGCAATGTATGAATACATCTCTGAATACCATTAGGGTAATTCAGTTTTAGAGAGAAATACTGGGAGAAGAATTTGTGAGGATTTACCTCACTCAATCATTGAGTTCCCGGCTGATCCAGATGAAGAAAACTTTGCCATGGGGAGGCACTGCGCAACCTCTATGCAGTCCTAGCGTTGGACCTTCCAACCACTACGTCACCCCCTTCCAGGCTCAGCATTCAACCCCAACCAAGTCGTTTTGCCTCTGTGGACCTTGAGGAATAACCTCCCGGAGTCAATTTCCGGATCCCGGCCTTTGAAACTGATCTACAAGCAAAATTCTGGAAACCCTCCTCTGCCTCTACGTTGCCTCTGCATGAGCCCTACACAGTCACTGTGTCAGCCCTCCTTCCTTCAGCGTTGGCTGGGTTAGATCACCTTTGCCTCTCTCTGACTGATGTTGCATCGGCTGAGAAAATCTCTCTCTGGATGCTATCTCTGCCCCTCACTACTCAGATCTATAGCTCAAATTCGTTAGCAAACACTGCCCTAGAAATTTCGAACTCTAGATCAATTCGGTGTGTCTTTCCAAATGGCCCTCAATCCTTCCTTTATAGTATTCTCGTTGAGACATCAACGATCGAGATTATATCTCTAATCAACGACTAAGATTATAACATGACTTGATCTCCTCCTTCTAGATCATTCTCACTCATGTTTTATTAATGTCGTTTAATTATTTAATTTTCCTAAGTTTAACTTAGGGTATCCATTAAAATAATTAATTATTTTAATAAAACATCAACCGAGTGGAATTTTCACAAACAGTTTCTGGGTTCTTTTGAATACTAGTGTCTAAGCCTCTCCACAAAATTTGAGACTCAAAGCACTTTCTGATGCTACAAAAATCAACACTCCCTCTTAGCGCGAAAAGTGCTTGAACAATTATGCTTGCTGGATACTGCTATGACTCTGAAGCATCCTTCACACTGTTGAAGTCCATAAACCACTGCACTACTGTTGTCATTGTACTGCTCCCCATGACGCTGTCACTGCCAGTGCTGCATTTGTACTACAACTCCTTCTCAAGTGTTGCATTTTCTACGCTGCTAACACTGCCACTGCTAACACTACATCTGCACTGCAACTCAACTACTCAGAGAAGCAACTGAACTCACCCAAGACTGAACAAGTGTTTAGTGGATGCACCTTAGTGCTAAGGACTCTGACTGCTGATAACTACTGCGTTGTCCCTTTGATGCACTGCGCTGCTACTGCTCTGCACTGTGCAACACTGATCTGCACTCTAGTGCACTGCGCTACCGCTACTACGCTACTGATGCCTTTGCTCTGCGCTGCTCTAGAAATAAGCGCTTCTATCTACTGCACTGTCGTCTCCATCACTCCTCGGCTCTCATTGAAACTCCTCCATCCCGCTACTATAAATATGGGCTCCATCCATGAGTTGGGCTCCTCAAGGATCCTGCTTAACTGAAGTCCAAGAAGAACTACAATTCAATATCACCCCACTTTTCTCCTCGAGAAGCGTGGGCACTCATGGCGAACTCATCCTCCTTGATTTTCGCGGCTGCAACCTTCGGGTCATGCTTCTCATCTTTTTCCTTCTTCTGCAAAGGACACTAAGATGCATAGTGGCCCATCTTGCCACATCTGAAGCACTTGACCTTCGAAACATCACGCTTCGATTTCTGTTGCACCTGTTGTCCCTTCGATGCAAGGCTGCGTTCTCCTCTTCCTCCATGGATTTCTATCCACCTCCACTGCTGCCATGAAGTTTGCACTTGACGAGGTCTCTCCTTAGCTCTTCCTCCTGAAAAGATGCCCACAACTGCTCCCAACTAGGTAATGTTACCCGAACCAGAATGCTCTAGAAAAACACTTGCCACTCCTCTGTGACAGTGTTAAGGGCCATCCGTACCATGGATGCAGCTATAGGGGTAGCACCTACTGTTGATAACTGATCTTGAATCTCCTGAAACCGCATGAGGTATGAAGCCACATGCTCCCCTTTCCGCATTTGGATCATACGGAGCTTCTGCTCTAAGTACAACTTCGGTTGCTTAGAAGATCCCTCAAATAGGTCATGCAAAACTACCCACATTTCTCTGGCAGTAACCTTGCCAACCACATGTGAGATAATGTTATCCTTGACACCATCAAGGTGCAACCTCTTTGCCTTGGCCATATCTGCCTTGTACTTCTTGAGCTGATCCGCATTCGTAGGAGCAACAACCACGTTCTCCACGAACGCCTTCAGATCATGTTCATCCAGAAGGAATTGAGCGCGTTCCTTCTAGATTATATAGTTGGAGGAGCCCTCCAACCTATCCTAATCACGAAGTCCGCTTAACTAAGTTCTCGGCTGATCCAGATGAAGAAAACTCTGCCCTGGGGAGGCACTGCACAACCTCTACGCAGTCCTAGCGCTGGAACTTCCAGCCACTACGTCACCCCCTTCTAGGTTCAGTGTTCAACCCCAACCAAGTCGTTTTGCCTCGGTGGACCCTGAGGAATATCCTCCCGGAATCAATTTCCGGATCCCGGCCTTTGAAACTGATCTACAAGCAAAATTCTGGAAACCCTCCTCTGCCTCTGCGCAGTCACTGTGTCAGCCCTCCTTCCTTCAGCGTTGGTTGGGTTAGATCACCTCTGTCTCTTTGTGACTGATGTTGCATCGGCTGATAAAATCTTTCTCTCCGGATGCTCTCTCTGCCCCTCATTGCTCAGATCTATAGCTCAAATTCGTTAGCAAACCCTGCCCCAGAAATTTCGAACTCTAGATCAATTCGGTGTGTCTTTCCAAATGGCCCTCAATCCTTCCTTTATAGTATTCTCGTTGAGACATCAACGACCAAGATTATATCTCTAATCAACGACTAAAATTATAACATGACTTGATCTCCACCTTCTAGATCATTCTCACTCGTGTTTTATTAATGTCGTTTAATTATTTAATTTCCCTAAGTTTAACTTAGAGTCTCCATTAAAATAATTAATTATTTTAATAAAACATCAACCGAGTGGAATTTTCACAAACGGTTTCTAGGTTCTTTGGAATACTAGTGTCGAAGCCTCTCCACAAAATTTGAAACTCAGAGCACTTTCTGATGCTACAAAAATCAACATTCCCTCTTAGCGCAGAAAGTGCTTTAACAATTATGCCTGCTGGATACTGCTCTGACTCTGAAGCATCCTTCGCACTGCTAAAGTCCATAAACCACTGCTCTGCTGATGTCGTTGTACTGCTATCCATGACACAGTCACTGCCACTGCTGCATCTGTACTACAACTCCTTCTCAAGTGTTGCATTTTCTATGCTGCTAACACTGCATCTGCACTGCAACTACATTGCTGAGAGAAGCAACTGAACTCACCCAAGACTGAACAAGTGTTTAGTGGATGCACCTCAGTGCTAAGGACTCTGATTGCTGATAACTACTGCGTTGTCCCTTTGATGCACTGCGCTGCTACTGCTCTGCACTGCGCAACACTGATCTGCACTCCTGTGCACTACGCTGCCGTTGCTACGCTACTGATGCCTCTGCTCTGCGCTGCTCCAGAAATAAGCACTTTTATCTATTGCACTGTCGTCTCCATCACTCCTCGGCTCTCATTGAAACTCCTCCATCCCGCTACTGTAAATATGGGCTCCACCCATGAGTTGGGCTCCTCAAGGATCCTGCTTAATTGAAGTCCAAGAAGAACTACAAATCAATCTCACCCCATTTTTCTCCTTGAGAAGCGTGGGCACTCATGGTGAACTCATCCTCCTCGATTTTCGCGGCTGCAACCTTCGGGTCATGCTTCTCATCTTTTTCCTTCTTTTGCAAAGGACACTGAGATGCATAGTGGCCCATCTCGCCACATCTGAAGCACTTGACCTTCGAAACATCACGCTTTGATTTCTGTTGCACCTGTTGTCCCTTCGATGCAAGGGCTGCGTTCTCCTCTTCCTCCATGGATTTCTATCCACTTGCACTACTGCCATCAAGTTTACACTTGACGAGGTCTCTCCTCAGCTCTTCCTCCTAAAAAGATGCCCACAACTGCTCCCAACTAGGTAATGTTGCCCGACCCAAAATGCTCTGGACAAACACTTGCCACTCCTCCGTGACAGTGTTAAGGGCCATCCGTACCATGGATGTAGCTATAGGGGTAACACCTACTACCGACAACTGATCTCTAATATCCTGAAACTGCATGAGGTATGAAGCCACGCACTCCCCTTTCTGCATCTGGATCATACGGAGCTTCTGCTCTAGGTACAACTTTCGCTGCTCGGAAGATCCCTCAAATAGGTCATGCAAAACTACCCACATTTCTCTGGCAGTAACCTTGACAGCCACATGTGAGACAATGTTATCCTTGACACCATCAAGGTGCAACCTCTTTGCCTTGGCCATATCTGCCTTGTACTTCTTGAGCTGATTCGCATTCGTAGGAGCAACAACCATGTTCTCCACGAACGCCTTCAGATCATGTTCATCCAGAAAGAACTGAGCCCTTTCCTTCTAGATTATATAGTTGGAGGAGCCCTCCAACCTATCCTGATCATGAAGTCCGCGAGATGCCATATCAATCGAAATCTGTCGAATCTGCTCCCTCTTCCTCCCTACTCAACAGCCCCTGGCAGGCTTACACACTCCTTGATGGAGTTGTAAGTTCTGCTGCTCCTCTACTGCTCAGCGATTGAGAAAAGCTGACTTCCTTGGCTAGGAAATCACCGAGGAAGAATTCCCTCAATATATGCTCTTGACTCCTTCTGACGCTTTTTTGCCCAGCAACAGCTTCAGAAAACTGTGTCCCTCTGTCTTTTGCGTGGAGGCTCTGCGCTGCACCCTTTTCCACAAGATCTTGATTTTGGAAGCCATTTCTCTCTATCGACTCACTCAGAGAGACACTGCCACGAAAATCTTAGCCCTCCAAGCTAGAACTGCACAATCCTTCGATGGATCGTTCTGTTGCACTGTAGCAAAAACAAACTTCACTTGAGAATTCGGATCCGTTCTTCCCGTTTCACATCAATGCCCTGATCCTATGTGAAAATTCCTAGATCTGAAACAAATCTAAGGAATTCTACTGCCACCAACTGGATCACTTCTTCTATTATGTAATATACTTTACACAATTATTTCTGAATCACACATGAAATATTGAAGCAATCACTGAAGCAGCCTACACTATAATACTCATGATTCTGAAACAAGGAAATCGAACAAGGAAAATCATTCACACATATTACCCCTTTATTTTGGACTAAGTCCCCGGAAAAAACCCAATGCGGGAAAACTAGTGCAGCAGATTTGAGGGTTTTATTATTATGCGGTAGAAATGTCTGAATACATCTCTGAATACCCTTAGGGTAATTCAGTTACAGAGAGAAATACTGACATAAGAATTTGTGAGGATTTACCTCACACAATCACTGTGTTCCCGGCTGATCCGAATGAACAAAAATCTGCCCTGGGGAGGCACTGCGCAGTCCCAGCGTTGGACCTTCTAGCCACTGCGTCACCCCTTCCATGCTCAACGTTCAGCCCCAACGAAGTCGTTTTGCCTCTATGGACCTTGAGGAACAACCTCTCAGTGTCACTTTCCGAATCCCGACCTCCGAAACTGATCTACAAGTAAAATTCCGAAAACCCTCCTCTACATTTGTGCTGCCTCTGTGTGAGCCCTACACATTCACTACTTCAGCCCTACTTCCTTCAACTCTGACTGAGTTAGATCACCTCTGCCTCTTTCGGACTGATGCTCCACCGATTTAGAAAATCTTTCTCTTCAGATGTTAGCTCTGCCCTTCTCTACTCAAATCTCTAGCTCGAATCCCTCAACAAACCTCGCCCCAAAAATTTCAAACTCTAGATCAATTCAGTGTGTCTTTTCAAATGGCCCTCAAGCCTTCCTTTATAGTCTTCTCGTTGAGACATCAACAACCGAGATTAGATCTGCAATCAACGACTAAGATTATAACATGACTTGATCTCCGCCTTCTAGATAATCTCCCTTATGTTTTATTAATGTCTTTTAATTATTTAATTTCCCTAAGTTTAACTTAGGGTCTCCATTAAAATAATTAAATATTTTTTTAATAAAACATCAACCAAGTGGAATTTTCACAAATGGTTTCTGGGTTCCTTGGAATACTAGTGTCCAAGCCTCTCCATAAATTTGGAAACTTAGAGCACTTTCCGATGCTACAAAAATCAACAAAAACTGCGTCCCGCCAACACTTATGCTAAGGCTTTGCGCTGCTCTCTTTGTCACGACAAAATTTCGATCTAGAAGCCCTTCCTCTTTGTTGAATCACTTAGAGAGAGACTTTCCTCGAAACTTCAACCCTCCTGGCTTGGACTATGCAATCCCTCTGGGGATTCAAACTTCTTCCTGCTGCAACTATTCGACAACCTGCGCAACGTTGGCTCTGCTCTTCTTATTTCACCTGCAATGCTCTGATACCATTTGAAAATTCCAAGTTCGGAATCCTATTGCAGCCAACTGAAAATACTTCACCTACTTATTATTTAATAAACAAGTTATTTACAGTGTTCTGCTGAAAATACTGAAGCAGATTACTACTGCAACCTTCACTTAATTAATTAAATATGCCAAAACAAGAAACTAAGCAATAAAGAAATGCATCACATAGGACACCGTTGTTTTTGGACAAACGTCCCCGGAAAAACCCAATGTGGGAAAACCAGTGCAACAGATCTGAGGGTTTTATTATTAAGCAACAGTTATTTTTGAATACATCTCTGAATGTCTCTCCAGCCAATTCAGTGACAAAGAATATCACTAACAGAAAGATTAGTGTGGTTACCTCACAGTATCACTGGAAATCCCGGCTAATCTGGCCACTGAATGAGATGCCTCTGATAGGCTTTGCGTAGTCCCAACGTCAACCCTTCTGGGCACTGTGTCACTCAGCTTGTGGATCGATTTGCTCCCCGGAATCTTCCATCTCTGCCTCCGGGTCTCACACCCTAGCTTCCAGCTTTTGAAACCGATCCTTCGGCAAAATCTTCGAATTTCCTCTTTTCCCTCTCCGCAGCCTCTACGTAGCCCTGTGTGGCTCTGCGTCAACCTCTTTGGCTTTGCGCTGGAGCTGCTGGATCTCTCTCTGCCCTTCTTTGCTGATGATTCTCTGACTGAGAAAGATTTCTCTTCGGAAATTGTCTTTGCCCCTCAACTGCGTGAGAATATGTCGATTAAAGTTTTCCTCTGAGCACTGCTCACTTTAGAAAATTCGATCTCTTGATCTCTCGATGTGTCTTTCCAAATGACTCTCAAGTCTTCTCGTTGAAACTACAGCAACCGAGATTAGATCTCCAATCAACGACTAAGATTACATTTTGACTTGATCTGCTTTTTCTAGAAGTTATACCCACAATTTAGATTAATACCCATTAATTATTTTAATTTCCTAAGTTTAGACTTAGGGTCTCATTAAAAATAATTAATTTATTAGATAAAACCATCTCTGTGTGGAATTTCCCAAAACGATTTCTGGGTTATCTGGAATACATGTGTCTAAGCCTCTCCATGAAGTTTGAGATTTAGAACACATCTGATGCTATCCCAAATCAACAGTGATACTATGCAAGTAACAGGAGTCCCATGGCTCTCAACACTTCACTTGTAGGGTGTCATATGCTCCTCTAGTGGACTTAGGTCCCAGTTAAGTTACCCAACCCATAACGAAAACCACCTGCCAATCACACATAATGTCCTGAGCTGCATCTTCACCATTAGGTACAATTAATGATTAGTGCATCTAAGTGAGTCAAGCTTGTTAATCAAGGGAAAATTGAGATTTCATATGGGGCTTTTCTTCCAAATTTAGGGTTTTGATCACATAATAGTGTTACCTCCCTAGGTAGGAGTGGCTAATAGACGACCCTATTAGGTTTTTCCAACCCCTAAGGTGAAAGATATGTCCTTGGTACATTATTCAATCAATAAGTGGCATATGAGTAATGATGTTACAGATGGGGGTGAGTAGGTCTCAGGGCCAAAGGCCATGGTTAAAAGGATAACAATGGAAGTCTACATATTGGGTGTACAAATGTGAGGAGGGAGTAATCATGGTTACATGAGTTACCCTAGCCTTTGTTTTTCCACCCATCTCTCTTTGTATGATAGGGACCCTTTTTCGAAAGTACCCTGCTTGTAGCTCTTGAGCATCATGCATGGCCATCTTGTATCGTGACTTCCTGAACCTGAAGGTTATCTTCCCTTGAGCTATCGACTCCCTCTGAGCCTGCTAACTCCCTCTGAAGATGGACTCCATTTTGAGCCTACTCACTCCCTTTGAAGCTTGATTGCTAACTCTAGATTGCAGGCCTTCTCGACCCTTAAGTTCTTTGCTTGACCTTCACTCCAAGTTTCTCACTTGAATCTCCAATGGTTGTTTCAACCCTCTGACCATCTCAACCCTTCTCCTATCACAGGAATACTTAGACCTATGCAAAAGTATATGCTAGAGCTATAAACTCTAACACTCCCTTTTAGCGAGAAGGTAATTCTAGAAGAACCACCTAGAACTGGCTTACCCTTTGGTTCTTGTGCAATGTCCCAAACCTCATTCTCCATCTTGTAGCTCCTAGTGCTAGGTCTCTCTTGCTTTGCCGCCAAACCCTCAATTGGGATGGTCTCCCTCTCTCCTTTTGAGTGTTGAGCTTCTCCAATCCTATTCACAAACCTTTTTACATTCTGCACAGTCTCTGTTAGTGGCCCTTTCGATTGCTACTATCTTTGCCAACTTGTGCTTGTCGTGAAAAATCCTCTACTCAATGACTCCTTCTGGACACTGTATCCTACAACTACTTGATCATGCCAAGCATGACACCTTGCCTGCGACATGATCCTTCACACTACTCTGCGGCACTAGGATTGTTGATCCTGGCCTTTATGGCCCATACAAGAAGTCTGCCATACTTCAACTATCTTGGCTTGGGTCTTTAAAACACTGCAGCTACCTGCAATAGTTCCTATAACTCCCTCTTAGAGATGTCACCTGTGCAAATCTCAGATACAACATGCCTTCTTAGAAACCATGCTCTAATACCATGTTAGATTTTTGTGCGCACTAGACTTAGTGCGCACACCCACACACCAAATCTAGTAACAATCTCAAATTAACTTTAACCCAACTAATTAACTAGAACACATTGATGTGCCTAACCAAAAACAAATTATAGACAATGAAACTTATAAAACCAATAATAAGATAATGCATAGTAACACATTCTACACAAGTTTTTCCCTATCAATAGTTCTTCATTAAAATCTTTCTAGAACCTACTTAGGCTCCCTTACTGGGAATGGCTCTTGAGGAAATTATATATACAACAATTACCTTGGATTTGGTCAAAAAAATCAAGCCTTAGATCCATCGACGATCTGGTTGATCTGGATCTATTTTGTTGCTCCATGCTCTTTCCTCTAACCCAACACAACTGAATATCTCACTCACGACAAACCTGCCATATTACTCATGCACATCTCCTTTCTTGCTCAACGCTCTTTCCTCAGACTCGTCACAACTGAGTATCTCACTCACAACAAACCTGCAATATTTCTCATGTAGATTGCCTTTGTTGCTCCGTGCTCTTTGCGCCTTGCTTGGCCCTCTTGGCCTTGGTTGGCCCCACTCATCGCTGCTTGGTCCTGCTCGACCCTCTCGACCCACTTGGCCCTACTTGGCCCTCTTGGCCCCGCTCGACCCCCTCGGCTTGCCCTGGTACGATGCTGCCTCTCTGCTGCTGTGTTCTTGGCCTCGGATCAGATCGCCCCTTCCCAATCTCTGCCCCTCACTGCACTGCAAACTCACTTCGAATTCCTCAGCAAACCCCGCCCCAGGAATTTGACTTAGCTTTAGTGCTCTACAATGTGTGTGTGTTCTCCAACTGACCCCAAGCTTTTCCTTTATACTTTTCTCGTTGGGAAAACAACGGCCGTGATCTAATCTCTTATCGACGACTGAAATTAAAATAAAGCTTGGTCCACTTCACTTAGAACATTTCATCACATATGTAATTTAATTCACTTTAATTTTTCAATTTCCCTAAGTTAGACTTAGGGTCCCCATTAAAAAATTTAATTATTTGAATAACTATTACACTAGATGAAATTTCTCCAAATGCTTTCTGGGTCTTGGAGATTTCGTGTGTCTTAGCCCCTCCACAAAGTTTCGGAGTTAGAGCAGACTCGATGCTACCCCAAAATCTCAACATGCAGTCATCACGACCCCTTATAGGCACCCAAAGGCCTATAAGGACGAGATAGAGCAGGTCATTCAGGAGCTATTGAGATTGGGACACATCAGGCCTAGCTCGAGTCCATTTGCTTCTTCTGTGGTGTTAGTGAAGAAGAAAGATGGGACACTGCGTATGTGCATAGACTATCGGACCCTTAATAAAAAGACTTTGAAGAACATGTATCCCATTCCACACATAAATGATTTGATGGACAAACTTAGAGGAGCTAAATACTTCTCTAAGATAGATTTGCATTCGGGGTATCACCAAATATGCGTGAGGGAGAAGAATGTCCCAAAGACTGCTTTTTGCTGCCATTCTGGTCATTTTGAGTTTTTGGTGATGCCCTTTGGGCTAACCAACGTTCCAGCTACATTTCAGTCTTGTATGAACCATGTGTTCCGTGGATAGTTGAGACGCTTTGTCTTAGTTTTCTTTGATGATATACTCATTTACAGTTGGACATGGGAGGAGCACCTCCAAGACTTGGAGGAAGTGCTACGCATACAGGAGGAGCAACAACTGTATGCGAAGATGTCCAAATGTGAGTTTGGTCTAATAGAGATGTTGTACCTTGGGCATGTGATCGGGGAAGATGGAGTGAAGGTACACCAAGAGAAGATTCAGGGTATACTGGATTGGCCCAAACCCAAGAACGTTACGGAGTTGAGAGGGTTCCTAGGCATTTGCAGCTATTACAGGAGATTTGTGAGGGGGTTCCCACAAATTGCAACACATCTTACAGATCTGACAAAGAGGGGAGCCTTTTAGTGGACACAGATAACAGAGGAGGCATTTGAGCGGCTCAAGAGGGTCATGAGCAGCTGTCCATTTTTAGCCTTGTCGGATTTCACACAACCCTTTGTGCTGGAGTGTGATGCCTCTGGTGAAAGAGTTGGTGCGGTTTTGACACAAGGTGGCCACCCCATTGCATTTGAGAGCAGGATGATGCTGCCTCATGCGAGGCTATATTCCTTGTATGATAAGGAGATGCTGGCGGTGATGCATGCACTGGCCAAATTCAGGTAGTATCTAGTGGGCAATCGGTTCAAGGTAAAGACGGTTCACAACAGTGTCTGATTCTTCCTTGAGCAGCAGTCAATGGAGGAGAGGCAACAGCAGTGGGTGAGTAAGCTTCAAACTTACGATTTTGAGATTGAGTACGTGAAGGGAAAACATAATGTGGTAGCTAATGCCCTTTCATGGAGACCAACAACGCTATCCTTGATGGATGTCATGCAGGATTGGAAAGCTCAACTGTTGGTTGAGTATTCCAAGGACATGAAGGCTTGTGAGATTTTGGATTGTGCACACAGGGATGACCGATTTCAGGTGATGGATGATGTGATCTACTACAAGGACTGGATCTATTTGGTACCAGGATCTCAGTTGAGGGAGATGATCATGCAGGCAACACATGATTCTCAACTAGCAGGGCACCCCGGTTTCCTCAAGACACATTGCACTGTCAGAGAGAGATTTTCTTGGAGGGGACTGAAGGGTGATGTTCTAAGGCATGGGAGGGAGTGCGTAGATTTCCAGAGGAAAAAGGTAGAGCTTTCTCATGATGTGGGATTGCTACAACCGCTTCCCATTCCGGAGAGAAAGTGGGAGCGTATCTATTGAATTCATCACGGGTCTACCAGTGGTGTAGGGGAGAGACTACATTTATGTAGTGGTCGACAGAATGACCAAAGTTTGTCCACTTCTTTGCTATTTCATTGAAGTCTTCAGCCTCCCACGTGGATGAGCTATTATTTTGGGAGGTCTTCTGGTTGCAGGGCCTCCCCAAGACCATAGTGAGTGACAGCGACAACAGGTTCATGGGGGATTTCTGGCAGGAGCTGTTTTGTTTGGTGGGGACGGAGCTTACACCCAGTACTAGCTATCATCCCCAAATTGATGGGCAAATCGAGATTGTGAACAAGTGATTGGAGGGGTTCCTATGCAACTATGTGACATGGCAGCAGAGAGCTTCAGTCAAGTGGCTACATCTCAGGGAGTTTAGCTACAACATGACTTACCACGTGTCTATTGGTATGTCCCCTTCGCGAGCTAAGGATTCGGTTCAAGAGAGCCAAGATATTTTCGAAGCTCTCAAGAACAATTTACAAGTAACCCAAAATCAACAAAAGATATATGCTGATAAGCATAGGGTGGAGAGACAGTTTGAGGTAGGGGACTTGGTCTACCTACGTTTACAGCCTTATAGACAGTCTTCACTCAAGTAGAAGGGTTCAGAGAAATTGCGGTGACGGTTCTATGGAGCTTACCAGGTGGTGAGGAAGGTGGGTGAGGTGGCCTATGAGTTGGAGCTGCCTCTCGAGAGCCAGATTTAGAATGTATTCCATGTCTCATGCCTGAAAAAGGTGTTGGGACAGCAGGTGGTAACAACGACCGCGTTGCCTCCGTTATATGATGAGGGGTATTTGATTTTGACACCAAAGCTTATATTGGAGACCAGGGAGAGGAGCTTGAGGAACAAAGTAGTCAAGGAGAATTTGGTCAAGTGGAAGGATTTGCGAGAGGAGGATGCTACCTAGGAAAATGAGCAGAAATTGCAGCCTTCAGTTTTACAGTTGCTTGGGGTCAAGCAACATCTGAGAGGGGAGGATTGTAATATCCCTTCCTAAATTTTTCTAAATTTTCCTAAGGACTTGGTAAATAAATTTTGATAATTTTGATTAAAGTTAACCCAAGAAAATTTTGGTGGAGAACATAGGAGAAATGAAATATTTAATTGCTCATGGAATATGGGACCCACAAGGAAAACACACTTGGGAAAAAGTAATTCGAATTCCCCAAAGGAAAAATCGAATTATGGAGGGGCCCACAAGGATGCAATGCCAACACTTATGAAAGGAAGGAAAAAGGAAGTCATTGGGGTTTTTTGTTCTTTTTAGAAATCGATTTGCCATTGCTATTTAGCTGAGCCAACATTATGCTGTTTAGCACAAGAGCTTCCCAAGGAGAGAAGTTCAACCTTTCTTCGGTGGACTTTGAGCGCCACCCAAAGAAGGCTTTCCTTACCTTGTGACCGGAAGAGACAATATTTACAGGTTCCACACATTTCAGGAGAGGCTAGGATGCAGTTTGCGGCTAACACTGCACAGTAGAGGGAGGCATCTTGTGTTTGTGGAGTTGGGTTGTAGAGGAATTGTCTAGAGCAGCTATAGGAGGGATACTTGGCCATTTTCAGGAGTGTTTGAGCAGTTGCAGATTCAAAGAAGCCATCTACATGCAGTTCTCATCAACCATTCATCGGTGACTGTGTCCTTCTCTCTATGACTGCGCAGTTATAGGTGGGCAACATTTTGTGGTAGCACTTGTCGGAGGAATTTGGGGTTGAGGTATTGGGGAAATACTTGGAGGGGCCTTGGAGAGGTGGGTTGTGGAGGAATTGTCTGAAGCAGCTACAGGAGGGATCCTTGGCCATTTTCAGGAGTGTTTGAGAAGTTGTAGAGTCAAAGAAGCGATCTACACGCAGTTCTCATCAACCATTCATCGGTGATTGCGTCATTCTCTCTGTGACTGCGCAGTCATAGGTGGGCAACATTTTGGTGTAGCACTTGCCGGAGGAATTTGGGGCTGAGGTATTGGGGAAATACTTGGAGAGGCCTTGGAGAGATTTTGCTGGAGTTTTGGGAGCAGTGAGTGACAGCAATAGGCACAATGACGAAATTCAAAATTGGAGGAGGGCCAGGCTATGAAGGATCAGTTTTTGGAGGTTGCAATTAGAGGAAACCCTTTCTGGGTTTTTCTAGGTTTTGGGCAAGGATGAACTTCGCAAATTACTAGAAATTTCTGGGCAGTTTTCAGTGGGTAAAGTAGAAGCTGAATTCAGGCAACGGTGCAGTCTTGTAGCAACAACACAGTTTTTTGGAGGAGCTTGCTATTGGAGCTGTTGGATTTTCCTGTACTCGTCACCTGGTGCTTGTAGCTTGCCTTGTGCAAGCCCAGATGCATTTTCTCCAACTATTTGTACCACAAAATTATCATATAATAAAATTTGGTTAGTTTATGGAGTTGGTGCATATTTTCTGGTTTATGTGTAAATTTCTTAAAATTTCCGTGTTGTTGTAATTGCATGTTTTCTGTTCTCGTTGCTTATTTTCCATTAGGAATATTACAGTGGTATCAGAGCATGTTCTTGGCCAGGGTGGGAAATAAGAGCAGGTGATACCACCAAGACACCAAGGAATGGTTTTCCAGAGAGGCCGTGGAGGAGGCAGAGGTAGAGGCCATGGGAGAGAATATAACCCAAGCCATTTTCAGACACTGAGATAGAAGCTAGGAGGGGAGGAATAGACCAGCATGAGGAGGATGAGTAGCGTAGGCCAAGGGGCTAGGACCAGATTTTGGAGTTGTTGAGAGCAAATCAACAGATAATGAGACAAGGGAAAATCATGATGGATATGATGCAGCAGGTGATGTGATTGCATGTGAGTGGAAGGCCAGATGGAGCAACAAAACCTTAAGGTGATGGGGGTTCCAGAGTAGGGGGTAGTTGTACCTACCAGCTCCCACACACTCCAATATGTGGGCAGGCTGGCAGACCTTTGATGCCACATTTCGTAGATGAACCAAAACCGGAGAGGGAGCCGGACCTAGTTGCAAACTTGGCTCATTCAGTTGCATCCGGTATAGATGAGTACGAGGGGTTGGATACCCAGATCAAGTGGGTGATGTCCTTTGTTGAGTACATTCACCTAAAGGAAAGGCGTACCACATGGGATTGAAACCATTACAGAGGAGGATCTTCTAACCAGGATGTGCAAAGATTGGCAGGGAAAGTCACACTTCCAAACTTTGATGGGGGAGCAAAGGGTTAGCCAGAGCATGGATACAAAAGCTGGACACCTATTTTCACTTGAACCCCATGAGGGAAGCAAATGCCATTCGATTTGCCACCGTTCACTTGGAAGGGGATGCCCAAGAGTGGTGGTACCATGTGTTGATCACATTAGGACACATCAACATCACATCATACACAGAGATCACCCGGAAGTTATTGGAGAGGATTGAGAGGAAGGATCTGGAGCTGCACTTCAGGGAGATAGCCCACTTGAGACAAACAAGAAATGTAGAGGCATTTATCACCAAGTTTCAGAAACTGGCAGTGATGGTGACAGATATTTTAGAGAGTCGGTTGATTATGTTGTTTGTGGAGGGGCTTGCTGAACCACTGTGTGCATTGTGTGGCTGGGTGAGGGCCTATAAGCCCACATCGCTATAGGATGTCATCTCTAGAGCCCGGGACATGAGTGACGCAGTGCCCAAGAACTGGTCTTTCATTCCTACGAGACCCACAACTCCACAGGGGAACAAAGATACAAGGTCACCATAGAGAGATGGAGGGCGTGGTCAGTTGGATGATGAGAAACGAAGGGACCTCAGGAGGAGGAGACTATGTTTCACGTGCTAGGAGCCTTGGGCACAAGTGCACCAAGGGCAAGGCCCATTTCATTGAGGTGATCTTAGATAATGAGCCAGAGGAGGAGGAGACCGAGATAGAAGAGGAGCCAAGGGATGAGAGAGGAATATCAGGAGCAGGAGGGCCACCACCATGCCCACATGTAGGAGGACTGTTTGCCCCAACAGGAGGAGTCCTTGCTTCACTTTGGGGTGTGTCGAAGTATCTAACACTCAGGATCAGAGAGACCATTCGGGGGCAGTGTGTGTCAGTTCTGGTTGACAGCGGGGCCACCCACAATTTCCTTGATGCCCAAATGGTGGAGCGTAGGGGCATCTAGACAACCACTTTGGAGGGGTTTTCAGTTTTGGTGGCAGGAGACCTGACCATGCAGTGTACGAGGTATGTTCCCGGATTGACTTTGCAGATGGGGAACTACTCACTCACTGATCATTTCTTCGTGGTTGATTTCCTCCAACCCAACACAACTGAGTATCTCACTCACAACAAAATTTTCATATTACTCATGCACATCTCCTTTGTTGCTCCACGCTCTTTCCTCAGACCCGTCACAACTGAGTATCTCACTCACAATAAACCTGCAATATTTCTCATGTAGATTGCCTTTGCTTCTCTGTGCTCTTTGTGCCTTGCTTGGCCCTCTTGGCCTCAGTTGGCCCCACTCATCCCTGCTTGGTCCTGCTCGACCCTCTCGACCCACTTGGCCCTACTTGGGCCTCTTGAACCTGCTCGACCCCCTCGGCCCGCTTAGCTGTAGTTGGCCCTTTATCTTCAGCCTTCTCGGCTCTCCACTGGTCCTCTTGGCCCTCCTTAGGCCCTCTTATCCCTCTCGAATCAACTCGGACCTCTCACCCTTCTTGGCCACAAGATGCTCTCTTGGTTAGCCACCTTCCACGGGCCCTCTCGACCCTCAAAGGCCCGAGGCCTGCTTGGCCTTCTCCTCCTCAAGGTGCTCTCTTGCCAAGCCTCTAGAACAAATCACTCACCCTTGTACTTATACTTTTCCAAAGGGTGCAATACCATGGGTCATCAGAATACCATGGATCTATGGGTGCAAAATCCCATCACTTAGCCTACTTGCCCCACACGTGAGAATACTCTCGATGCTACCTAAAACATCAACAATTCAAACGTCCTTTGGCTAAATATAGATGGCTTAGTTTAACCAAAAGAGGCTCAAATATAGTCCCTAATGTATACAATCAAGAAATTACACTTTGTTGTTATAAACTAGGGTTTTAGTCCACAATTTATAGTGTGTAAATAATTTATAACAACAAGAAGAAAATAGTGCTGGAATCTATGATAAACAAGTGAAAAATTAGGGCTAATTAATGAGTAAACAAGAGAATAAATTACAACACTTTTCTCTGGATGAAAACACATAAAAATAAGATAAATCCTAGACATCAACCCTAATTTATGGCTGAAAATGCATGTAAAATGATATTTATACTTTTCTTAGTCAAGGGCTAATGAAGTCTGGGAGTAAAAATCTGTGAAGAAACAAGATAAATGTGGATTCGATGAAACTGAGGAAGAAAAACCTATGTTCCTGAACTTTTTATCCCTAACATCGTTCTATTTTCTTTAGAGATTGAAAGGAAGGGAGCTAAACATAGGTTACCACAAGAGAAGCTTGATGAAAGTCTTGTGCTAGGAGAGTTTATAGCCATAAAGCATCAACAAAGCCTTGGTGATTTTTTTGTTAAACCCTAATTCATCAACAAGTACAAGATGTAAGAAGATAAATTACATTAAATTGACACGTATCATCAAAGAATCACCAATAACCATCGAAGAGAGTGAACCATCCACGAACATCTTTTAAGAGAAATTTGCTACACTAGTGCTCCATAGCACACAAGAAAGAAGTGACAAGTAGTTAGTGCTAATTGATCTACAAATGTGATAATGAACTAAGAGAAATTGACTTCCTTCAATTTATATGAGGGAAACCAAGTTGATTTTCTCGAAGTTTAGCCTAAAATCTCTAAAATAATAATGAATCATAATTAGAAGTTGGATAGGTCACAAGTCGACGCCAAAATAACTAAAGCAATGTTAAAAGGTAAAATTATGCCTTAATTAACCCACACATATGAGCTAAATTCCCTCCAAAGGTGACGTCCTCCAAAGGTGTATCTTTCCATCAAAAGTGCAATGGATGGCTCCAAGGGGTACATCTCATCCCAAAGGTCATATCACCTTATCAAATGGATTTCCAATCATCAAGTACAAGTCCCTCAACCAAACATCATCCAAAATGTTGCCACATCATCAATCCAAGCTTCAAGAAGGGGATGTCATAATGGTAAGGAATGATGTCATCATGGAGAAGAATGCACCATTCCCTCCAAACAAGTCTCATGACATCTTCATCATCAAACATTCTCAAAAAATAGGGCAACACGTATCAAGTAGGTGCAATGTTAGCGTGGGACATCCTGTCATCTGTGGGGTACATTCTCTCTCAAGGTAACATCCTAGCTCTAGAGGGTAGCATCCAAGGTATTGGAGATAGTTGAGGGTGTCATAAATTGTTTCAACTTCCAAGGTATCCCAAGGTCAGTGCTTCTCAATAAGTGTCTGATGTCCTCTATCAAAGAGCCATGTTCCAATCATTAAGTGGGGTTGGAAGTCCTCTCTAAAGTGTTGGAGAAGCATCACACAATCCCTCAAGGTATGGTAGTTGTACCTAGGAGCAAATGCCTAACACATACTCATGAATCAAGTGAAATGAACATCATGGGTGGAAGAACTAGAAGGGTACCAAAGTGGGCCATATTTAATGTTCAAGGCATCAAAGTATTTCACACATGCATCATCTTCAAATGTCCTAGTTTATGATTTGTTAAAAGGTTACCATGTTTGTGTATGGGAGGTTTATGACAATGCCCTATTAGGTGTTTCCAAACCTAAGGGGAGGAATAGTTCCTACATCGATCCTTTCAAAATCTAGGTGTAAAAGGTGTTTTGATTTGTGGAAATTTCATGAGTGGAGACATAGTCTTTTTCTAGGTTATATCAACCTCTTTGTCTATGTGCGTCGTTGTAGAGGGAGCCCTTAGCAATACTCGAGTTACCTTCCTCCCCTTTGTTTTTCCAAGTCCCCATAGTTGCGTTTTTCTTTTCATTGATTATCATGTAATAATGAAATAACCACTTTTGTGATGGGGGAATTTATTACTTGATTAGGGCTAGGATGTTCATAGAGAGTTTCTTTTATTTTGATAAGCGTGATATGCATGGATATTATGGGGACGAGTGGCTCTATAAGAGGAGGTAGAGTTTAGGCTATATTTTGGCTTTTACTTGATTTAAATCCCTTGCCATTCTTTTGCATTTTAACGCTTGAATCATGCTCTTTATTTTCTTACAGCGACATCAATCTTAGGTATATACAACCCCTTCTTTTCACTAGTAAAGGTCCATAGTGAACCAATACGAGTGACTGGAAACAACTATTCAAACGATTGAACCATAGTACAAGAGAATTTTGCAAAAGATTAAGTATGGAAATCATGGAATGCTACCATCATCAGAGTGTTATATTTGTGCCCCTCTTAGACAGTGAAAGAAAGGCCTCTAAAAGGTCACATTGGACTACTGGAAAGTGATCACCACCACGGTGAAGTAGGGGAACAAGTGTACAACCAATAACGGTATATCATCTAGTTCAACCTGTGATTCATACTAGGTTTCCCTTAAAACATTAAGTGAAAGTGCTTGAAAACAAAAGTGGTTAGTGTACTTGATCCCTTAAACATAATCGATGGGGCTTAGAGAAGACACATCGAAGGATCAGAAGAGCAGGGCAGTGCAAATTTCCCAGTATGCAACATTTAGCGAGGGAAGAGTTCGAGACAAGAGAGCATTAGTGAGAGGATCAACAACAATTGGAGAGAGGGTTTCTAGGGGATATTTCCGCAAAAAAATGTAGAGGCCGAATCCATCAGCATGAAGGTCGTGCAAATTTCTCTAGTGCATAGATCTGGGCAGAAAATCACTTTTTCAGTTGTCGGGATCAGATCCAAAGGATAGAGCAACTTGCCTAGTGTGAGTGTAGGATCACCAAAGGAGTGCAGGATCAGTAAGACCCTAGTATCCAACTATTGCATATTTCTTGCAACAACATTTTTTTTGTGCGCATTTACTGGAGGAGGCCGAGTTTGATTTTGCAAGGGAAACAAAGGCTTTCCAGTTGGAGTGGTGGAGAATTTTTTTTCGGCACTTTGGAAGTGTTTTGGAAAGCATATCTATGTACTCTCTAATTTTCCAAAGATAATAAAATATAAACCCTCATCTGCTACATCGGTTTTCCCTTTGGGGTGTTTTTGGGATGTTAGTCCAAAAGATTTGGTGTCATTTTTATGTGTGTGCTTCTATTTCTCTGTTCTCGATTTTATTTTTCCGCAACATTTAATTTTAATTGTGAAGATTGCAGTAGTGAGCTATTTGTTATTTGTTGTTAATTAATTAACATAAGACAAATAATCTGCATCAATTAGAAGCATAGTTTCCAATTTATTGCAATCATGATTTTTTCACACCATGTGCTTGAAAGAAGAGTGCATGAGAATCCCAACAATCTCTGTTGCTCGTAGACCTATTACATGTATCAATCTAAAGAAAATATTGGTAATAAAAGGGTCAAGGTGCTTATTGTCACCCTGGAATTAGGAGGATACAAATTTCATTTAAAGTATCCAAAAGACATGAAATAGTAACTAACTATGCAAGAAAATCAACATGTAGAAAATAAGGGAGGATGCAAAATAAAAATGCATGACACACAATCCTACCTATTCTAAACTATCTAAAATAAAATAATCAAGTCCCAATGTTAAGTGCAAGAAGTTTGCCATCTGCTGGTAATGCCAACTTTACTCCATCAAGGTTGGATAAGTAAAAAAGGCCATTTCCAACCTTTCCATGTATCTTATATGGGAAAGGGTTGTTGTGGCACAGATTGTCAAGGCACCGCGACAACGACTCAAATTGGGGGTTGTCACCCTAATCCCCAATCTCTCTATTTAAGCTGTCTCCTTGCAAGCTAAGGGAGGTAGACCCTATTAGAAATGAAGAGGAAGAATCCAAGAGACATAGCTAAAACATCAAATACTTGATGAAATTAACGAGATTTCACAGATCTAAATTAGATTTCACGTTTAAGACCAATGCCTTATGGAGTCAAACAAGATCCCGTTATGCAAATTACAAACAAGCAAATGACGATTAACTGCTGCGTATTAAAACACGATTGATCACAATGATATTTAATTGAAAATGCCACAACCATGAATAACTTGAACTCACAATAATATGAGAATGCCAGATATTTAAGATGATCCAATTAATTTTGATCTAGACAAATCAAAGATTTCATATAGTCACATTTGGGATAAAATTTCAAAAGCTCATTTGACTATAAAAGATATTTTTTGAGAATTTTTATAAATTTTTTATTATTTTTTGTTTTATTTCTCATGAAATCAAAACTTAAAAAAAAAGAACAAAAAAAGGAAAAAGAAAACTAAGACTAAACAAACTCTAAGAACAAGAATTTAAAATATTTTTTGAATTTTATATTTTATATTTTTTTATCTTAAAACAAAAATTAAACTAATTCTAAAGAAAAACTAAAATGAAAATCTTACTACAAAAATTGAAATCTAACTAAACTAAGGCTAAAAGTTAGAATCTAAAAATTAAACAAAAAACTAAAACTATAATCTAAAACACAAATTAAAATTTAAACTAAGTTAAAATTAAACTAAATCTAAATTAAATCTAAAATAAAACAGATTAAAACTAACAATTAAAAAATTTGAAATCTAAAACCTACGCTATCACTAAACTAACACTAATCTAAACCAACTCTAATCCTAACTAAAATCTACGCTAACTTAAAACTAACTAAATCTAAAATCGAATAAATTTAAATCTAACTATATGAATAATTAACAAACGGACATTCAAAAATAAAAAAACTACGACTAACTCTACAAAACAATGAAACTAATAAAAAAGATTGAAATGTATATACACGAAGGTTGTTTAGCATAATCGTTTTTAATTTGTTTGTGTGCAGCTGCAGGTCGATTGAGGAGCACAACAGAGCAGACGGCTTGGAGAGCTAGAGCGAGGGTTCGACAGAGCAGGAATGAAGGAAGGGACGCAGCGTGAGGAGGCTAAGGAGGAACTGGTGGGACGATGGGAGAAGAAATGCAGGCGGGAGGATACGACGGCAAGGAAAGAACGCAGGTTGAAGTAGAAGAATGGCAAATCGATGGAGGACGTTGGACGTAAGGTAAAAGTTGGACGAGCAAAGGAAAAGCAGAGGCTGGACGGGGGGTTTGACGCCAGTGTTGAGGAATGATGTAGATGGCAAGGAGCTGGAGTGTATGCGGAAATGGACAAGTGTGGAAAGAAGAAAGATGGAGCTGTAGAGAAGGGTTGACGTCAAAGACAGGGGTAGCGTGAGCTCTGGCTTGAGGGGCAGACAGAAGCAAAGGGATGCAGTAGATCGAATGGGAAAGAACAACGTTCAGAGCCAATAATTAAACCTAGTACATCCGAGTTTCCAACAAAATTTAAAACTTCTTCAATTTACGCTCGGATTTCATGCTCCTTTAAATCGAAACAATGTCCAGATTCATCCACAGTAGGGATTTGAGGGTAGATCTGGCCTTTGGAGGCTGGATCTGCCTCAAATCTGAATTTTTTTTTTTGATTTAAACCCAGAACCTGCAAGAAACCAGCCAGATCTGAAGATACACACACCATGAAACGATTAAACCCTTACAGTCTTGAAAAATTTACAAATTTATAAACTAGTTTACAAATTTGAGGCCCTCATGGCCAGATTTGAATCCTAGAAAAACCCTGCAAAACCACCAATTTCGTAAGATAGACTTAGAATTTAACAAATAATGAGCTTTTCGTTTTATTGAGAGTCGGCTGGTCCAACCAAAGACTTCCCCAGACGCTCAATCTTAAAAAAAAAAATTTCCCTGCACACTTAGATCTGAACTTTAGATTGATAGGGATTTAAGAAAATAACATGAGATCCTTTAGAAAAATCAAAATGTCATTTTATGAATCCAGAAAACTGCACAAGATACCTGTATGCAGATTAATCCATGAAGGCCATCAGCCATAAAATGCAAAAACAAAGTAGCAGAGTTTAGAGACAATTCACCACATAGATTCGAGAAGGAACATCAAAATTTGTAACCCCAAAGTCTTTATGCTTTATTCCTCAAAAATTTACAAGAGCTTTCAAGACAAGTGCATGATTCTGAGATCGGATGATTCAAGACTGACAAAGACCTCTAAATTTATAGGACAATCTCCAACGGCTAGTTTGGATGATCCTTGTCAAAATAATCTCAACCGTCCAAAAGATTTAATCATCTTTTAATGTGGAGTGTTGAAATTAAAATTTGGGGGAAAAAACGAATTTATCATTTAATTCAATTTCAATTAACTCAAAAATATTATTTTTGAGTTAATTACCCCAAAATTTTGACTTTGACTTAACCACCAAGGCCCAAAGGTCTAAAATTTGTTAAAATTCTCAATATTCCTTTGGCCTGGGGCTTTCAAAATCATTTTCTAAGGATCCACAAATTTTTCCTTTAAAGATTTAATCTTAACTTAGGACCCTAAATTAATTAAATTTCTGGTTTAAGATTTTTTAAATTAATTGACCAGAAAATTTAATTAATTGACTGAGAGGGGATTATAATTATTTTTCCAACCCTCTTTTACATGAGATAATACATTTACATACATGAAAGGGGAATACCCATTCGTATAGACCCTCAAATAAATACCCAATTCTGCGACTCAAAACATGATCTAGTAGACCAAGTAGCTCAAACTACTTTTACAAGGACTCGATAGAAAACACTAGGACTCACTTAGCATGCTGATGACAAAATCCACCCTAGCTTTGGGGTGACGCTGGAGGGAAAAACTCTGCCGATCACTTACGTGAATCAGTGAGACAAAAAACCTCCTAGGATGGAAATCATCAACAACATACTAGGCTTACCTAGGTTGTTACATACATTGACGGTCTTACTTAGATCATTTACATCATAACATGCAGAATGGGTTTACATCATTTATAACAAAATGTCGTCTGTTGACTGACAATAGAATCTAAATGGCGCGACCATGTCGAACATGATGAATCCCATTTGAAAGAATGGGGGTGTACTGCTATGGGGTAGTTGACAAAGTGTGGTCAACATCTAGCTCTACTTGGGGACACGTTGCTTCATTGAAGGAATGTGAGAATTTATAATCCACATCCAAGCAACACGCAAGATTACATAAGTAGCGTCCATCCAAATATCATCATATAACATTAAGCTCATGAAAAATAGAAGCTCTTCTTTTATTTATTATTCTACTTAACATGAAAAGTAAATCTACTCTAACTGGAAAATGAAATGCTGAAATAACAAGGTGTAAGGTTAGAGATACAATACAAAGGATGCCCTGTGGCATCAGATGTGCTCAATATAGTGTATGCTGAGCATTTGCCTGCTTTCAGGCAAGTCTGTGGGCTGCTTTTCAAATGTGCCATGTCCAATCTTGCTAATTGTAGGACTCTGTCTTATCCTAATGTCAAGCTGCTCTCGACCGTCAGACGAATCAAACCACTTACTTCTTCTTTTTTGCTTCTCTTCTTCTGAGTGGGTTGTGATGTCAGCAATGAGACCACTGTAGATTTATTGTCCTCATCTTGAAGATGTTTGTACAAAATATCTGAAGAACCTGGAGCGTGACCAATATTATTCTGGATATACTCTGTCAATGGCGACACATATGCTTGGTATTTATCAACATCCTTTGAAACCATAGTTAAATCTTCCTTAATGGGAGAAGTGACCTCCCTGTGATGAGATGGGAATTTCTTTAGCAGACAAGAAGTCTTATGATCTGTTGATGAATCTTCATAATCAAATTTCGGCTGAAACTTTTGTATATGTAATTTTTCCATTTTTTACAACCTTTTCTGTATGGAACTCATCTCCAACAAGTGATTTTCCTTCATGGTAGTCATTTCCTGGGTGTGTCTTGCTTCCATTGCAATCATATGATTCTGTATAATGGACATCTGATTAGAATGATTAACTTCCATTATCTTTAATCTGTTTCCCATGACATTTATTTCCTGTGCATGACCTGCTTCCATGGAAGTTATTTTATTTTGAAGATTGATTTGGTTAGCTTCCATGTTTTGAATCATTTGCGTATGATTAGGTTGCACATCCTTAATCATCTGAGTTGGTTCCTTAACCTGACTTTCATGATCTTCTATATGCATGTGATAGTCCTTACCAACAACATTAATTTGATGGCTCGACCCTGCCATTCTACTATCTATGATTCTTTTGACAACATGGCAAGTAACCTCTTCATGAAGAGCATTACAGGCTCTATAATAAGGCAGAGCTTCATCCACAAGATTTGCAAACTCAAGTTGATTTGTCGGTCTCTGCTCATTAGATAGGCCTCTTTCCTGCAAAGCATTATTAGTTCTAGGTTGGGAATTCTGCGTTTGAGCCCTTTCCATTTGGACCAATTTAGCCTGTAAGACACTTATTTCCTTAGCATGTTCAGAGATCAATTTCGCTTGATTAAGCTCCATGCTTTCAAGCTTTTGCATTAACCTTTTCATAGGGTCATCATCATCTTCTAGAGGTTCTTTTAACTTAGTATCTGTCAAAGACCTATCAAAATCTGGAGTTTTGGACATTCCAGATGCTTTCTTATCCTTTTCAATCTCCTCAGCTAAAGATTGACAAGCCTTATAATTTGCAGTTTTAGCCCGCCTTAACTCATATGAAGTATCAGAATCAAAAGCATCAATGTAAAAATTCTGAAGAGATCCATTAGGAGGTTTATGAGTTTGAGATATTTCTCTAAGGATACCATTAAATCCCCTGTTAAATTCTTCAGTGGTTTCATTTTCTTTCTTTTTTATGGTACTGATCTCACCAAATGCCTATCTTCCCTTTTATCACCATATTTTTCCTTAAAGGTAGCTACAATGGATTCAAAAGTATCAAATGAATTATCAGGCTTTTCCGTAAACCATTCAGCAACATCCTCGCCAGAAGTAAGAACAAAAGTTTCTATCTTTACATCATCGAAATTATTATTTGCAACTGCAAATCTATTTCACCAGTTAGTGAAAACAAACAAATGAGATTTAACACTGACTGCATCATTTCCTTGAAAAGAAGGTAATTTATCCATTTGAGGAACATCATGGGGATAACCCTGAATATTAGCAAAATTACACGGGGCAAAAACATCCATGATATCGTTTTTAGGATTTTAGAAATAGATCCATGTTCAAGAATAGTCAAAAGGTCCTCAAGAAGCGAACTTCTTAGCAGGAACTCTTGTAAGAAATGAAAGAATTGGAGTCACCACTTGAACATGAAACTAATCTTAAAACAGAAGAAATAATTGAGAGATAGCAGATGGATATCAAGGGGGATTCTTGTCTGGGAGTAAAAAGATGAATATGTGGAGTTGCCACCCAAACAAGAAGCCAAACGAAATGTCTAGGTGCTAAAGATGAAATGATTAGTGATATGACGAAAGATAAGACAATGAAAATATGAAGAGATGAAAAGACGCCAGAAAATGTGATCCCTTGCGACAGGCTAATGAATGGCGAAAGAAAATTTGAAGATTATAAAATGTCGTTAAGACCAAGGACAAAAAAACTCTATCCCCGGCAACGGCGCCAAAAAATGTTGTTGCACAGATTGTCAAGGCACCGTGACAACGGCTCAGATTGGGGGCTGTCACCCTAATCCCCAATCTCTCTATTTAAGCTGTCTCCTTGCAAGCTAAGGGAGGTAGACCCTATTAGAAATGAAGAGGAAGAATCCAAGAGACACAGCTAAAACATCAAATACTTGATGAAATTAACGAGATTTCACAGATCTAAATTAGATTTCACGTTTAAGACTAGTGCCTTATGGAGTCAAACAAGATCCCGTTATGCAAATTACAAACAAGCAAATGACGATTAACTGCTGTGTATTTAAACACGATTGATCACAATGATATTTAATTGAAAACGCCACAACCATGAATAGCTTGAACTCACAACAATATGAGAATGCCAGATATTTAAGATGATCCAATTAATTTCGATCCAGACAAATCAAAGATTTCATATAGTCACATTTGGGATAAAATTTCAAAAGCTAATTTGACTATAAAATATATTTTTTGAGAATTTTTATAATTTTTTTATTATTTTTTGTTTTATTTCTCATTTAAAAAAAAAAAAAGACTAAACAGACTCTAAGAACAACAATTTAAAATATTTTTTGAATTTTATATTTTATAATTTTTTTTTTTTAGCTTTAGATTTTGCTTATTTTTAGTTTTAGATTTAATTTTGTTTAGATCTAGCTTTTAGGTTTAGATTTATTAATTTTGCTAGTTTAGATTTAAATCTTAGTTCTTTATTCATTCCGCTTTTGATAGCGTTAGTTTTAAAATAGTTTTATTTTATGATAGGTTTTAGATTTCGATTTTTTTTGTTTGTTTTAGTTTTAATTTTTTTGGTTTTAATTTAGATTTAGATTTAATATAAAAAATAATAAAAAAATAAAAAATTCCAAAAATTCTAAAACTCTAGAAAATACAAAAGTATAAAAAATTTTCAATTTTTCTATAGTCAAATGAGCTTCAAATTTTTATCTGAAGATTGACTGTGGAGTATTTTAATTTTCGAACTGGGTTATATTAGAATATCTTAATTTCGAAAATACTTCAAGCATCGGGCATTTTTATTTAAATGATCGTATCATGATAAGCTTTGTTGATCGGCTCAAGTATCTTAGTGAATGATCGTGGCACTTTCTATTGAATATCATTGTGGTCGTTTAGCATCAGTTATACATCCAATACTTATCTTTAGTTGCATAACGGGATCTTGTTTGACTCCATAAGGCACTGGTTTTGAATATAATTGATCTAAGAAATCTCGTTAATTTTATCAAGTATTTGGTGTTTTAGCTGTGTCTCCTAGATTTTTCTTCTTCATTTATAATAGGGTCTACCTCCCTTAGCTTGCAAGGAGATAGCTTAAATAGAGAGATTGGGGATCAGGGTGACATCCCCCGATCTGAGTCGTTGTTGCCGTGCTTAGACAATTTGTGCAACAACAAGGGTCATTTCCTACAAGCACATGATCTCCTAACTCGAAGTCTTCTGTTTTGCGACTAGGCTAACTCTTGATCCTATACCTCCTTTTCTTTTTCATCTTTTGATCCTATGACCACAAAATCTAACACCCTAGTGCTAGGCTAAACTACATCCCTAGCAATAAATGGGATCCACCACCACTATCACCTTAGCAGTGAAATCCCCCATTGTTTTGTGGGTGGATGATATCCCCACAAAGGAGTTTTTCCCCGAAAAGACTTAGAGGTTTAATGACCAAAGGGATCCTAACCAAATGGCTCTTTAAGGAGCTTGCAAATTTTACACATGAGAGTAGTCTTCAATAATGTATGGCTCCAAGTGAAATGAAGTAGCTAGGCCAGAGAACTGATGGCTCAAGATAGGCTTTTGAGATGGTCAATCTGATTCCCAAACACATCACACTATGAATTTAGTGATCTTCGAAAAAGTTTAAAGTGATGGAGCATGAAGGACCAATGCCTTGGCATATTACTGAATTCCCGGGCATATGGAGTCAAACAAGGAGCAGGTCAATAACTGAAGACCTTAGATGGCATGGGAAGGAGAGAAGAATAACTTCTCAATCCAACCCTAGCAACATTCCAAATTATGAGACTTAAGGTCAAGGAATGCAATCTAGTTTCCTTAATGGATACTTGATGACAAATCTTGCATATGAAGAAAATAGAGTTCATAAAAGATGTCACAATCTTTAATGTGGCACATGATAAACCCTGTTTCATGAATTGTAGCAAAATGGAAGATAATACTCACAATAAAATATCGCTATTCATCCAAGCATCACTTTGTTAATCCAAAGAAAGTTCCACCATTCAAAACATATATTCCCCAAGACAATTCGCCTCACTGAAATATCCAAATCAAAATTTACAAGGAAAATTGCAAACATTTCAGATTGCTATGGGATTTCTCTCCCAAAATTCCATGAGAAGATGAGTGGAAGTGCACATCTATTTATAGAGAAGGTGCTCATATTTTCTCACAATAGACTAATAATTTTCTAAGCTAAAATCCCCTAAATTTGCCTAAGGAGGATCTTAAAGCCCTCTACAAACTACTTAATCTAAAATATTACAAAATGGGGCTTCCAAAGCCACAAATAAACAATCTATGGGCATAATCCCCCCAAAGATAGCCTTTTTTTCTTATATTAAGGGTAGGAAAGGGGGTGTTGGTGTAGCGTCTTGCCTCCAAAGGCCCTTCAACGGCATGACTTCCTCCAAAAGTGTTCCAATATGCTACCCAAAAGCCTCTAAATTTGGGCACACACTGCCAAAAATTTCCTTAGGTGGGTGCAAAGACTCCAAGTGGGCATGGAAATGCTAAAGCCTTCAAAAAGCAAACCATCACAACCCCAATTTTTTTTTTCAATTGTGGTCATATGGATTCTTGAAACAGGCATTCTTCATATTGTGGTCTAACGTTGCCATGAGGGAATCCCCTTTATTGCAAAAACACTGTGAGTTATCCCTTACATTTCAAAAAAATAAGAGCCGACTCTAATTCTCATTTCATGTATTTCAAATTGTCATTCAGATTACAAAGGCGACCCTCAAAATTTCCTCTCATACCAAGTAAAATTGTGGCCTATGGAGGTCAGCCCTGAATATGACTCAAGTTTGCTCACTAATCATCAAATGTGGCACAAATGTGTGCACTGTATATATATTTACTTGAGCAACCTCATTCCTCAACATTTGAACTTCAGATTGCTGGGCTGCTATGTCTAGGATGTAGGTCTGTGCACCTGCTGTGACTGTAATTGCAAGGTTTTGCCCACCATTCTCTCATCCGCTAGGTCTTCTCTGTCCTCCATGTCCTTTCAACAGGTGCCCTTGTTGGAGCATCACCACAGAGCCAAGTGGCATGCCATCTCTCACACACCGCCTATGATTGCCCATGCAGCCCAAAGGATATACATACCTCAAAAATTTAGGGGCAGTGATGCAGTGGCTGTCCTTATTAAGGCATATTTCAGTCCATTTGTCAACTTGGGCATGCTTCAAGACTTTCTTGTATATATACTGTTGGTTTTACAGTTCCATCAGCCTGGGTTGGGACAACTCATTATGCTTTCAGCTACTCTAGTTCTTTCATTGCTAATGGTATATTTGGGATGCTTCAAAATTCAGACACTCTGACGCAGACAAGGGGTAATCATCTTGTTTTTTGCTCCTTGTTTTTAAGCTACTGATCTGGAAATCCTCTTTTATTGTCATGTTAACATTTGATCTATGACTTGCTTCCCACATTCACAATAGACGGGGTATGAATAAATACTGAGAAAATTTCAACTATTGCAGCAACTGAAAATTATTCTTCTAACTGTAAATTAATTGACAGTTTATATGGCCACACAAATAACGAATAATTAACAGCTGCAATTTTCACCAAATTAAATTTTGTGGAAGATACACTGGAATCTGAGAGATACTAGCACACACACACACACACAAATTTGACAATTATTTCTGGACAAAAGTCCATGGAAAAATCCAACTTGGGAAAACCGGTGCAACAACTGATGGTTTTATATTATTAAGCAGCATTGAGGAATTCTGAGTACAATTGGATGTCGAAATCTGTCAATCCTACAAAGAAAAATATTGGAGAAAATCTAGTGAGGAATTTTCCTCACCCCACAAGCAATCCGGGCTTTGACTGCCAGCTCCAAGTGAGCCATCCAAACTGGTTTGCACATACCCTGCGTCACCCTAGCGCAAAAATGGAATACGCATTGCCTGGAACAACTGCTCCTCAAGACATCTTGTCTGCCACTGACTGAGAAACACTCTCCGGCCCTTTGGAACACTTTCCCAGCCTCTGGAACTGAAACCCAACTTCTCTCCATCAAAACCGAATTGCCTCTAAAGGCTTCTGTGTAGCCCCTGTGGCTTTTCTGCCTCTTTGCAAGCTACTATCCGAAACTAAAATCTCTTCCTCCAAATTCATTGTCCTTGCACCTGTCTGTCTCTGCTTCCCACCTCTAGCTCGACCTCTTCCGACAACTGCTACTGCTCTCTAGAGGATCAAACTACCCAAGGAAATCAATCTCTAGTGTGTGTTCTCCATCTACCCATCAACCTCCTTTTATAATTTCCAGTTGGTACTCCAACGACCAAGATTAAAACATAATCAATGGCTGAGATTATTTCAAGATCGATCCGTGTGAGTTTCTAGATGATTGACATCTTTCTCAATTAATACTAATTAATTAACCCCTTATCTTAAGTTTATACTTAGGAAATATTTAAAAATAGGCTAATAATCTAATTGAGGCACTTCTAGGTGGAATTTATAGAAACAATTTCTGGGTTATGGAGAACTCCAGTGTTTTAGCCTCTCCACAAAGTTTCAAGACTAGAACACTTCCGATGCTACAAATGCTAACACTCCCTCTTAGTGAGGAAGGTGTTCTAGTGCTGCATTTCCTCCTAGTGAGAAAGGTGTTCTAGTGCTGCACTACTACTACAAAACCTTGTCTTTTTATCACCCTCTGTATGTTGTTGATGTCTGGCCACTGTGACTAACTGCCACTGCCCACCAACCATTCTGCAACTCTGATGTTGCATCTGTGCTGCTGACGACACTGCGGTATTGCTGCCAACTCTGTATCTGCACTACAACTCCCTCTCAACTATTGCTTCTGCTATTGCAACTACTGCAACTGAGAAGCATCCTAAATATTGAATCAACTGTGTCTACTGCATCTTTCTCCTGAGTCCTGGCTACTACTAGCTTCTGTAGTGACCCACTGAAGAATCTGCGTTGCTTCCGACTCTGCTACTCAGCCTCCTTCTCTGCTATCAACACTGCACTGCGCTCCTCAACACCTGACTGCTACTAGTCTGCAACTGTCACTCAGGAATTTGACTTCATTACTGAAATTGATCCATCCTGCTACAAAACACTATGCCCCCCCATAGCAAGGTAATGATCCATGGGGACACCTGAATGGACCTTGCCCAAACTTTGCAACTCCAACTCCATATCGTCCCACCTCACTCTTGGACGTATAGATGCTAACATGGTAAAATCTTTCTCCAGCCTGGAGGACAATTTATCTATCTCTGTAGACGCTGCCGCCTAGTCCGACTTCTCCTGCTTGTCCTTCTTCTTGAGAGGACACTGTGTACTGTAGTGGACAAGCTCACCACACCTGAAGCACTAGACCTTAGATCAGTCCTTCTTCTTCTCTACCTATCCTTGGCTGGGACCCTTTGATGCTAGGGCCACATTCTCCTCTTCCTTCTCACCTTTCACGCCCTTGCTGTTGCTTTCGCTGATGGTGCTCTTAAATAGAGCTCGCCTCAACTCCTCCTGCTGTAGGTCAGATCACATCCTGTCCCATTTAGGAAACTTGTCTCAACCCAGGATACTTTGAACAAATACTTGCCAATCCTCTGAAACACTGTTTAGTACCAACCGTACAAGATCTTTTGGTTGAGGCACCTCCCCAACGGTTACAAGTTGATCTCTGACCTCCTGAATCTAGGTGAGGAAGGAATCTATGCCTTCACCCTTATGCATCGTGATGCTTCTCAACTTCTCCTACTAGAACATCTTCCGTTGCTTGGAAGAACTCTGATAGCTGGTTGAGAGCGTCCCACATTTCCTTGGCAGTATTATTGCCAGATATATGCGAGACTATATGGTCCTAGAATCCATCCAGGATCAACCACTTTACCTTCGCCATCCCTTTCCTGTATTCCTTAAGCTGATCTGCATCTTGAGGAAATGCTACCACATCATCTACATAGGATTTTAGGCCATGTTCATCCAGTAGGAAGGACATCCTAGCTTTCAAGATGACAAAGTTGGAGGCTCCCTCCAACCTATCCTGATCTCTAAGTCCAATTGTGGCCATCACTAATTCTGATTGAAAATCTCCCTCTTCCCACTGCTCGGTTGCTAAGTCTACTACACACACTCCCTTCCGGAGTGAGAAGCTTTGCTCACAGCTTCTCCCAATATGCAACTGAAAAATCGGATTTCTAGAACTCAAAATCCCCTGAGAGAAATTCTCTTTCTGTGTGTGCCTTTCTCTTCCACCCGACGTTGATTTTGCTACAACAAAATGCTGCAAAACCCTTCTGCTCCTAAACAAGGGATTTGCCCAGCGAAAACACCTGAGCCGTTGCTCCCTCTGTCTGTTGGAATGACTCAATTGGAAAGCCAAATTTTTTTGCCAACCTGCACTGAAAAATCGATCTTCCCTGAGCAACTCGCACTGCTTGGCTTAGGCTCTACGCAACCTCCAGAAATTCGTCTTGCTGGTCCCTGTGAGTAGCAAATTTCTGCTTCCACTTCTGAGCTTCCCACACAAATTTGCCACAATTATTTTTTGGACAAAATTCCCTTGAAAAACCCAACTTGGGAAAATTGGTGCAGCAACTGAGGGTTTTATATTATTAGGCAGTAGTGAGGAATTGTGAGCACAATTGGATGCCAAAATCTGGCAATCCTACAGAGAAAAATACTGACAAAAATATAGTGAGGAATTTTTCTCACCCCACAAGCAATCCGAGCTCTGGCACCAGCTCCAAGCGAGTTGTCCAAACTGGCCTGTGCAGACCCTGCGTCGCCCTAGCGCATAACTCTAATACGCACTGCTTGGAACAACTGCTCCTCAAGCTCTCTTGTCTGCCACTGATTGAGAAACTATCTCTCCATCCCCTAGAACACTTTCCCGGCCTTTAGAACGAAAACCCAACTTCTCTCCAGCAAAACGAATTTCCTCTAGAGGCTTTTGCGCAGCCCCTGCGTCAACCTCACTGTGGCTTTTGTCTTTCTCTACAAGCTACTCTCTAGAACTAGAATCTCTTCTTCCAGACTCACTGTCCCTGCCCCTCTCTGTCTCTACTTCCCTTCTTTGGCTCAAACTCTTCTGGCAACTGCTGCTACACTCTGGAGGATCAAACTACCGAAGGAAATCGATCTCTAGTGTGTATTTTCCATCTACCCACTGACCTCCTCTTATAATCTCTAGTTGGGACTCCAACGAGCAAGATTAAAACATAATTGATGGTTGAGATTATTTTGGATCGATTCGTGTGAGTTTCTAGATGATTCACACATTTCTCAATTAATATTGATTAATTAACACCTTTTCTTAAGTTTAGACTTAGGAAATATTTAAAAATACACTAATAATATAATTGAGGCACTTCCAAGTGGAATTTCCATAAACGATTTTTGGGTTATGGAGAACTCCTGTGTTTTAGCCTCTCCACAAAGTTTCGAGACTAGAACACCGCCGATGCTACAAAAACTAACAGATACAAATTTGATAGCATCATCTGGACCCAATACTTCCCCATAATCCACCACATCCATGAAACATTTCAAGTTTGGAATGTGCCCTTCTAGATATGTTAATGCTATAGCAGAGGTATTGTTGCTGCAGTATTCAAACTGCAACAGTTTGCTACAGGGGGTGCCTCCGGGTCACACACGATGACTGCAGTAATATATAACAATTATTAAGAACTCTTTTACACAAATTTAATAGGGTGTCCCTGTCTAAAATGGAGAGAAAATTCCGGGCAAATGATGTGCAGTCCCAATTTTGCCTTATTGAAAATTTGTGGTTAACATGTGGCTCCAACTTGATGACAAATGCTCCTCTCAAGATCACTTGAGAACTCCAGAATCTCCTTAAATTAATGAAAATGATCCATGTACCATTAATGTAATATTCCCAATTAGCTTTACTAATTGGAATATTTCAATTTTGTTTAATTTTGCCGCTTTAGCTAGAAATAATAAATAAAGTGAGAAATAAGAGGGGTCACCTCACTTTAGTCACCTCACTTTATAAAATAAAGTGTTTTTCCTAGTTGAATGACGTTATAACTTAGAGAGAGGGCCTTGGGGGTCCACATGAGTATGAGGGGGAGGCATCAGGCTGACCCAAGGTTAACTGCGCAGGCCAAGGAGAGTGAAGGACGCAGTCAAGGTTTTGGGGGGAGTTTAGCACTATAAAAGGTGGGGTTCTCACCTCATTTTGGCATGCATGATTTGATATTGATATTGAGAGCTAGACTTCTGTCTGCTTCAGCACGCCGGTTGTTTAGTCGGTCTGCAGCACTGTTTAGTGCAACCGAGTGTCTCCGTTCGGAGATCTCACCCTTAGCCTCGGGGGACTTCGAGTGCCTGCCATGGTAAGGTTATTTTCTGGTATCACCCTTAGCTTCGGGGGACTTCGAGTGCCTGCCCTAGTAAGGTTATTTTCTGAGTAACATCCTTCAGTTTCAGTGGTAATTAGCAGCAGTTTTCTGGTGGAGATTTGGAGAGGAGGAAGCCCCTTCTTGTGACTGCGCAGATCCAGGAGGTAGGACGCTGATCCAGAGAGGGAAGGACGCAGACCCAGCAGGAGGACGCAGATCTGAATAGTGAGGACGCTGATCCAGCTGTCCAAGGCAGAGAGGACGCAGATCTGAAGAGGTATTGGCAGATCCAGTCTTGGAGGACGCAGATCTGAGGAGATATTGCAGATCTAGCCTTGGAAGGTGCAGATCTGGAGAGATACCATCAGATCCAGCCTTGGAGGACGCAGATCTGAGGAGATATTGGCAGATCTAGCCTTGGAAGGTGCAGATCTGGAGAGATACCATCAGATCCAGCCTTGGAGGATGCAGATCTGAGGAGATATTGGCAGATCCAGCCTAGATTTGAAGATATAGCAGCAGATCTAGCCTTGGAGGACGCAGATCTGGATAGGAGGACTCAGATCCAGCAGATCTGGGCAGAGAGGACGCAGATCCAGGCAGGGAGGACGCTGATCTGATGAGCAGGATCTTGTGTGTGGGGTTTGGCAGCGTTTTTCAGTGTTTCCAGCCTTGAGGAGCTGATCATTTCATCTGGAGGTTTTGTGGCCAGCATTTCATCTGACTTCTGCGCTGTCACTAGCAGAGACAGCGTTTTTATTGGTGAGGGTTTGGAGGATTGAGATCAGCCATCTTCTAGTCTTCAGTTCATAGTTCCATTGCAGTCCAGCAGCAGCTCTTCATAGCAGATCTTCAGCCAGCTAGGACGCTGTCCTTATCTGCAGCCATTATTTATTCTGAGAGGGTCTCCACTTGCCCAGGGCAAGGATAGGTGCATTCATCCTGATTATCTTGTACTCCTCTGTATGTATTCTCAGATTAATAAAATGGCTTAGTTTTCTGGCATTCTATGTGTACTTGTTCCATGATCTGGTTCCAACATTGTATTTTCTATATCTGTCTGGCATATTTCTGTGTATTACTGGTTATTTCCCTTTGGGGATATTACAGTGGTATCAGAGCATAGTTCTGGCTCAGCCTGTGGAGCTAGCAGTCTATGACATCGGGAAAGAGATCATACAGAGCAATAGCAGTTGCAATACCAGAAACGCAGTTGGAAAAAGGGCCAAAATAAAAAGGGTCAAATTTTGAAGTTTGGAATTAGGAGAAACGTTTTCTGGGTTTTTCTGGGTTTTGGGCAAGGATTACCTTCCCAAATTCTTGGAATCTTCTGAGTAGTTTTCAGTGGGTAAATCAGAGGTCGAAGTTAAGCAGTAGTATGGATTTGCAGCAGCCGGGTAGTTTCTGAGGAGCCTGTAGACACATAGCAGAAAGAGCCGATGGCAGTTGATGATGATGAGAGGAGATTTAGAGAAATGCTCCTCCAACACATGCAGGAGACGTCACAGAGGCTCTTGGCCATGGAGATCAGTCAGAGACTCGCTGCGCTAGCGGTTAGGCAGCGAGAAAACCCAAGGGGTTTTCAGATCGGTGAGGGATCAGGTACATCCCGCCATTTGCCGGAGCATGATGCCACTCAGCATATGGCATCACATACACCCACACGTCCTACCATGCCCACATTCTTGCCAGAGGACGCAGGGACAGCAGCACAGCGAGAGATAGATCCGGGTCGGATGGCTAACATTCTTGCAGAGTACCAGGCTTTAGGACCAGCGTTCATGAAGGCTCTCTCGTTCAGAAAATATATCCATATCCAGTATGGCATTAGACTCCGTGATCATCACCGGGGGCACCGACATCATCATGAGGGAGACTACCACCGCACAGCTAGTAGAGATTATGTTCAGCTCCAACGTGATAGTAGACCTCACAACTTTCACAGAGGGAACAAGCACTCACATGATAGGGGCTTACAGCGCACAGTGGACAGATTCCATCTACCGACACTTGACGGGACATCCAGGCGCTCAGAAGAAGCTTGGGTGGACAAGTTGGATACCTCTTCCCAGCTTGACCGAGTATCGGAGAGGACAACCATTAACATGGTTACCTCGCACTTGGAGGATGAGGACACACAGGATTGCAGGGAGTTCGAGGATACACCTAGTGTGACACAAGACTCACCATCATTAGAGTCCTCCTTGACCGTGCCGGTTGATATCGTAGTGGAGGAGGTAGAGCCTACCCCGGTAGAGCCATCCACTGAGGTGATGACTGGAGCCATGTCCGAATCTTCGGGTGGTAGCAGCCCACGACAGATGGGTGAGGTATCAGGAGATATATCCATTATCGATGAGGCACTAAGGGATACAGAGGTATCGGATGATGGTCGCAGACAGCGGTATCATCGGCTTCGGACGGACCTTCGAGTTTTGAGGGAGAAGGCCGCGTCAGTACGGGAGACCATTTTGTTGCAGGACCAGGAGCTGGAGGGTATGAGAGTGACTTGTGCCAAGTCGGCGGCCAAGTTGGTCCGCACTGGGGAACAGCTGGATTCCCTGATGGTACAACCAGAGGGCACGAGGGAGCGTCAGATCATTCCCCTTCAGGCATGCATGGACGGGACTAGCAGTATTGTTGGGTCATCTCTTTCCATTAGAGAGAGAGAGGCAGAGCCACCTAGTCAGGTCTCATAAATTGACTTGGATAATGGGATGAGACGATTAGAGTTGCACAGGGTACATCAGCCACGTGTTGAGGTTGGATGGCGAGAGATTTTGAGTTGGTACTCGATGGAGCAGACTATGGATGAAGAGGAGGTCTCAAGGAGAGATCTCACTGGAGATGCACTTCGACACACCATGGGGTGTGATGACTTTCTTCCCTTCTCACAAGAGCAGATAGAAGATGGGGGACATCTTCGGATGGATAACATCTCTCATGCTTGTGTTGGACATTCCTTGAGCCACACACATCATGATGGGAGGTTTTTGCCTACCACCTATTTGATTCTTAATAGGGTCTCATTGATCCTTGAGAAGTTTATACTTCAAAATCCCATGAAGTGCAAAATCAGAAATTTGATTTGGGAGGATGGTAGCCCTCATGGGAGGAGCAACCGGATGAGGAGAAGGAGGCATCCACAAGTGATTGAGTGGATGGGGATGATGAGCAAGGAGCTAGGAGGCTACTTGCAGATCTGTGCTACCAGGCAGCAGGAGGCTTGGCTGCGCTGGTTACTCTTGAAAGAGTTTGGCCATCTCTTGGCAAACACTCTTCCTAAGAGTCGGAGGGTGGAGGGAAGATGGCTGGATACTTGCATCATGGAGCAGCATAGAGTATGTATGCATGGTGTTGCTATGATACTCGTTATGTCTTCATCACATGAGTTGTATGATGGAAGTATGGGGAGGCAGCAAATTATTTGGTTGCTTGGTTTGTTTCTGGGAGAGCAAGGGCATAATTGCTCTCACACTTTGCATGATGTTGCAGGAAGAGGGGATGGCACTATCTCCTTGATCTTTGATGATGACGGGGAAGCACTTCCATCTTGGGGAGTATTCCACACTTGTTGCGGCAGTATTAGAGGAGTCTTTGACAAGGAGCATGTCAAAGAGCAGAGTCTTGTATTGACAGGAGCTTATTTGCATGAGCTCCCAGCGTTGTCACCTTGGAGCAGAACATTATGGATGAAGTGTGCGCAGCGGAGATATGGTGGATCTATAACCCATAGGTCCCAGGATCACTTCATATTTGTTGCACAAAGAGGAGGTAATGATGATAGAGACATCTATGGCATATTCTTCTTGACTTGGGTTTCCAAGCATGATGAGGATTATCTTCTTGCAGCACATGGTTCATTCTTCTTCATAGCATGCCAAAACACTATGGAGGACTCATTTATGGATCCATGTACCATCTTACTTCCAGCATATGGTCAGATTTGTATGGGAGGCTTGATTATGAGAGAGACACATGAGTTGAATGTGCCTTTGAGTATTTTCTGCACTACATGTTCTAATAGGAGCATGGGAGGAGGCATGGCCACCACTACTACATATGTGTTCTCTTTTGAGGTGGGCCATGAGATTGATATTCATCCATTGTACAACTATGGGCAAGTGTTTGGCCTTATGTTGTCATATTCAGCCATTTACTATCCATTAGTGGATGTGATGAATCTTGCACATTGCTTGCCATGTAATTTTCTGAAGTTGCAGTGGATGAGACTACGTTGTATACTTGTGAGAGATTGTTTGCATTATGTATCCTCATGTAGAACCTTCAACAAACATCTCATTAGGGTGATCCATGATGACCATGTCATATTCTTCATGGATGGTTTGTTCTTCATTGATAGAGGAACCTTCTATGGTGGATTGTTTTTCACTTTGCCATTAGAGGGCAATGATTTTGCAGCCCAGGATCAGCATAGACTCTACACTTGTCATGAGTGGAGAGAAGGACAACATGGGGTAAGCTATGATGCTTGCCAAGTTCATATTTTCAGCCCACCTTCATTACCAGAGCTTGAGGTGGAAGGAGATTTTTGGGAGTTGCCTTGTTGGGAGGTGGCTCATTTTGTCTGGATGATTGCTTGGAGATGGAGGATCCACAGGAGGGAGATATTCCTCATTATATTTTCGACTCCATGCCTTGATTGGAGGGAGGTGACGAGTTGGTTCACAGTTGATGGGCCAGCTTACACAGTCATAGATGCAGAGCAGCAGCGGTCATGGTCTTCAGTCATAGCCAGAGGCAGTGAGCAGTTCGAGCCATGGGACTTGGGCTATTATTGGCCATGGTGGCGATGGGACCCGGGCGGATTGTTGGTTGGCTGGTATCATGAGAAATCAGTTTGGGATCCTGGCATTGAGATATCCCTTCGTATCAGGGTGATGCAGGAGATAGAGAGGTTTCAGTGGGACCCAGGCACATTTTGCGGTATCGGTGAGGAGCATCAGCTAGAGAGTAGGCTTGTTCAAGCACTGCTTGAGAACAAGCAATTTTTGCCGGATGAGGATGCCACTTGGGAGAGCGAGCAGACTTTACAGCATCCATCACTTCAGTTGCTTGAGGACAAGCAACGTTTTGCCGGGGGAGACTGTAATATTCCCAATTAGCTTTACTAATTGGAATATTTCAATTTTGTTTAATTTTGCCGCTTTAGCTAGAAATAATAAATAAAGTGAGAAATAAGAGGGGTCACCTCACTTTATAAAATAAAGTGTTTTTCCTAGTTGAATGACGTTATAACTTAGAGAGGGGGCCTTGGGGGTCCACATGAGTATGAGGGGGAGGCATCAGGCTGACCCAAGGTTAACTGCGCAGGCCAAGGAGAGTGAAGGACGCAGTCAAGGTTTTGGAGGGAGTTTAGCACTATAAAAGGTGGGGTTCTCGCCTCATTTTGGCATGCATGATTTGATATTGATATTGAGAGCTAGACTTCTGTCTGCTTCAGCACGCCGGTTGTTTAGTCGGTCTGCAGCACTGTTTAGTGCAACCAAGTGTCTCCGTTCGGAGATCTCACCCTTAGCCTCGGGGGACTTCGAGTGCCTGCCCTGGTAAGGTTATTTTCTTGGTATCACCCTTAGCCTCGGGGGACTTCGAGTGCCTGCCCTGGTAAGGTTATTTTCTGAGCATCATCCTTCAGTTTCGGTGGTAATTAGCGCGGTTTTTTACGAGGTGGAGATTTGGAGAGAGAAGCCCCTTCTTGTTGCGCAGAGATCCGAGGAGATAGGACGGCGATCGCGGAGGAAGGACGCGGATCCGGTAGGAGGACTCGGTCTGGATAGTGAGGACGATCCGGCTGTCCAAGGCGAGAGAGGACGCAGATGCGAAGAGAGTATTGGCGAGATCCGATCTTGGGGGGCCAACGGTCTGGAGAACTAGCGTAGCGGATCGACCTTGGAGGGCGAGATGCGAGGAGATATTAGCGAGATCTAGCCTTGGAAGGTGCGAATGCGGAGATACCATCGAGATCCGGCCTTGGAGGATGCAGACGAGATGCGAGGGGAATATTTTTGAGAATTAGCCTTGGAAGGTGCGAGATCAGGAGATACCATCGGATCCGGCCTTGGAGGGAGTAAGGGCGAGGAGATATTGTGAGATCCCGGCCCTAGATGCGAAGATGTAGCAGCAGATCCAGCCTTGGAGGACGCAGATCTGGAGTGATAGGACGCAGATCTGGATAGGAGGACTCAGATCCAGCAGATCTGGGCAGAGAGGACGCAGATCCAGTCAGGGAGGACGCTGATCTGATGAGCAGGATCTTGTGTGTGGGGTTTGGCAGCGTTTTTCAGTGTTTCCAGCCTTGAGGAGTTGATCATTTCATCTGGAGGTTTTGTGGCCAGGATTTCATCTGTCTTCTGCGCTGTCACTAGCAGAGACAGCGTTTTTATTGGTGAGGGTTTGGAGGATTGAGATCAGCCATCTTCTAGTCTTCAGTTCAGAGTTCCATTGCTTCCCAGCAGCAGCTCTTCATAGCAGATCTTCAGCCAGCTAGGACGCTGTCCTTATTTGCAGCCATTATTTGTTCTGAGAGGGTCTCCACTTGCCTAGGGCAAGGATAGGTGCACTCATCCTGATTATCTTGTACTCCTCTATATGTATTCTCAGATTAATAAAATGGCTTAGTTTTCTGGCATTCTATGTGTACTTGTTCCATGATCTGGTTCCAACATTGTATTTTGTATATCTGTCTGGCATATTTCTGTGTATTACTGGTTATTTCCCTTTGGGGATATTACAATTAATGCCACACCATCTCCCTCAGTGCTTGATCACCATTGAAAACAAGGCTACGTTGAGTTCTGAGTGTGAGTGAGTTGTGGACTGTGTCAGCACCGAATTAAGCCAAAACCTGGGCACTCGATATCCACTGATATCATTTTCCATATAAGAAAAAGGACAATGCTTGCATTTTGTGGATGATTACCATCATAACTAGTAGCCCATGACATACTCTCCTGTCCATAAAACTGTCTTAACGCTTCCCTGTTTAAATATTTGTTGTTTACAAGTATCAATAAATTCTGTATATTTGTTGACCCATGGTACAGTGCCACCTACTGTCCAAAATCATTTCCAAAGGTGTGCATCCACACACTAATCCCTTCATTCAGCTGACAAGTGGAAACATGGATTAAACTGCACTACAGGATCATCATACGCAATATGTTGAACACAAAACTCAGTATCTATGGATATCACGTGACCTTCTTTAACTACAGGATGCAGCCACCATGAGTTCCAGTTTAGGTTCCCCTTTGAAATATTTTGTGTAACTGGTTACTTCTATTAATTGCCATAAGAGCAAGGCCAGGATCGAAATTTGATGTACCATTTTCATCACTGTTTTCATGGTACAATTCCTGAATATCCTTGACCCCATCAAGTTGTCTCAAGGTCACACTAAAGGAAAAGTAATCCAGTTTCTTGTCATACGAATTTGTTACAAGGACAAACTTATCTTCATTTCTAGATTTGACAATCAAATCATCATCAAGAGGCAACCTTTTGCTTTGCTTGGCTTGCATTTGCCACTAGCTATGCTCCATTTCCTTCATCGCTACATTTTAGAGACAGCTCAAGGTCCTTCTTTTCTGGTGCTTCTTCTTTAATGAGGTTAGGACCAAAGTTGTTCTCTACTCAAACACTATAATATTTTCTGTACTAGCACAACCTTGCATGGCAGTGTCATCATCTGTGAAGCATGGTCTATCTTCTAATCTTTAAGGCTGCTCTCTACCAAGGTATTGCCCAAGTTAATAGAGAATTTAGCGCTGCTAATTTTTCTAGTCATCAGATCTATGGCTACTGATTGCTTAGTGTTCCATCCATTTGGACATTGTGTCAAATTTCCTTCCATCCATGCCGCAGAATAATTTTCAGGTTCCTCCTTGATAAAAATGGGTTCGTAGACTGAAGCTGCAATACCATCATCATATTTTGGGAAGAACCACAATCCTTCCCTTTGATTTTGAATGTCATTGTCTCCAGCAGGCTTAGATGGACCTTCTACTATATCACGCTTATGGTTGTCCAGGTCAAACATGTAGGATAGACCCTTATCAGAGATTTCAAGGGATTAAGAACACTCTCCAAATGGTGATTCTTCTTCTGCGATATAACTACCAGTGTATTCCTGACAACGATCTGCCTCGGGATAGTCATAATAGGTTTTATCATCTATACTCTGTTTCTCATAGCAGCTTGTGAGCTTTCTTGTCTCAGGATAGACATAATTTTCATTGCCAAGTTCCCCTTTGGCAGGGGTAACATATGTGATAGGCTGGAAATCATCACTATGAAACATGTTGAAGAGGCCCCTCCATTCATTGGGTGGGTCAGGATGACTAGTTGTGTATCTCTGGCTTGCTATGTCAAGAAGTGGCTGCTCCTCTCTATCAGTAGAATCACCGTGAGCAGTGGCCTCTATGGTATTTTCTCTTTTCTTGCAGCCACTTGGGTCTTCACACATAGTCAATACACAATTTGCAGCCCAGAACTTCTTCACTACATCATTTGCTTGGCTATCTAGGGGACAATGCTCTTGCACATCCATGGCTTCTTTTGGATCACCCCATTCTTCCTCTGCTATGTTAAGCTCGAAAATTTGTTTGGGCATGAAGAGAGGCGGATTGCTGTGTTGCTGAGGGCTACAATGCCTTTCCCAAACAACAACACACAAAGTGTTAACTACATAGTACTTGTAAATAAGTTCTAGGAGGAGGATGTCTATAGGGTATTCTTGATATTTCTGCAACAACACATCAAATTCCTTCCTTCACTCGACATAGAGGCCCAATGGAAATTCATATCGGTGCATTCTTCTACTAGTTGCTCACAAAACTTCCCATACTCATTCACATTTTCTTGAAGTGCTTGAAATTTTGGAGCAATTTACGGAGGGCCCACAAGGATGCATGGCCAACACTCATAAAAGGAAGGAAAAAGGAAGTCGTTGGGGTCTTTTGTTCATTTCAGAAATCGATTTGCCTTAGCTATTTAGCTGAGCCAACATTGTGCTCTTCAGCACAAGAGCTTCCCAAGGAGAGAAGCTCAAACTTTCTTCGGTGGACTGCGAGTACCACCCAAGGAAGGCTTTCCTACCTTGTGGCCGGAAGAGATAGTATTTACAGGTTCCACGCATTTCCGGAGAGGTTAGGACGCAGTTTGCAGCTAGCACTGCGCAGTAGAGGGCGCCAACTTGTGTTCGTGGAGTTGGGTTGTGGAGGAATTGTCCGGAGCAACTACAAGAAGGATCCTTGGCCATTTTCAAGAGTGTTTTAGCAGTTGCGTCATCCTCTCTATGACTGCGCAGTCATAGGAGGGCAACATTTTGGGTTAGCACTTGCCGAAGGAATTTGGGGCTGAGGTATTAGGGAAATACTTGGAGGGGCCTTGGAGAGATTTTGCCAGGGTGGGAAACATGAGCAGGTGATGGCACCAAGGTACCAAGGACTGGTTTTCCAGAGAGGCCGCGGTAGAGGTAGAGGTAGAGGTAGAGGCCATGGGAGAGAATATAACCCAAACCCATTTTCAGACCTTGAGATAGAAGCCAGGAGGGGAGGAATGGTCCAACATGAGGAGGATGAGTAACCTAGGCCAAGGGGCTATGACCAGATTTTGGAGGAGCTGTTGAGAGAAAATCAACAAATGATGAGACAAGGGTAGATCATGATGGATATGATGCAACAGGTGATGGGATTGCATGTGGGTGGAAGGCCAGATGGAGTAGAAAAACCTCAAGGTGATGGGGGTTACAGAGCAGGAGGCAACCGTACCTACCAGCGCCCACACACTCCACAACGTGGGCAGGCTGGCAGACCTTTGATGCCACATTTCGTATATGAACCGGAACCGGAGAGGGAGCCAGACCTTGTTGCGGATTTGGCTCATTCGGTTGCATCAGGTATAGATGATTACGAGGGGTTGGATACAAAGATCAAGTGGGTGATATCCTTTGGTGAGTACATTCACCTAAAGGAAAGGCGTACCACTAGTTCGGAAACCATTATAGAGGAGGATCTTCTTACCAAGATTTGTAGAGATTAGCAGGGAAGGTCACACTTCCAAACTTTGATGGGGGAGCAAAGGGTTCAGCCAGAGCATGGATACAAAATCTGGATACCTATTTTCACTTGAACCCCATGAGGGAAGTAGATGCCATTCGATTTGCCACCCTTCACTTAGAAGGGAATGCCCAAGAGTGGTGGTACCATGGGCTGATCACATTGGGGCACATCAACATCACATCATACATGGAGTTCACCTGAAGGTTATTAGAGAGGATTGAGAGGAAGGATCTGAAGTTACACTTCAGGGAGCTAGCCCACTTGAGACAAACAAGCAATGCAGAGGCATTTATCACCGAGTTTCAGAAGTTGGCAGTGACGGTGACGAATATTTCTGAGAGTCAGTTGATTATGTTGTTTTTGGAGGGGCTTGTTGAACTACTCTGTGGCTGGGTGAGGGTCTATAAGGCCACATCGCTACATGATGCCATCTCTAGAGCCCGGGACATGATTGACGCAGTGCCCAAGAATCGGGATTTCATTCCTACGAGACCCACATCCCCACAAGGGAACAGGGATACAAGGCCACCACAGAGAGATGGAGGGCGTGGTTGGTTGGATGATGAGACACGAAGGGACCTCAGGAGGAGGAGATTGTGTTTTACGTGCTAGGAGCCTTGGGCACCGGGGCACAAGTGCACCAAGCGCAAGGCCCATTTCATTGAGGTGCTCTTAGATAATGAGCTAGAGGAGGAGGAGACTGAGATAGTAGAGGAGCCAAGGGATGAGGGAGGACCATCAGGAGCAGGAGGGCCACCACCACCCTCCCATGGAGGAAGACCATTTGCCCCAACAAGAGGAGTCCTTTGTTAACTTCGGGGTGTGCCGAAGTATCTGACACTCAGGAAAAAGGGACCATTCAGGGGCAGTGTGTGTCAGTTCTGGTTGACAGCGGGGCCACCCACAATTTCCTTGATGCCCAAATGGTGGAGCGTAGGGGCATCTAGACAACCACATTTGAGGGGTTTTCATTTTTTGTGGCAGGAGACATGACAATGCAGTGTACAAGGTATGTTCCAAGATTGACTTTGCATATGGGGAAATACTCACTCATTGATCATTTCTTCGTGGTTGATATCCCAAATACCAATGTGGTGTTGGGAGTTTAGTGGGTGTACACACTGGCGAAGGTCACCACTGAATGGAAGCATCTGGAGATGGAGTTCAAGGGGCCAGATGGGAGGCCAGTGTTATTGAGGGGGATACACTCTTATCCACCTCAGATAGTTTCAGCTCACGGGATGGAGATCGATATGCAACATGGAGATGTGGAGTGGGCAGTTGAGTTATGCATTTTTGAGAGTGGGTCATGGGAAAAGGCTACTCACCCAGATATATTAGCTTTGTTGGAGCAACATTAGGGGGTTTTTGGAGATGTTTCGCCGGGGAGATCACCAAACCATGGATTCAAGCACACTATTGAGCTGGAAGATGGGGTGAATGTAGTGTGAAAGTTTCAATACAGAAATCCTACTGTAATATTTTGATCCACTTCGCCTACTATGATTAATTAACAAGTTATTAATCTGAAGTATTCAGAAAAACATTAAAGAAAATACAAACTGCATCCTACACAGTTACATATCATTTACCGAACAACACACACATGTGACAAAATTACATATATTTTTCAGACAAATGTTCCTGGAAAATCCCAATGTAGGAAAACTGGTGCAATAACTCTAGAGGGTTTTATTATTTTGCAGAATTTGAACACAACAATCTGGGCACTAGAAACGGTCTGCCCTACAGACAAAATACGTGGCAACTGTACCTTATCACTTGGAGACAAAAAATATGGCTGATTCAACCCTCTGCAGGGAATTGCGAATTCGAGCCCTTTTTGGCCCACTGGAAATCCTCAGCACAGTGTTCTCCAGCCTCTGCGTCAGCTCCCTGGCCCAGTGCAGGTTGCATCTGCGTCAGTCTAGAAGGCTCTGTGTTGCCTCTACGTCACTCAGACGACTTTGCATCAGCCTCTGCGTGGCCTCCCCATCAACCTGGCTGGGCTACATTCCTCTTGTTGGCCTCTGCGCTGCCTTGGTACGATGCTGCCTCTTTGCTGCTGTATTCTCGGCCTTAGATCAGATCATCCCTTGCCAATCTCTGCCACTCACTGCACTGCAAACTCACTTCGAATTCCTCAGCAAACCCTGCCCCAGAAATTCGACGTAGCTTCAGTGCTTTGTTATGTGTGTGTGTTCTCCAACTGACCCCAAGCCTTTCCTTCATACTTTTCTCGTTGGGAAACTAACGACCATGATCTAATCTCTTATCGACGACTGAGATCAAAATAAAGCTTGATCCATGTCACTTAGAACATTTCATCACATGTTTAATTTAATTCAGTTTAATTTTTTAATTTCTCTAAGTTAGACTTAGGGTCCCCATTAAAATTTTTATTTATTTTAATAACTATTACACCGGATGAATTTTCTCCAAACGCTTTCTGGGTCTTGGAGATCTCGTGTGTCTTAGCCCCTCCACAAAGTTTCAAAGCTAGAGCACACCCGATGCTGTCCCAAAATTTGAACACTCCCTCTTAGCGAGGAGTGTGCTCTAGCAATACTTCCACACTGAAGCATCACTTGATCTCGACATCGGTCTCCACGTTGTTGATGCTTGGCTTGATGCCCTCTATCCACTGCGTTGTTGCTTTCTGTACTGCTGCCTATGTCATTACCGCCGACATTGCTACATCCGTATTGCAGCTCCCTCTCAAATTGCTGCATCATGCTGCCCATAACACTGCCACTGCTAATTGTTGCACTGCAACTTAATTGCTGATAAGTAAGCAACTAAAGGACCATCACCCAAACACTGACAGATAAGTTATTTGGGCTGCATCTCATCACTGAAGCACCCTGTGCTGCTGCTCTGCGTTGTCTCTCTGAAGCACTGCGCTGTCTGCTGCACTACACTGCATTAGCACTGCCTCTGCACTACTGAAATCCCATCAGCCTCTGCGCTGTTGCTGTTGCCTCTCCTTTGTGCAGCCCCAAACTTCAGCGTCCCAACTTGCCTCTGCTTCTCTCTGATCTTCTGCACCCACTGCTCAAGTCATTCTGCTACTGTCTTAAGGCTCCTGTAGCATGTATATGATCCAAGAGTTTGGGCACCACAACAATTCCGCCACCATTTGTAGTTGCTGTACAGATCAATATCGCCCCACTTCCTTGGTTCATGAGCACTCATGGCTACGTCATCATCACTGCCATCGTCCCCTTTCACTGCTGTTGCCTTGGAATCAGAAGATTCCTTATCCTTCATCTTAGTACAAGAGCTGGCGAAGTATCCAAGTTCACCACATCTAAAGCACCGAACCTTTGATAGGTCCTTCTTCTTCTTCCCTTGCTGCCTCTGTACCTTAGATGCAAGGGCTGCATCTTCCTCCTCTTTCTTCACTTTGACTCCACCGCTGCGGCTTTGCCTCTTGGTTATTCCGCTGATTTCCTCCTGACAGAGGATTGCCCATATGTTCACCTAGGATGGTAACGCTGCTTTGCCTAATATGCTTTGGACAAACGTTTCCCATTCATCGGTGACTGCATTCAGGGCAGTCCTCACCATGAGCCCTTCATCCGGAGTTGACCCCATAGCAATCAGCTAGTCCTAGATAGTCTGAAGTCTAAAGAGGAAGGGATTGATTTCCTCTCCCTTCTGCATCTGGAACAACCGCATTTGATTCTCCAGAAGCATCTTCCTCTGGACGAAGCTTCCCTGATACATCGTGTTCAATGTTGTCCAAATCTCATTTGTCGTGTCTTTCTTGGCAATATTAGGGACCACGTGATCCTTTACTCCATCCATGATTAGTGCTTAGCCCGCGCCTGACTTTCGTTGAATTTATTTAGGGGATTTGCATCGGTTGGCACAGCTAGGACATTTTCTGCATGGTCCTTGATGTCGTACTCATCCAAGACTATCAGGATTTTTGCCCTCCAGATAACAAAGTTGGACACGCCGTCCAACCTATTCTGATCTATCAACCCATGAGAAACCATCTCTACTCAACTGTCGAATTGCAAACTCTTCTCCCTTCCGCTGCTGCACTCAACAAGGAACTGGAACTGGGCTTCTTGGCGAAAGAACCCTCTAGAGAATGTGCTCCCTCTGACCAATGATTTCTCTCTCAGAAATCCTTCACCAATTCTCACGAATCAATCCTCTATGATCACTCTTGATCAAACTCATATTCCTTGGCTAGAGAATCTGTTGAGCGACTCTTCCCCTCTAGCTTTGGTCACCTTTGCTACGCACTGTTCTGCATCGACATAACCTATGCCAGACCAGCAACTACTTAAGATTTGAAACAACACTTCCGGTCTCGATAATTTGTGCAACAACTTCTCGACTTGGACTGTGTCACCCTCCTTATGATACATCAACCTATGCATGAGCAGACTGGCTCAATGTCCCTCTTCTGGTGTTGCGTCAGCCTCTGTGTGAGCAGACTGGCTCTGCGTCACCTCTTTGGAGCTGTGTCAGCTTCTGCGTGAGCAGACTTACTCTGCGTCCCTCATAGTGCCGCGCTACCTTATTTTGGATCTCTGTTGCTTCAACTTCCCTTCCTGCAGCAAATATCTTCAGTTGCTTTGCTGGTGGATCAGCTTGATCTGCAATGCTCTGATACCATGTGAAAGTTTCAAAACAGAAACCCCACTGCAGTATCTTGATCTACTTCGCCTACTTGTATAATTAATTAACAAGTTATTAATCTGGAGTATTCATAAAAACATTAAAGCAAATACAAACTGCAACCTACACATTTACAGATCATTTACTGAACATCACACATATGTGACAAAATTACACAGATTTTTCGGACAAATGTCCTCGGAAAAACCCAATGCAGGAAAACCAGTGCAGTAGCTCTAGCGGGTTTTATTATTATGCAAAATCTGAATACAACAATCTGGGCACCAGAAACAGTCTTCCCTATAGAGAAAATACACGACAATTGTACCTTATCACTCGGAGACAAAAAATATGGCTGATCCAACACTCTGCGGGGAATCATGAATTCGAATCCTTTCTGGCCCACTGGAAACCCTCAACGCAGTGTTCTCCAGCCTCCGCGTTAGCCCTCTACCCCAACGTAGCCTCTGCGCAGTGGAGGCTGCCCCTGCATCACTCTCGAAGGCTATGTGCTACCTCTGCGTCTCTCAGACGGCTCTGCGTCAGCTTCTGTGTGGCCTCTCCGTCAACTTGGTTGGGCTGCGTCCCTCCTGTTGGCCTCTGCGTTGCCCTGGTACGATGCTGCCTTTCTGTTGATGTATTCTTGGCCTCAGATCCGATCACCCCTTGTCGATCTCTGCCCCTCACTGCACTGCAATCTCACTTCGAATTCCTCAGCAAACCCCACCCCAGAAATTTGACTTAGCTTCAGTGCTCTGCAATGTTTGTGTGTTCTCCAACTGACCCCAAGCCTTTCCTTTATACTTTTCTCGTTGGGAAACCAACGATCGTGATCTAATCTCTTATCGACGACTGAGATTAAAATAAATCTTGATCCACGTCACTTAGAACATTTCATCACATGTGTAATGTAATTCACTTTAATTTTTCAATTTCCCAGACAAACTATAAATTAATTGATAGTTTATTTGGCCACAAAAACAACGAATAATTCACAACTGCAATTTTCACCAAATTAAATTTTGTGGAAGATAAACTGGAATCTGAGAAATACTAGCACACACACACACACATAAATTTGACACAATTATTTTTGGACAAAAGTCCTTGGAAAAATCCAACTTGGGAAAACCGGTGCAACAACTGAGGGTTTTATATTATTAAGCAGCAACGAGGAATTCTGAGTACAATTGGATGTCGAAATATGACAATCCTACAAAGAAAAATATTGGAAAAAATCTAGTGAGGAATTTTCCTCACCCCACAAGCAATCTAGGCTTTGAATGCCAGCTCCAAGTGAGCCATCCAAACTGGTTTGCGCAACCCTGCGTCACCCTAGCGCAAAACTGGAATACGCATTGCCTGGAACAACTGCTCCTCAAGCCGTCTTGTTTGCCACTGACTGAGAAACTCTCTCTAGCCCTTTGGAACACTTTCCCAACCTTTGGAACTGAAACCCAGCTTCTCTTCGTCAAAACCGAATTGCCTCTAGAAGCTTCTGCACAGCCCCTGCATCAGCCTCTCTGCAAGCTACTATCCGGAACTGAAACCTCTTCCTCCAAACTCACTGTCCCTGCCCCTGTCTGTCTCTGCTTCCCTTCTCTAGCTTGAACTCTTCCGACAATTGCTATTTCTCTCTAGAGGATCAAACTCCCCAAGGAAATCGATCTCTAGTGTGTGTTTTCCATCTACCCATCAACCTCTTATAATCTCCAGTTGGGACTCCAACGACCAAGATTAAAACATAATCAATGGCTGAGATTATTTCTGGATCGATCCGTGTGAGTTTCTAGATGATTCACATCTTTCTCAATTAATACTGATTAATTGACCCCTTATCCTAAGTTTAGACTTAGGAAATATTTAAAAATAGGATAATAATCTAACTGAGGCACTTCTAGGTGGAATTTCTAGAAACAATTTCTGGGTTATGGAGAACTCTCATGTTTTAGCCTCTCCACAAAGTTTCGAGACTAGAACACTTCCAATGCTACAAAAGCTAACACTTCCTCCTAGTCCTACTTCTTCTGCTTGTCCTTCTTCTTGAGAGGACACTGTGTACTGTAGTGGACAAGCTCACCACACCTAAAGCAATAGACCTTAGATATGTCCCTCTTCTTCTCTACCTGTCCCTAGTTGGGACCCTCTGATGCTAGGGCCACATTCTCCTCTTCCTTCACACCTTTCATGCCCTTGTTGTTGCTTCCACTGATGGTGCTCTTCAATAGTGCTCGCCTCAACTCCTCCTGCTGTAGGTTAGACCATATCCTGTCCCATTTAGGCAACTTGTCTCAACCCAGGATACTTTGAACATATACTTGCCAATCCTTTAAGACACTGTTTATTACCAACCGTACAAGATCTTTTGGTTGAGGCGCCTCCCCAATGGTTACAAGCTGATCTCTGACCTCCTGAATCTGGGTGAGGAAGGGATCTATGCCTTCACCCTTCTTCATCGTGATGCTTATCAAATTCTCCTGCTAGAACATCTTCCGTTTCTTGGAAGAACTCTGATAGCTGGTCGAGAGCGTCCCACATTTCCTTGGCAGTATTCTTGCCAGATATATGCGAGATTATATGGTCTTAGAATCCATCCAGGATCAACCGCTTTACCTTCGTCATCTCTTTCTTGTATTCCTTAAGCTGATCTGCATCCTGAGAAAATGCTACCACATCATCTACATAGGAGTTCAAGCCATGTTCATCCAGCAGGGAGGACATCCTACCCTTCCAGATGACAAAGTTGGAGGCTCCCTCCAACCTATCTTGATTTCTAAGTCCAATTGTGGCCATCAGTAAATCTAATTGAAAATCTCCCTCTTTCCCACTGCTTAGCTGCTAAGTCTGCTACACACACTCCCTTCCAGAGTGAGAAGCTTTGCTCACAGCTTCTGCCAATCTGCAACTAAAAAATCGGATTTCTAGAACTCGAAATCCCTAGAGAGAAATTTTCTCTCTATGTGTGCCTTTCTCTTCCACACGACATTGATTTTTCTACTGCAAACTGCTGCCAAACCCTTCTGCGCCCAAACAAGGGATTTTCCCAGTGAAAACACCTGCGCTGCTGCTCCCTCTGTTTGTTGGAATCACTCAACTAGAAAGCCGATTTTTTTTGCCAACCTGCACTGAAAAATTGATCTTCCCTGAGCAACTCGCACTGCTTGGCTTAGGCTCTGCGCAACCTCCAGAAATTCGTCTCGCTGGTCCCTGTGAGCAGCAAATTTCTGCTTCCGCTTCTGAGCTTCCCACACAAATTTGCCACGATTATTTTTGGACAAAAGTCCCTTGAAAAGCCCAACTTGAGAAAATCGGTGTAGCATCTAAGGGTTTTATATTATTAAGCAGTAGTGAGGAATTGTGAGTACAATTGGATGTTGAAACCTAGCAATCCTACAGAGAAAAATACTGACAAAAATATAGTGAGGAATTTTTCTCATTCCACAACCAATCCGAGCTCTGGTATCAGATCCAAGCGAGCCGTCCAAACTGGCCTGTGCAGACTGTGCATCACCCTAGTGCATAACTGGAATACGCACTGCTTGGAGCAACTGCTCCTCAAGTCGTCTTGTCTTCCACTGACTGAGAAACTGTCTCTCCAACCCCCTAGAACACTTTCCCGGCCTCTGCAATAGAAATCCAGCTTCTTGCCAACAAAAACGAATTTTCTCTAGAGGCTTTTGCGCAACCCCTGCGTCAACCTCACTGTGGCTTTTTTGTTTCTCTACAAGCGACTCTCCGGAACTGGAATCTCTTCCTCCAGACTCACTTCTCTGCCCCTCTTTGTCTCTACTTCCCTTCTCTGGCTCAAAGTCTTCTAGCAACTACTGCTGCACTCTGGAGGATGAAACTGCCCAAGGAAATCAATCTCTAGTGTGTATTCTCCATCTACCCACTGACCTCCTCTTATAATCTCCAGTTGGGACTCCAACAGGCAAGATTAAAACATAATCGATGGCTAGGATTATTCTGGATCGATTCGTGTGAGTTTCTAGACGACACATTTCTCAATTAATATTGATTAATTAACCCCTTTTCCTAAGTTTAGACTTAGGGAATATTTAAAAATACACTAATAATCTAATTGAGGCACTTCCAGGTGGAATTTCCATAAACGATTTCTGGGTTATGGAGAACTCCTATGTTTTAGCATCTCCACAAAGTTTCGAGACTAGAACACCTCCGATGCTACACAAACTAACAGATGAAAATTTGATAGCATCATCTGGACCCAATACTTCCCCATAATCCACCACATCCATGAAACATTTCAAGTTTGGAATGTGCCCTTCTAGATATGTTAATGCTATAACATAGGTATTGTTGCTGCAGTATTCAAACTGCAACATTTTGCTATAGGGGGTGCCTCAGGGTCATGCACGATGAATACAGTTATATATAACAATTATTAAGAGCTCTTTTACACAAATTTCTTAGGGTGTCCCTGTCTAAAATGGAGAGAAGATTTTGGGCAAGTGATGTGCAGCCCCAATTTTGCCTTATTGAAAATTTGTGGGTAACATGTGGCTCCAACTTGAGGACAAATGCTCCTCTCGAGATCACTTGAGAACTCCAGAATCTCCTTAAATTAATGAAAATGATCCATGTACCATTAATGCCACACCATCTCCCTCAGTTCTTGATCACCATTGAAAACAAGGCTACGTTGAGTTCTGAGTGTGAGTGAGTTGTGGACTGTGTCAGCACCGAATTAAGCCAGAACCTGGGCGCTTGATATCCTGTGATATCATTTGCCATATATGAAAAAGGACAATGCTTGCATTTTTGTGGATGATTACAATCATAACTAGTAGCCCATGACATACTCTCCTGTCCATAAATGTAATATCCCGTTTCGGGGATATCTCTAAACACAATCAAACTCCAACCAGAGATGGACTAGGAGAGTGTTTACCAGATATTTCACCTCTGAGAAGAGGGTGAGATCTGGAGGCTACCTGGCCCTTTCCAGACTCTGTTTAAGAGTACGAGGAAAACACACCAAGTGGTATAGAACTAGAATGCCCGAATAAATAAAAATAACAGTAAAGCAAACATACAATAGCATAGATAGAATATATGACAAATGCTCCAAAAATATAGAGAGAGAATGCTAAGCCATTTTATTACGCTGAGAAATATAATGAAGTACAATAGGTGATCAGAGTGATGGCACCTAGACTTGCTCAAGGCAAGTGAAGAAATACTCTCAGAATATCCAAGAAATGGCTGCTCTCTAAACTGCGTCCCAGCTGCTGGAAAACTGCCGTGTCGCTGATACTGCTGAAATGAATTGATGATTTGGGGCTGATCCCCTTGCCAGAATGAGCTGAAAATCTGGAATCCCCCCCTACTCACCCATCACAGTAAAACCCAGAAATCATATCTGAAATGGCTGACCCCCGAAAAACACCTCCTTGGGAAATTACGCTGACCTCCAAGGCTCTACGCAGAGGCTGAATAGAAACCACTGAAATGCAGCCTCAAACTCCACCAAAATCCTCCAACAGGCAAGGGGTGATCCCTTTCTCAATCTCCAAGCTCAAAACCCCTGCAATAAACTCAATCTAGAGCTCCCCTAGAATGGACTGTGTCCTCCCTCTCAAGACTGCGCAGTCTTTGAATGCCCAGCTCCACAGAAAAACCCAAACACCAATTCTCCCACAAAATGATGATGAAACTACCTTGCCCGAGCAGGCACTCGAAGTCCCCTGGGAATAAGGGTGAGATCTCCGATCAGAGACACTCAATGCACTAAACAGTGCTGCAGACAGGCTAAACAGCCAGCGTGCTCAAGAAGTCGAAGTGACTAGCTCAAATGCATAAACTCAAATGATCAAATGAGGAGGCTCCTCCCTCTTTTATAACGTTGGCCTCTCTCCAAACCCTAAGGCCCATCTCCTCAATGTAGCCTCCCTCTTGCCACGTGCTCCTCCCCATCTGCGCAGTCTCTCCTAGTGCATATGTGGGCCCCCTCTCTATGTGGTCTTTGGCCCCCCCTTTGGCTCCCTTGCTACTAGGGAGTGACTTTATTCCCAAAGTGAGTTATATCCCCTTTCACTCACCTTTTATTTATAAATAAACTATAGAAGGCAAAATTGAGCAAAATCGAATATTCCAATTAGCCATTGCTAATTAGGAAAATTACAATAAAACTGTCTTAACACTTCCTTGTTTGAATATTTTTTGTTTACAAGTATCAATAAATTATGTATATTTGTCGACCCATGGTACAGTGCCACCTACTGTCCAAAAATCATTTCCAAAGGTGTGCATCCACACACTAATCTCTTCATTCAGCTGACAAGGGGAAACATGGATTAAACATCACTACAGGATCATCATACACTATGTTGAACCCAAAACTCAGTATCAATGGATATCACGTGACCTTCTTTAACCACAGGATGCAGCCACCATGAGTTCCAGTTTAGGTTCCCCCTTGAAATATTTTGTGTAACTGGTTACTTCTATTAATTGCCATAAGAACAGGGCCACCATCGAAATTTGATGTACCATTTTCATCACTGTTTTCATGGTACAATTCCTGAATATCCTTGACCCCATGAAGTTGTCTCAAGGTCACACTAAAGGAAAAGTAATCCAGTTTCTTGTCATACAAATTTGTTACAAGGACAAACTTATTTTCATTTCTAGATTTGACAATCAAATCATCATAAAGAGGCAACCTTTTGCTTTGTTTGGCTTGCATTTGCCACTAGCTATGCTCCATTTCCTTCATCGCTACATTTTAGAGACAGCTCAAGGTCCTGTTGGAAATATTGTCATTGATGGCAAAGGAGGCAGCACTCAGGCAAAAGAGGCAGCGCTGAAGCAGAGGAAGGCAAAAGAGGCACAGCGAAAGCAATAGAGGCAGCAAGAAGAAAGTCAAAATGTAACAGTCATAGAAGCACAGTGAAGAACCGTTATCGAAAGGTAGAGACAGAGGCAGAGCGACAGAAGCAGCAGAGGCAGAGGCAGAGACTAAGTGACAGAGGCAGAGAGCCGTTACAAAATTCCGAGAATCACACACTCCAACCGGCGTTATACATATAATACATAATCCTTATTCCGGGAATCGCTTAACTCCAGCGGCAATGCAATGCATATAATACAGAACCATATTCCGGGAATCGCACACTCCAACCGGCGTTATACAACACAAATATTATTCCGGGAATCGCCTACCCCGATGGAGGATACATATATATATATATCCATCACCTTACATATAAATGCCACGCATTACGTATGCTGCAAAGGACCAAGGCATATATATTATGTTATATAAGTGGAGCGCATAAAACAAAGTTTATACGGTGGGACCCCTCCCCAATCGCAATCGGAGAATATATGAGTTACGATTGCGATTGGAAGTCCGGACCCGATGGAGGTATGAATTATAATTCAAACGTGTTTGAAGTCCTTTCCCAATCGCATCGGCAAAATACAATGAACAGTGGCCAATCGCAACACATATTAAAAGACTTGCAATTGCGATTAAGAGTTCGGACCCGATGGGTGTATTAACGATGGTTTATATATATTTGAATTCCGGCTAATCGCATCGGAGATTATAAGAGCGTCGGAACATATGTTAAAGACTTGCGATTGCGATTGAAGCCCGGAACCGATGGGCTTATAAATTATGATTAACAAATGCTTCAATTCCATGTTCCAATCGCATTGGCACTGGTCAATCGGAACACATGTTAAAGACTTGCGATTGCGATTGAAGCCCGGACCCGATGGGCTTATAAATTATGACTAACAAATGTTTCAGTTCCATGGTCAATCGCATCGAAGGTAAAGTGGAGCATCGGAACATCACAACAGAAAGTTGCGATTGCGATTGAGATTCAGAACGATGGACTGATAAACTGTGACTTGATAGGTTTGAGTTCCGGAACATGTTAACAAAGATTTGCGATTGCGATTGAAAGGCCGGACCCGATGGGTTTATAAGCCAAGACTGATATATGTTTGAAGTTTCGCCATAACAGTGAATAATCGCAATCGGAAGAGGCTGAGGAGTGATACATCGCATCGGAAAGATCGGCGAGTGAGCCCAAAAGGAGTTCTTATTTGTTTAAAGAGTTTTTATTATATAATGCCGAGAATTGATTTAAGTCTTTTTAAAAGGAAGGTTGTATGTATGCCGAGTGTTGAAATTACTTATATATATATGAAAGGGCGCTGTTATATATATATATATATATATATATATATAACGCTGTTGCGATAAGCCGTGTGGTCTGTAGACCCACGGGCCTCAGCTTAACGGGAGGGCGATTCTTAATATACAATGACTGTGATATATGTCCGTTCCGCTTGCGAAAAGTTCCACATCAACAAGACACTTGCTACAAGTCAGCAGTCACGTATTTTTCTAAGAGGCACTGATATAAAAGCACTGTTACACGTATGCAGCAAATACACCACAGCAGAGGACAGAAAAGCATACAGAGCAGAAAAGAGTCAAAACACAGTCACAAAAAAGACAAATGCGCAGCAAACCAAGAGACAGAATAAGTGAGCTGGAATTCACATTGTAATTCGAATGTAAATGGTTTAATTGTTTTTATTGTTTGTGATGCATTGGCAAGTCTCCGAGAGAAAACAAACTCCCACTGTAATGTTAAAATTGACACCTACAGTTATAATTTCTGAGTAAGCTGATAAAAGGAGTGAGAAGTCAGAAGGCAAAGAGACATGACTTTCCATTTCGAATTCCAAGCAGAATACAAACAGTCAAGTGAGGAAATCTATAAATAATATCATCTTGATATTCAAAAAAAAAGGAGAGAGTAAATCAAGAGAAGGCAGAATATAGAAGAGTGAGGCAGAGAAGATTAAGAAAATTAGAACAGAAGGAGAAGCTACAGAATAGGGCTAATATCTGAGGTAAATCAGCAAAATTTCAGTTTGATAAATTGAGAAAGTTGGAGCTTCCCTATCAAGTTGCAGCTTGATAGTCGTCAGTTGTAGCTGACTGAGGTTGGAACCTCCTGTAGGTCGGTGCCTGCAGAAAAACGATGGTGAGAGGGAGTTGGAGCTTGCCTTTGCATCACAACAATAATAAGATGTGGTTTTCTCCCTTTATGGGTTTCCACTTATATCTGGTGTCTCTGTGCATGATATTTATGTATTGATCTGATATGTATCATTTGCTTAATACCTGCTGCTCTCATATTAAGTCTACTGCTCTATTAAACTAATAGTTTCTGATTACATTCTAAAATTACTCTCACATCAAATTGAGTTTGAAATGAAGGTGAAAATAAGTTTAATGAAAAGTTTTACAAGATCAGGAATGTATTAAACTGATTCACCCCCCCCTCTCAGTTTAATTAGAGGTTCAACAGGTCCTTATCCGGTGCTTCTTCTTTAATGAGGTTAGGACCAAAGCTGTTCTCTACTCAAACACTATAATATTTTCTGCACTAGCACAAACTTGCATGGCAGTGTCATGATCTGTGAAGCATGGTCTATTTTCTAATCTTTAAGGCTGCTCTCTACCAAGGTATTGCCGAAATTAATAGAGAATTTAGTGCTGCTAATTTTGATAGTCATCAGATCTATGGCTACTGATTACTTAGTGTTCCATTCATTTGGATATTGTGTCAAATTTCCTTCCATCCATGCCGCAGAATCATTTTTAGGTTGCTCCTTGATAAAAATGGGTTCGTAGACTGAAGCTGCAATACCATCATCATATTTTGGGAAGAACCACAATCCTTCCCATTGATTTTGAATGTCATTGTCTCCAGCAGGCTTAGATGGACCTTTTACTACATCACACTAATGGTGGTCCAAGTCAAACATGTAGGATAGACCCTTATCAGAGATTTCAAGGGATTAAGAACACTCTCCAAATGGTGATTCTGCTTCTGCGATATAACTACCAGTGTATTCCTGACAATGATCTGCCTCGGGATAGTCATAATAGGTTTTATAATCTATACTCTGTTTCTCATAACAGATTGTGAGCTTTCTTGTCTCAGGATAGACATAATGTTCATTGCCAAGTTCCCCTTTAGCAGGGGTAACCTCTGTGATAGGCTGGAAATCATCGCGATGAAACATGTTGAAGAGGCCCCTCCATTCATTGGGTGGGTCAGGATGACCAGTTGTGTATCTCTGGCTTGCTATGTCAAGAAGTGGCTGCTCCTCTCTATCAGTAGAATCTCCGTGAGCAGTGGTCTCTATGGTATTTTCTCTTTTCTTGCAGCCACTTGGGTCTTCACACATAGTCAATACCCCAATTTGCAGCCCAGAACTTCTTCACAACTTCATCATTTACTTGGCTATCTAGGGGACAATGCTCTTGCACATCCATGACTTCTTTTGGATCACCCCATTCTTCCTCTGCTTTGTTAAGCTCCAAAATTTGTTTGGTGATGGTCATGAAGAGAGGCTGATTGCTGTGTTGCTGAGGGCTAGAATGCCTTTCCCAAACAACAACACACAAAGTGTTCACTACATATTATTTGTAAATAAGTTCTAGGAGGAGGATGTCTATAGGGTATTCTTGATATTTCTGCAACAACACATCAAATTCCTTCCTTTGCTGGACACATAGGCCCAATGGAAATTCATATGACTGCAATCTTCTACTAGTTGCTCACAAAATTTCCCATACTCATTCACATTTTCTTGAAGTGCTTGAAAATTTGGACCAATTTAGCAGGTATAGGTTTGGATTTTCATGGATATCCTCATCATGACAAGCTTCATATATTTCATTCAGATTTCTTGTAGCCATCTTAACAAAAATGATACAAAACTAAAAATATGTGCGACTTTGTACTTTTTTATAATCGAGTTGCCAAGGTGAGCTTTAGATGCCCTCAAATGGTGCTTGTCTCACTTTACAAGTACCAAGTCTTCAAAATCTTCAAAGAACTAGGACTTCGTTCTTCTTGTGGAGTCGCCAAATGAGTATATTTATCCTTAACTTCTGGATGTGAACTCATTCAAGGGAAATAAAGATTAAACTTTTTACTATGAGGAGAAGGGCACAACTCCTTCCAGGAAATGATGCCAAAAATGTTATAGCGAAATCTAGCACACTAGTGCTAGGTCGCACTAGATCCTTGAAAACAACGAGATCCACAACCACATTCACCTTAGCAGTGAAATCCCCATTTGTTTTGTAGGTGGATGGTATCCCCACAAGGGAGTTTTCCCTAGCAAAACTTAGAGGTTAGATGACTATTGCCGCAAAATCTAGCAAGCCTATTGCAAAGCCCCACTAGGGAGGTTTCACTAAATTAACTAAAAAATATTTAATTACTATGGTTCAAGGTGATAGATAAGAGGTCTATAACGTGGGATCAAGTACGGGTGAAGCCTAGAGGGCCTCGATTTTCTTTGCCAAGGTTCAAGTACTCTATTCAAGTTATAGGTTAAGGTTGTATGATTTGCAATGATAGGGTGTAGGATGTCATATAACAACCCAAGAAAAGGCCTTTCAATGAATAATCAACAAAAGGGAGCAAAGTCTTAAAATAAACACATGGGGTTAGGGTTATTTAATGGAAATTTATGGCTGAAAACTAAGTTGCATGAGACGAGGAAACAAGTATGAGTTTCTGAAATGGGTACGGGTACGAAACATGACCCCCCCAGATTTTGGAATAGGGAAACACGATATATATATATATATATATATATATATATATTCTAATGTATAATATAATTATATATTATATTACGTGGAAACATGATATATGTTTCTTAACACACACACACACATATATGTTAGGACATTTAATAAATGTTATGTGCAATCATAAAGCATACATGATACATTATTACGTTATGATTAGATTGTCCAATTTCAATGCATAAACTATAAGTCTATCAATTATACATGTTACATGACGATGAAACTATGTAAATTTCTTAATCTAAGAAATCCTACTGTTAATTCTCGATTTACTTTTCCTACTTGATTAAATACACAAGTTATTAATCTGAATATTCAGAATAACAGCGAAGCAAATACAAATAACAACCTACATATACAAATCATTTACTGAATAACACACTCATATGACAAAGTGACACACACATTTTTCCGACAAATGTCCCTAGAAAAACCCAATGTGGGAAAACCGGTGCAGCTAGCTCTGGAGGGTTTTATTCTTAAGCAGATTTTGAATACAACATTTTTTGGGCACTAGACATGGTTGGCCCTACATACAAAAACATGGCAACAATACTTCTTTCATTTGGAGACAGAAAATATGGCTGATTCACACCCTCAAATGGGATTTATAGAACTCGAGCACTTTTTGGCCCATTGGAAACCCCAACGCTGCGCCTTAGCCCTCTGCGTCAGCCTTCCTGGCCTGCGTTAACCTCTGCGCTGCTCTGGAAGGGCCTACGTCACCTCTGAAGGGCTTATGCTACCCTGACTGGGCCTGCATTAGCCCTGCGTGGCTCCTGCTGCCTCTGTGTGGCCCCTGCTGGACTGCGTGTCTCTGGGTTACCTCTGCACTGCTCGGTATGCTGCCTCTCTGCCACTGTTGTAGTTTTGGCCTGGGGTCAGATCATCCCCTTGCCAATACTGACCCCGCTGCACTGCAAACTCCTCCTGAAATTCTTAGCAAACCATGCCCTAGAATTTCAACTTAGCTTCAGTGCTCCGCCAATGTGTGTGCTCTCCAACTGCCCAAGCCCTTCTCTTATACTTTTATCGTTGAAACATCAACGGTCGTGATCTAATCTCTAATTGACGGCTAGGATTAGAAGCTACTTGATCCACGTCACTTAAGTCATTCTCATCACATGTTTGATTTAATTCACTTTAATCTTTTAATTTTCCTAAGTTAGACTTAGAGTCCTTAATTAAAAAGATTAATTATTTGAATATCTCTTAAACTTGATGGAATTCTTCTAAATGCTTTCTGGGTCTGGAGATCTCATGTACTCGAGCTCCTCCACAAAATTTGGGAGCTAGAGCACATTTGATGCTACACCAAAATCTCAACACTCCCTCTTAGCGAGGAATGTGCTCTAGCAATACACTTCACCTCATAGTATTGCTCTGATCTCTAGCATTGATCTCCGCGCTGATGCTTGGCCTACTGCCTATCATCACTGCGCTGTTGCTGCTCTCTGTACTACTGCCCATGACTTTGCCATTGTCACTGCAACTCCCTCTCAAATTGCTGCATTGTGTTGCCAACCACTGCACTGCAACTTAGTTGCTAAGAGTAAGCAACTCAAGGACCCCTGCCCAATGACAAACAAGTCAGTCGGGTTGCATCTCATCACTGAAGCTCCTTAGGCTACTGCTCTGCGCTGTCCTCTTGAAGCCATTGTGCTGCTGCAGCTTTGCTCTGCGTAAGCATGCCTCCTCTGCGTTGCTGAAGTCCCATTAACCCCTCTGCGCTGCTGCTGTTGCCTCTACACCGTGATGCTCCCTCTACAACGTCAAACTCTGCCTCTGCTCCATCCGTGATTCTGTGCACCCACTGCTCCAGTCATTCCTGCTACTATCTTAAGGATCTCGTAGCACGGATGTGATCCAAGAGTTGGGCTACTCAAGGATCCCGCCACCACTTTGTAGCTACTCGACAGATCAATATCGCCCCACTTCTCTCGAGGTACATGAGCGCTCATGGATACGTCATCGTTGGAGCCATTGTCTTCTCTAGTTGCCGCAACCTTGGAACTAGAAGCTTCCTTGTCCTTCTTCCTTAGAGGGCAATTGTTGGCGAAATGTCCAAGTTCACCACATTGGAAACATTTGATTTTAGATAGATCATGCTTCTTTTTCCATTGCTGCTTCTTAGATGCTAGGGCTGCATCTTCCTCTTCCTCTTTCTTCACTTTTCTTGATTTGGTGCTGGCTTGTATCTTGGTCATTCAGTGGATTTCCTCTTGTCGATAGCCCACATATCGTCCCAGTTTGGAAGGTCCTATATGCCCAAGATTCTTTGGACAAACGTTTCCCAATCCTCTTTGACTTCATTTAGAGCAGTCCTCACCATGACATCCTCCTCCACCTTGACCCCCATGGCAATCAGCTGATCCCGAATCACCTGCAACATGAAGAGGAAAGGATCAATTTCCTCTCCCTTAGTCATCATAAACAACCTCATCTAATTCTCCAGAAGCATTTTCTTCTGAATGGATTTCCCTTGATACAGTGTGGTTAAATCTTTCCACATCTCATTACCTGTCTTCTTCTCGGCTATGTGTGGTACCACATGATCCTTAACCCCGTCCATGATGAAGTACTTGGCATGTGTCGCTGCTTCATTATGCTTTGCGAGAAGATTCGCATCGGTTGGTGTAGCCAAGACGCTCTCTACATGTTCCCGTATACTGTATGCCTCCAGGACTGTTAGGATTTTGGCCTTCTAGATAGCAAAGTTGGACAGGTCGTCCAACGTATCTTGATCACACAGTCCGTGTGGCACCATCTGCTCAGAAATAATTTGGCGGAACAGATCCTCCTCTCCCTGCTTTTGTTGCTACCCTCAACAAAAACTTGGATCTAGGGTCCTTGGCGAGAAAGGCACCCTTTTCTCCCTCTGACAACCGATTTCCTCCCTTGGAAATCTGCCAAATCCTACGAATCAACTCTCTTCGATCACCTTACCATCGATCCTCAGATTTCTTTGGCAAAAATCTGTTGAGCAGCTGTTCTCCTCTCGCTCTTTGTCAACTTAGCTAGGCATGATTCTGCACCGGCAGAATCTCCACTACACCAGCAACTGCTGAAGATCTGAAGCCTTGCTTCCGGACCACCACAAATCTGCACAACACTCGAAACTGGACTACATCACCTTGGCTGGCCTCTGTGTGAGTAGACTAGCTCAACGCAGCGACTACGCAGCGCAGGCTGCTCCTGCGTCCCTCTGGAAGGCACTGTGCTGTCTCTGCGTCACTTAGTTGGGACTGCGTCAGCCCCTGCATGGCCATCTGCTGGGACTGCGTCCTCTTGGTGCTGTGCTGCCCTTTTCGGTTCTCTGCTGCTTCAGCTGCTACTCTATAGCACAAATTTCTTCAGCCAATTTTGCTGGAGATCCAGCTTGATCTGCAATCCCTCTGATACCGTGTGAAAATTTCTTAATCTAAGAAAAATCCTACTATTAATTCTCGATTTACTTCTCATACTTGATTAAATACACAAGTTATTAATCTGAATACTCGAAATAAAAGTAAATACAAATAACAACATACACATACAAATCATTTACTAAAAAGCACACTCATATGACAAAGTGACACAGACTTTTCGGACAAATGTCCCCGGAAAAACCCAATGCGGGAAAATCGGTGCAGCTAGCTCTGGAGGGTTTTATTATTAAGCAGATTCTGAATGCAACATTTTCTAGGCACCAGACATGGTTGGCCCTACAAAGAAAAACACGACAAAAGTACCTCTTTTACTCTGAGATAGAAAATATGGCTGATTCACACACTCAAACGGGATTTACAGAACTCGAGCCCTTTCTGGCCCACTGGAAATCACATCGCTACTCCTCATTCCTCTGCGTCAGCCTTCTTGGCCTATGTCAGCCTCTGCGCTGCTCTGGAAGGGCTTGCGTCACCCCTGAAGGGCTTACGTTGCCCCTGTGCTGCCCTGTTTAGGCTTGCGTCAACCCTGTGTGGCTCCTGCTGCCTCTACTGGACTGCGTGGCTTTTGGTTGCGTTTGCGTTGCTCGATATGCTGCCTCTCTGCCGCTGTTGTACTCTTGGCCTGGGATCAGAGCATCCCCTTGCCAATATTGCCTTTCGTTGCACTGCAAACTCCTCCTGAAATACTTAACAAACCACGCCCTAGAATTTCAGCTTAGCTTCAGTTCTCCGCCAATGTGTGTACTGTCCAACTGACTCCAAGCCCTTCTCTTATACGTTTCTCGTTGAAACATCAATGACCGTGATCTAATCTCTAATTGATGGCTAAGATTGTAGGTTGCTTGATCTGCATCACTTAATTCATTCTCATCACACGTTTAATTTAATTCACTTTAATCTTTTAATTTTCCTATGTTAGACTTTTTTTTTTTTCTAAATATGGCTACTTCTATTATATAATACAAAGCACAGAGATACATTCGTCATCCATCTGGAATTGTTGCGTTCGCCAATTCTGGTGGGAAATAGCAAGTTCAAAAAATCAAATGTGGGGCTGCCCCGGGAGGGGAAACCAACCCAAGAAACCAGTCCATGTGGCAAGGAAACTGCTGCCCTTGTGGGGAAACCAGCTTTGAACAAAATTATACAGTGCGGAAAATGAAAAGACTAGAGAACTAGACCATAACAGAGAAAACTAGACAAGTGGGAACCATGACATTATGCTTGCTGCTTCTTATTATCCTACAAAGGCTGTTGAGGTGGCTCTTCCTCGATGAGGCACCTGTACTCGGAGATGTCGTCCTCGTGCTTGGACAGCTGGGGGTTCAGCGTCAGAGAGGAGGTCGAGCGAGCACCTGTCTCGGAATATTTTCCATCCTCATTAGAGCTGTAGCTGCCACCACTGTTCGAGACGTCCTCGGCTAACTTAACTAGCAACGCCACCATTTTGCGCGGAAGATTGAGGGAGGAAGGAGACATCATGGACTTGGGCATCCGCTTCCTAGAGCGTGAGCCAGATGGGCCGGGTGAGGATTTAGGAAGGTGCAGGGATAAATGGGCAGAGAGGCGATGAGGATCCAAGACCTCTGGCACATCCAAATTCAATGAAAATGTAATATTCCCAATTAGCCTTGCTAATTGGAATATTTCATTTTTGCTTTATTTTGCCGCTTTAGCTAGACATAATAAATAAAGTGAGAAATAAGAGGGGTCACCTCACTTTAGTCATCTCACTTTATAAATAAAGTGTTCTTTTCCTAGTAGATGAACGTTGTAACTTAAAGAGGGGGCCTTGGGGGTCCACGTGATTATGATGGGGGGGGAGGCATCAGGCTGACCCAAGGTAAACTGCGCAGGTCAGAGAAGAGTAAGGGAGCAGTTAAATTTTGGAGGGAATTTGGCATTATAAAAGGAGAGGTTCTCACCTCATTTTGATCATCCATGATTTTGATATTCTTATTGATAGCTAGACTTTGTCTGCTTCAGCACGCAGGTTGTTTAGTCGGTCTGCAGCACTGCTTAGTGCACGAGTGTCTCCGGTCGGAGATCTCACCCTTAGCCTCGGGGGACTTCGAGTGCCTGCCCTGGTAAGGTTTTTCTGGTTTCACCCTTAGCTTCGGGGGACTCCGAGTGCCCGCCCTAGCAAGGTTTTTCAGTAGCGAAGCAGCAGCAGTTCTGAAGCATATCTGAGGAGGAGAAAGCCCTCTTGTGGCTGCGCAGAGCAAGAGAAGGGAGGACGCTGATTCTTAGAGGAGGAGGACGATGTCTCATCTGAAGAGAGGACGCTGTTCCTTGCAGGGAAGATAGGACGCTGTCCAAGGAGGACGCTGTTCCAGACTGGCAGAGGAAACGCTGTTTGAGGGGCAGAAGGACGCTGATCAAGCCTAGAGTGAGGACGCTGTCCATTCTTGGAGGTGAGGGTTGCAGATCTGAAGGTTTCTTGTCAGATCCAGCTTTGTGAAGGATAGATCTTGCAGATCTAGTCCTGTATGTTACAGATCTAGCCTTGTATGCTGCAGATCTGAGGGTTTTGCAGTAGATCCAGCTTGAGGAGTGACAGATCTGAGGAGATATTGACAGCTCTAGCCCAGATCTGAAGGGGAAACACCAGATCTAGCCCTAGAGGCTGTAGATCTGAGGAGATAGTTCCAGATCTAGCATAGATCTGAGGGTTTGGCAGCAGATTGGGTTTTGGAGGACGCAGATCAGGAAAGGGAGGACGCAGTTGTGATAGGAGGCTTCAGATCCATCAGGTGGGACGCAGATCTGAGGAGCAGATCATAGTGAGGAGTGCTTAACAGCGTTTTCCAGGATCCTGTAGCAGCTTCATCTGTCTGGAGAGTTGAGGGCTTGGTGCTTTATCTGTTTCTGCGCTGTCACTGGCAGAGACAGCGTTCTTCCATTTGAGAGGGTTTGCAGTCTTCAGCCCCAGCGCAGTTCATCTTCAGTTGCAGAGCAGCCAGGACGCTGTCCTTGGGGCAGCCACTTTTCTGTTGAGAGGGTCTCCACTTGCCTAGGGCAAGGATAGGTGCACTTACTCTGATTTATTGTACTCCTCTCTATGTACTTTCTGATTAATAAAATGGCTCAGATTTTGGTGTTACATGTGTCATGATTCAGTGATCTGGTTCAGTTTATATCTGTATTAGTGCATTTATGTTTATTACTGGTTATTTCCCTTTGGGGATATTACAGTGGTATCAAAGCATAATTCTGGCTCAGCCTGTGGTCTATGACATCCGAAAAGAAATCATACAGAGCAATAGCAGTTGCAATTCCAGAAACGCAGTTGGAAAAAGGGCCAAAATGAAAAGGGTCAAATTTTGAATTTTGGAATTAGGAAAAACGTTTTCTGGGTTTTTCTGGGTTTTGGGCGAGGATCCCTTTCCCAAATTCCTGGAATTTTCTGAATAGTTTTCAGTGGATAAATCGGAGGTCGAAGTTAAGCCACAGTATGGTTTTGCAGCAGCCGTGCAGTTTCTGAGGAGCCTGTAGACATATAGCAGAAAGAGCTGATGGCAGGTGATGTGGATAAGAGGAGATTTAGGGAGACAGATCAGCGGAATCCAATGGAGGCCATGTTGGCAAAGTGGACGGAGAAGTTGACTGAGAAGATGGATGCAAAGATGGATGCATTCATGCAGGAGGTAACTAAGAAGGTGGCAGAAGGGACGCAGAAAGAGCCCCTTAGGGCCTTTCAGGTAAGGGAAGGATCGGGAACGTCTAGTTGCATACCAGATGCTATTCCCATTGTGACAGCGCAGAAGGTCGATTCCATGGACACGCGACCTACCATGCCTACTTTTCCGGTAGAGGAAGAGGAACCAACTGCACCAAGAGATGGGGGTCCAGCTCAACATGCGGCTATTTTTTGCGGATTGGCGGAGCATGGGACAAGAATTCATGGATGCTCTCCCTTTCAATCAATATATCCAGTTCAGATGTGGCGGCAAGACTTATGAGCAGGAGCGACACAAGGGACGTGGCTCCCACCGTGATAGTCACCGTGCAGCGAGCAGATTCCATTTACCGACATTTGACAGGTCATCCAGGTGCTCAGGAAGAGCTTGGGTGGACAAGTTGGATATCTCTTTCCAACTTGACCGAGTATCGGAGAGGAAAACCATTAAAATGGTTACCTCGCACTTGGAGGATGAGGACACACAGGATTGCAGGGAGTTCGAGGATACACCTAGTGTGACACAGGACTTCCCATCATTAGAGCCCTCCTTGACCGTGCCGGTTGATATCGTAGTGGAGGAGATAGAGCCTACCCCGGTAGAGCCATCCAGTGAGGTGATGACTGGAGCCGTGTCCGAGTCTTCGGATGGTAGCAGCACACAACAGATGGGTGAGGTGTCAGGAGATGTATCCACCCCCGATGAGGTAACGACAGGTACAAAGATATTGGATGATGGTCGCAGACAGCAGTATCATCGGCTTCGGACGGACTTTCGAGTTTTGAGGGAGAAGGCCGCGTTGGTACGGGAGACCATTTTGTTGCAGGACCAGGAGCTGGAGGGTATGAGAGCAACTTGTGCCAAGTCAGCGGCCAAGTTGGTCCACATTGGGGAACAGCTGGATTCCCTGATGGTACAACCCGAGGGCACATTGCAGCATCAGATCATTCCCCTTCAGGCATGCAGGGATGGGACTAGCAGTATTGTTGGATCATCTCTTCCCGTTGGAGATAGAGAGGCAGAGCCACCTAGTCAGATCTCATATGTTGACTTGGATAGCGGTATGAGACGATCAGAGTTGTACAGGGTACAGCATCCATATGTTGAGATTGGATGGAGAGAGATTTTGAGTTGGTACTCGGTGGAGCGGGCTATGGAACACAATGATTTGGTTCCCTTCTCACAAGAGCAGACAGAAGATGGAGGACATCTTCGGATGGATAACATCTCTCATGCTTGTGTTGGACATCCCTTGAGCCATACACATCATGATGGGAGGTTTTTGCCTACCACCTATTTGATTCTTGATAGGGTCTCAGTGATTCTTGAGAAGTTTATAATTCAGATTTCCACAAGGTGCAAAATCAGAAATTTGATTTGGGAGGATGGTAGCCCTCATGGGAGGAGTACCAGGATGAGGAGAAGGAGGCATCCACAAGTGATCGAGTGGATGGGGATGATGAGCAAGAAGCTAGGAGGCTACTTGCAGATCTATGACACCAGGCAGCAGGAGGCTTGGCTGCGCTGGTTACTCTTGAAAGAGTTTGGCCATCACTTGGCAAACACTCTTCCTAAGAGTAGGAGGATGGGGAAAAGATGGATGGATACTTGCATCATGGAGCAGCATAGAGTATGGATGCATGGTGTTGATGTGTTACTCATATCATTCATTGTGTCTTCATCACATGAGTCGTTTGATGGAGGTATGGAGAGGCAACACAATGTCTTGTTGCTTGGGTTGTTCCTAGGAGAGCAAGGGCAGATTTGCTCTCACACTTTGTATGATGTTGCAGGAGAAGGAGATGGCACAATCTCCATGGTCTTTGATTGGGAAGCACTTCCACCTTGGGAGGTATTCCATATTTATTGCAGCATTATTAGAGGAGTCTTTGACAAGGAGCATGTCAAAGAACAGAGTCTTGTACTGACAGGAACTCATTTGCATGAGCTCGCAGCGTTGTCACCTTGGAGCAGAACATTATGGAGGAAGTATGCGCAGCAGAGATATGGTGGATCTATAACCCATAGGTCCCAGGATCACTTCATATTTGTTGCACTTACAAGAAGTAATGATGATAGAGACATCTATGGCCTATTCTTCTTGACTTGGGTTTCCAAGCATAAGGAGGATTATCTTCTTGCACCACGTGAGACCTTCGGCATTTCCTTCATTTTGCTGCTGATCATGTCTTCATTTGCTGATATATATCAGATTTGTATGAGAGGCTTGATTATGAGGGAGACACATGAGCTGGATGTATCCATGAGTGGGAAAAATTCTCACAATTTCTGCACTACATGTTCTAATGGGAGCATGGGAGGAGGCATGGCCACCACTACTATGTATGCGTTCTCTTTTGATGTGGGCCATGAGATTGATATTTACAGCCATGGGCAAGTGTGTGGACCTATGTTGTTGTCATATTCAGCCATTTGCTATCCATTAGTAGATGTGTTGGATCTTGTACATCGCTTGCCATGTGATCCTCTGAGGTTGCAGTGGATGAGACTGCACTATGGTTTATTTTGGGCCAGCTTGTTCTTCATCAATGGAGGAACCTTCTATGGTGGATTGTTTTTCACTTTGCCATTTGAGGGCAATGATTTTGCAGCCCAGGAACAGCATAGACTCTACACTTGTCATGAGTGGAGAGAAGGACAGCATGAGGTAAGCTATGATGCTTGCCAAGTTCATATTTTCAGCCCACCTTCATTACCAGAGCTTGAGGTGGAAGGAGATTTTTGGGAGTTGCCTTGTTGGGAGGTGGCTCATTTGGTCTGGATGATTGCTTGGGGATGGAGGATCCACAGGAGGGAGATATTCCTCATTATATTTTCGACTCCATGCCTTGATGGGAGAGAGATGATGAGCTGGTGCACAGACGATGGGACAACTTACACAGCCATAGATGCAGAGCAGCAGCGGTCATGGTCTTCAGTCATAGCTAGAGGCAGTGAGCAGTCCGAGCCATGGGGCTTGTACGATTATTGGCCACAGTGGCGATGGGATCCGGGAGGACTATTGATTGGTTGGTACCATGAGAGGCCAGTTTGGGATCCTGGCATTGAGATATCCCTTCATGTCAGGGTGATGCAGGAGACAGAGAGGTTTCAGAGGGACCCAGGCACATTTTGCAGTATCGGCAGGGAGCATCAGCTAGAGAGTAGGCTTGTTCAAGCATTGCTTGAGAACAAGCAATTTTTGCCGGATGAGGATGCCACTTGGGAGAGCGAGCAGACTTTACAACATCCATCACTTCAGTTGCTTGAGGACAAGCAACGTTTTGCCGGGGGAGACTGTAATATTCCCAATTAGCCTTGCTAATTGGAATATTTCATTTTTTGCTTTATTTTGCCGCTTTAGCTAGACATAATAAATAAAGTGAGAAATAAGAGGGGTCACCTCACTTTAGTCATCTCACCTTATAAATAAAGTGTTCTTTTCCTAGTAGATGAACGTTGTAACTTAAAGAGGGGGCCTTGGGGGTCCACGTGATTATGATGGGGGGAGGCATCAGGCTGACCCAAGGTAAACTGCGCAGGTCAGAGAAGAGTAAGGGAGCAGTTAAATTTTGGAGGGAATTTTGCATTATAAAAGGAGAGGTTCTCACCTCATTTTGATCATCCATGATTTTGATATTCTTATTTGATATTCTTATTGATAGCTAGACTTTGTCTGCTTCAGCACGCCGGTTGTTTAGTCTGCCTCTGTGTGATCGGCGTAGTACTTGTGTCTCCGGCCGGAGAGATCACCCTTGAATTTCTGGGGGATTCGAGTGCCTCGCCCCGTAAGGTTTTTCTGTTTCACCCTTAGCTTCTGGGACTTCGAGTGCCCGCCCCTCTAGCAAGGTTTTTCGCAGCAAAGCAAGAGATTTCACACACTGGTGAGGAGGGAGAAAGCCTCTCAAGGGTCGTTGCGAGAAGGGAGGACGCCGAATCTTTGAAGAGAAGGACACCGTTTTATCCGAAGAGAGGACGCCGTTCCTCGCAGAGAGGAAGGACGCCGGTCTGAGGACGCAGCCTGCATCGCGCAGAAACGCTGTTTGAGGGGCAGAAGGACGCTGATCAAGCCCAGAGTGAGGACGCTGTCCATTCTTGGAGGTGAGGGTTGCAGATCTGAAGGTTTCTTGTCAGATCTAGCTTGTGAAGGATAGATCTTGCAGATCTAGTCCTGTATGTTGCAGATCTAGCCTTGTATATTGCAGATCTGAGGGTTTTGCAGTAGATCCAGCTTGAGGAGTGACAGATCTGAGGAGTTATTGACAGATCTAGTCCAGATCTGAAGGGGAAACACCAGATCTAGCCCTAGAGGCTATAGATCTGAGGAGATAGTTCCAGATCTAGCATAGATCTGAGGGTTTGGCAGCAGATTGGGCTTTGGAGGACGCAGATCAGGAAAGGGAGGACGCAGTTGTGATAGGAGGCTTCAGATCCATCAGGTGGAACGCAGATTTGAGGAGCAGATCATTGTGAGGAGTGCTTGGCAGCGTTTTCCAGGATTCTGTAGCAGCTTCATCTGTCTGGAGAGTTGAGGGCTTGGTGTTTTACCTGTTCCTGCGCTATCACTGGCAGAGACAGCGTTTTTCCATTTGAGAGGGTTTGCGCTTTCACTCTGGCGCCATAGCTCATTCAGCCTGTGACGCCGTCTTTGGGCACCTAATTTTCCGTTGATAGGGCTCCCACTTGGCCTAGGGCAAGGAGATAGGTGCACTTACTCGATTTATTGTACTCTCTATGTACTTTCCGATTAATAAAATGGCTCAGATTGTGTTACATGTGTCATGATTCGTTGATCTCGTGTTCATGAGACCGTATTATTCTATTTGCTTATTATCGGTTATTTCCTTTGGGATAGCCATGCAGTCCATGCCAGCCTCTGCCATGGCGTGAATGGGTGGACAGGATGGAGAGCCACGACGTCCACCTTTGCGACATCGCATACAGTGGTGTCATGGCATGGTGGAAACCGAATTGCAAGAATGTGAAGGAAGCGATGGGGGTGGACAGGCTGAGTGACAGAGAGTAGCTTGGTGCAAATGGGCTGAGGGATGGTGCAGGGCCACGGGAGGAGCGGAATCATTGTAGGAGATGATAGAGCCAACACTGAGAATGACATAAAAGCTGAGGGAGAATGTCTGAGGGACGACGCCATTATCCATATATGGCAGAGGCGGCCAACTACCAGTACGCATAGGAGTAAAGACGTTGAGGGTGGAGTTAATTTGCAGCTGGTGGAGAGAGGACGCGACGGAAAAAGCAGGGTTGACAGAGTAAATAACACCCACGCCACAGTAAATAACACCCACGTCGGGGCTATATGCCTCCTCGTGACGAGGACGACTGGCAGGCGACGGCGCGGCCAGATGGCTGACGAATAGATTGCTAGAGAGCACCCGCATTCGGGGTCTGAGTGTCTTTGAGCACCAAATGAGTGCACGCTGTGCGTAGCGTTTCATCATCAAGACTTTGGAGTCTGCCAGAGAGAAGGGGAGCATAAAGATCCACACCCTTGTTGGCTAGGAGATCCACGATTACGTTGGCTGATCCGCAGATGTGTTTGAAAGAGATGGCTTTGTGCAGATGCAACCATTGCTTAAGTAGCTCAAAACGGGCAGCTAGTCTCCAGCTCTTAGAGAGTTTGGAGGAAGAGAAGCTAAGGAGGAGACGATGAGCGATGTTAATGATGACCTGAGAATCTCCTTCAACTTCGAGAGGGAAGAGATTGCTATCATGAGCCAGAAATAGGCCTTGCATGAGATCTACCAATTCAGCTGAGTTGTTGGTGTCCCAACCCATGGAGCCAAGATAAATCTGCAAGGGCTCTCCCTCAGAGTTCTTGATAATACCCCCAAAGCCTTCATCCCCTGGATTTCCTTTGGAGGCTCCGTCAAAATTAAGTTTGAGGAGGCCTTGCAGAGGGGGACTCCAAGTGTAGGGAGAGTGGGGAGCAGGGTTTGAAAGGGGCACATCAGCAGAGTGACAGGGGATGGACAATTGGCCCAAATGATGCTCTCAGGGGGTTGAGAGGGGAAATTTGTGTCCTTCCACTCTTGCAGAGCAAGGGTTTCCTTGATATTGTTGCATATATTAGTCCATAGAATATCTTGAAGAGTAGCTTGATCTCTGAAGATGCACCTGTTTCTCTCTTTCCATATTGTTCAGAGGAGGAGCTTCGGGAGGATAGTCCAAAGAGAGTTGAGAATATTGTTGCTGAAAGGAGAGGTCTGCCAGAGTCGAATGGAGCTAATGATGTCCCCTTTTTTCTATCAGTTCTTCGGTAGAGGATAACTATGTTGTCCTAGAGAAAGCTTGCTAGGGGGCAAGTATCTAGGAGATGCTCGATGTTTTCCTCGTGATTTTGGCAATTCGGACAGCGTGGGGGGCCTATGAAGCCCTTTTTCAGAAGGTTATCCCATGTTAGTATACGCCTTTTGCTGAGCGACCATAAGAAGGTAGAGATTTTAGGCCATATTCTGGGGTTCCAGATCTGAGACCAGATTGCATCTTGAGGAGTAGGATCATTGGGGAGGAGCAAGTGGTAAGCTTCTTTGGTAGTAAAGGTGCCTTGCGTGGAGTACCCCCATCTTAGGATGTCCTCTCCTTCCATGAATCAGATTTTCCTTTTGTGAAGCTCCTTATCGATATCCTCATACCAGTTGTCCTGCCAGTGCTCAGCGGGAAGCCATTGTTGAGAGGGGTGGCCCATGAGTGTTTAATTTGATTATTCTCCCTTCTTTGGAGGATGGATTGCCATCAAGGTTTTTGGAGCAATGTGGCAAGTTTGGGCAGTTGTTGCCACGAGTCCTCCCACAGTCGAGCTCGAGAGCTTGAGAGGATTTCCCAAAAGCTGTGTTCCTGGATGATGGATCTATGCTGCTTAGCTCCTTTCCAGATTTGGGAACCTGCCTCTTCTGAGTTGAATCTAATCACTTCCTGATGAGGCCAATTTCCTGCATATTTGGAGACCCATAATTGAGCTCAAGGAGCAGTTGGATTGGAAACCCATTTCCACCAGATGCACGTCCCCATGACTGCATTGCTGTGACTAATATTTCTAAGCCCTAGGCCGCTAGAACTTTTAGGGACGCAGACCTCAACCCATTTTACAAGAGCCCATTTCTTGTTGTCTTTCTTGCTTCCCCAAAGAAAGTTTCTTTGAAGGTTGTGGATTGACTTGAGAACCCATTTGGGAGTAGCCAGAACAAAGAATAAGTATAAGGGCATGGATTGGAGGACATATTTGATCAGAACGAGGTGTCAAACTATGCTAAGAGCACGATGAGTTTGGGTGGAGAGTTTGGCTTCTAATTTGTCCAGAAGTTCCTTCCAGGAGGAATGCTTGATGGTAGAGTCAATGAGGGGAGCGCCTAGGTATTTAGAGGGTAGTGAGGATATGGAGAAGCCCAGGATCTTAGCTATATTGTGTTGAGCAATGGTCGGGGTGTTGAAGAAAAAGGTCTGAGTTTTCTCAGCATTAATGGTAGTTCCCGTAGCATCAAAGAAACAATCGAGGATGGACTTGAAAGAGCGTGCTTCTTGGACAGATGGATGGCCAAACAACATGTTATCATCTACGAATTGATGATGGGAGATGGGGGGATTGCGATGGATAGATAATCCCTTGAGAGATCTGGAGTTAATGGCTTGGTGAATGAGCCACCCTAATCCTTCTGCCATGAGAACAAAAATGAAGGGCGATAGGGGGTCGCCTTGACGAATTCCTCTTGAGGGAGAAAAAGGGGGGGAGGGGGAACCATTGACCAAAATTGAGAAGAAAGGGGAGGAAATAAGGCTCATGATCCATTTGAACCAAGTTGGATTGAAAACAAACAACAAGAGCATTTGTTGGATGTAATTCCAGTTAAGTTTATCAAAAGCTTTTGAGAGATCAATTTTGAGTAGCATACTTGGAATTTTCTCTGTTTTTAGCTAGTGAGAGACTTCATGTGTGAGAATAATGCCGTCCAGAATTTGTCGTCCCTCCACATGGCCTGTTTGTTCAGGAGATACCAGCAGCGGGAGAAGGGGTTTGAGTCTGTTGGCAATCACTTTGGAGATGAGTTTGTATATGACATTGCAGAGTGCAACCGATCTATATTTGTTGGGGGTGGCAGCATGCTCCTCCTTGGGGATGAGAGTGAGGAAGGTGGCATTGAGGGTTGGAAGGACCCAATGCATGCTCCGTGATTCCTCAACCAATTCCCAGACTTCCAACTTAATATTCTCCCAGAAGAAATGAAAGAAATTGGAGGTAAATCCATTCGGACCAGGTGCCTTCCCATCTTTAAGTTGCGACATAGCCTGATCAACTTGTTGCAGCAGGACCGGTTTCAACAACAATTGGTCATGCTCCTCCGTAATGAGTTTAGAGATGTGTTGAGTGATTTTATTGATTGTAGGTTAATGTAGTATCCCCAACGGGAAATAAACAGTAATACACAGAAAAACAACAAGCAGCTATTTAGAACAAAATGCCGGAACTAGAATATGGAACAAATACACATAAAAGACCAGAACGCTAAGCCATTTTATTAATCTGAGAATACATGTATATGGGTACAAAGATAATCAGAATGAGTGCACCTATCCTTGCCCTAGGCAAGTGGAGACCCTCTCAGAATAAGAAATGGCTGCAATAGAGACTGCGTCCTAGCTGGCTAGAGAAACTGCCGTAGGAAACTGCTGCTGCAATGTACTGGAACTAGGGGTTGATCCCCTCACCGGAATGAGCTGAAAACTGGAAGGCTAGCTGATCTCAACCCTCCGGACAAAACCCAGAAATCGTGAAGCAAATGCTCCACCTCCGAAAATCCACCAAATAAACCCCCTCCAGAGAAAACGCTGTCTCTCCCAGGAACAGCGCAGAAGCCCAAGAAAACGCTGGGAAAAAGGGGCTGAATCCTCCTGCAAAATCTTCGGATGAAATAGCAATCTCCTCAAGGCTGGAAAACGCTGAAACCACTGCCAGATAACCACACAACAACTCTTCAACAATAATCAAGGCCTCCTAACCGAATCACAGCTCTCTCCTTCGCGCAATACTCAAGGGGCAGCCTTCGCAAAAAAACGTCCACCAGAAATCTACTGCAAATCACTAACTGAAACTGAAGGAAAAACCTTGCTCGAGCAGGCACTCGAAGTCCCCCGGAGCCAAGGGCGAGATCTCCGACCGGAGACACTCAGTTCGCACTAAACAGTGCTGCAGACCGACTAAACAACCAGCGTGCTGAAGTAGACAGAAGTCTAGCTCTCAATATCAATATCATATCAACAATGCCAAATGGAGTGAAAACCCCACCTTTTATAGTGCTAGCTCCCTCCAAAAACCCTAACTGCGTCCTTCACCCTCCTTAACCTGCGCAGTTACCTTAGGGTCAGCGTGAGGCCTCCCCTCATATGCGTGTGGACCCCCAAGGCCACCCCCTTAAGTCACAACGTTCATCAACTAGGAAAGCACTTTATTTTATTAAAGTGAGTTGACCCCCTTATTTCTCACTTTATTTATTATTTTAACTAAAGGCGGCAAAACTATACAAAAATGAAATATTCCAATTAGCAGTGCTAATTAGGAATATTACAGTGTCCCCCGGCAGAACGTTGCTTGTCCTCAAGCAACCGAAGTGATAGATGCTGCAAGATCTTCTCATCCTCCCAAGTGGCATCCTCGTCCGGCAAGTTCTTCCATCTCACCAAGAATTCCCTGATCTTCCTGCTCCGCAGCTGCCTCTCCCTAGTGTCAATAATAGCCTCCGGCTACAACACCAGATGCCCCTCATCATCCGTAGGTGGTAGCTCCTCTGTGACTGTCACCTGCTGGCCCAGTGCCTTTTTCAGGCATGATACATGAAAGATGTTATGAATCTTGCTGCCTTGGGGCAGCTCCAACTCATACGCAACCTGCCCGATCCTGCGTATCACCCTGTATGGCCCATAAAAGCGGGGCTTCAGTTTCTCTGCCCCCTTCTGCTTGAGCGAAGACTGTCGGTATGGCTGTAGCCGTAGGTAGACCAAGTCTCCTACCTCAAAGTGTCTCTCCACCCGACCCTTATCAGCATACAACTTCTGTTGATTCTGTGTTGTGGCTATGTTGTCCTTGAGAGCTCGGAGGATATCTTGGCTCTCTTGGATCCATAACTTGGCTCTCGGAGCCCTGCTAACACCAAACATCATGTCCACAAAAGATAAGGAATGATATCCATATAGAGCATAGAAAGGTGACATACCAATAGACATATGATGCGTTGTGTTGTAGCAGTACTCGCCCAAATGCAGCCACTTCAGCCATGCCCTCTGCTGTCCACTGACGTAGTTACGCAAGTAGCCCTCCAGCCACTTGTTAACTATCTCTGTCTGCTCGTTCGTCTGGGGGTGATAACTAGTGCTCGGTGTCAACTCGGTCCCCACTAATCGGAAGAGCTCCTGCCAGAATCCGCCCATGAAGCGGCTGTCCCTGTCACTGACGATGGTCTTGGGTAGACCATGTAATCTGAAAATCTCCCTAAAGAACAGCTCAGCCACCTGCGCTGCTGTGTGATGTGCGGATATGGCGAAAAAATGGGCATACTTCGTTAGCCGGTCAACGACTACGAAGATGCAATCCTTGCCCTGCACCGTGGGCAACCCCGTGATGAAGTCCATCGATATGCTCTCCCATTTCCCCTCCGGAATGGGAAGAGGCTGCAACAACCCTGTAGGATGGCTCATCTCTCCCTTGTTTCGTTGGCAAACATCGCACTCCCTGACATGCTGGAGTACGTCCTCCTTGAGGTCCTTCCATGAGAACCTCTCCCGAATAGCCCTGTATGTCTTGGTGAACCCCTGATGGCCCGCCAATGGTGAATCATGTGAAGCCTGGAGTATCTTCTTCTTGAGCTGAGACCCCTCAGTCAAGAAGATCCTGTCCCTGTAATAGATGATCTCATCAACCACCTTGTACCTGTCATCTGCCACCTGCCCATCCAGAACCTCACATGCAAACCTATCCTTGGAGTACTCAACCAGCAGTCGAGCCCTCCAATCAGCGTCCAAGCTCATGAGTGATAACGTGGCCGGTCTACGAGAAAGGGCATCAGCTACCACGTTATTCTTCCCTTGGACATACTCTATGTCAAAGTCGTAGGCCTGGATCTTGCTGATCCACTTCTGCTGTCTCTCCTGCAACTGCTTCTGCTCCAGAAAGTACCTCAGGCTGTTATGATCCGTCCTCACCCTGAATCTGCCACCCACCAGGTACTGCCGGAATTTGGCCAATGCATGCATGATGGCCAGCATCTCCTTGTCGTATATGGGATACAACCTCTCGTGTGGAAGGAGCTTCCGACTCTCAAAAGCAATCGGATGACCGTCCTGCATCAAAACTGCACCAATCCCCTCTCCGGATGCATCACACTCTAGGACAAAGGGCTGTGTAAAATCTGGCAACGCCAACACAGGACAACTGCTCATCACCTCCTTGAGCTTGTCAAAAGCTCGCTGTGCCGTGTCCGACCAACTGAATGCCCCCTTCCTCGTCAAATCTGTGAGGGGTGCAGAAAGCTGAGAGAAGCCCTTGACGAACTTCCTGTAGTATGTGCAAATACCAATAAATCCCCAAAGCTCCGTCACATTCCGCGGCTCTGGCCAATCCCTGATGGCCCTAATCTTCTCCTCGTGGACTCTCACCCCGTCCACTCCTATAATGTGCCCCAGATACAGCATCTCTGTCAACCCGAACTCACACTTGGAGAGCTTGGCATAGAACTGCTGCTCCTCCAAGATGTGCAAAACTGTCTCAATATGCTGGAGGTGCTCCTCCCAAGTCCTGCTGTATATAAGTATGTCATCAAAGAAAACCAGCACAAACTTCCTCAGATGACCCCTGAAAATGTGGTTCATGCATGACTGGAAGGTAGCAGGTGCATTGGTCAGCCCAAATGGCATACCAGAAACTCAAAGTGCCCATAGTGACACCTGAAAGCGGTCTTGGGAATGTCCTGTTCCCTCACGCGTATCTGATGGTACCCGGATCTCAAGTCAATCTTTGAGAAGAACCGTGCTCCTCTCAGCTCATCCATCAGCTCATCGATCCTGGGGATGGGGCACCTGTTCTTCAGGGTCTTCTTATTCAGAGCCCTGTAGTCAATGCACATGCGCAATATGCCGTCCTTCTTCTTCACCAACACTACAGAAGAAGCGAAAGGACTCGTGCTGGGCCGAATGTGACCAAGGCCCAGCAACTCCTGGATAGCCCGCTCTATCTCGTCCTGTTAGGCCTTGGGGTGCCTATACGGTGTGGTAATCACGGCCTGTATCCCCTGCTCAAGCTCGATCGTGTGCTCAAACCCCCGATCCGGTGGCTGCCCTGGTGGAATATCCCCGAAAACCACTGCATACCTGTCGAGAATAGACTGTAGATCAGGATGCACTGGCTGCCCTGTATCCACTGCCTCTGAAGCACGCAACTCTACCGCCCACTCTATGTCTCCCTTGCGGAAAGTCGCCTCCATGCTGTGTGCTGACACCGTCTGAGGTGGGTATGTGTGCTGCCCCCGTATCTTCTCATGCTTCCCCGTCTTGGGATCATCCCACTCCATCTCTAGGGCCTTCCAATCTATCGTGACCTTCCCTAGAGTAATAAGCCACCGAACTCCCAATATCAGGTTGGTGTCCGGAATGTCCACCACAAAGAAGTGATCTGTCAATGTATAAGTGCCCATCGTCACTGATAACTCCGGAACATATCGAGCACATGCCATGGTCTGATCACCTGGGACCAAGACAGAAAACCCATCAAAGCCCTCTGTCTGTATGCCTCTCCGCTCAACCATCTGGGCATCAATAAAATTGTGGGTGGCCCCACTATCAACTAAGACTGAAACCCACTGTCCGCGCACTGTCCCTCGTACGCGCAGTGTCAAGTACTTGGGAACTCCCCGCAATGCGGCTAGAGCTCCCCCAGTGGGTGCAAACGATGCCCCACCTGCTGCGGGTGGTGGAGGTGGTAAGGTACTCTGCACCGCATAACAATCTCCTGCCTCCCCATCATCCCCATCATCCTCTTCTCCACTGCTCTCGGAGAAGACCTTAATGAAATGTGCCTTCCCTGCCGCACACTTGTGTCCCGGTGCCCATGGCTCCTGGCAAGTGAAGCACAACCGCTTCCTCCTCAGCTCTCTCCTGGCCTCATCATCAAACTGCCCTCGTCCAGGATTCGCCTTGGGAGGCGGAACCCTCGTGTCCTTACCCTTAGGCTGGAAAGCCTGTCTCTGGGGATAAGGTGGCCGAGTCCTGGGTAAGACATCCTGTAAGTCTCGAGTCCTGCTGATGGCATCCTGAAGGGTAGCCGGTTTGTTCGACCGGACTAGGCCACGAAGTGGCTCTGACAACCCCTCCACAAACATGTAAACCATCCGAGCTACGGATAAATCAGGTACCATCACTGAAACCCTCAAGAAGTCTGAAATATATGTCTCTGCACTCCCAGTCTGTTTGAGCTTTGTCAGCTCAACAAAGTGCTGCTTCGGATCCCTCCTGTCAAAGCGCTCTACCACCCTCCGGGTAAACTCGGCATATGTCGTCACTGCAGAATGCCCGAGTGTCGTCATCCCATGGAACCACCAGTCCTGGGCCTCACCATCCAGATGCAATGTAGCCACCTTAACGGCCTCTGACTGCGACATCTGGTTAAGCTGGAAATAGATGTCCAGCTTCTCCACCCAAGACTTTGCCGAACTGCTCGATGAGCCATCAAACGTGGGCAAATGAAATCTGCTAGCTGCGCGGTGGTCATCACGGTGGTGCCTGTGCCCCTGGTGATGATCACGGGATCTAATGCCATACTGGACCTGGAGATAGTCTCTGAAGGTGAGAGAATCCATGAATGCCGGTCCGAAAGCCTGATACTCTGCAAAAATGCCAGCCAACCGAGCCGGATCCATCTCTCGCTGTGCTGCTGTCCCTGCGTCCTCTGCCAGGAAGGTAGGCATGGTAGATTGCGTGGGTGCTGGAATATCCCTCTGTGCACCTCCCTGTACTCCTGCCCCTGTGTCCTCTGGCAAGAATGTGGGCATAGTGGATCGCGTGGGTGCCTGAGTCGTCACAATGGGGATAGCATCATGCACTGGTACGTGGTGAGACATACCCGATCCCTCACCGACCTGGAAAACCCTAGGGGGTTCTCTCTGTCCGACCTCTACGGCCGTGAGCCTCTGTGATATCTCCTGTATGTGACGGAGGAGCGTTTCTCTAAATCCCCTCTCATCATCTGCCATTGGGTTCCGCTGCTCTGTGCCCCTCACAGGCTGCTCCGCCTCTGAATCTGTCTCAGGTGGCTCCTGATCAGAATCACTTCCCCCGAAGGGAAACTTCCACCTACCCTCAACGTCTCTGTGTCTCCTCCGATCAAAGTAGGGATTATCCCCGGGCGTCATAGACTGCTTAGCACCACAGGCTGAGCCAGAACTATGCTCTGATACCACTGTAATATCCCCAACGGGAAATAAACAGTAATACACAGCAAAATAACAAGCAGCTATATAGAACAAAATGTCGGAACTAGAATATGGAACAAATACACATAAAATACCAGAACGCTAAGCCATTTTATTAATCTGAGAATACATGTATATGGGTACAAAGATAATCAGAATGAGTGCACCTATCCTTGCTCTAGGCAAGTGGAGACCCTCTCAGAATAAGGAATGGCTGCAACAGAGACTGCGTCCTAGCTGACTGGAGAAAACTGCCGTAGAAAACTGCTGCTGCAATGTACTGGAACTAGGGGCTGATCCCCACACCGGAATGAGCTGAAAACTGGAAGGCTAGCTGAACTCAACCCTCCGGACAAAACCCAGAAATCGTGAGGCAAATGCTCCACCTCCGAAAATCCACCCAATAAACCCCCTCCAGAGAAAACGCTGTCTCTCCTAGGAACAGCGCAGAAGCCCAAGAAAACGCTGTGAAAAGGGGCCCAAACTCTCCTGCAAAACCTCCGACTGAAACCACAACCTCCCAATGCTGGAAAACGCTGAAACCACAGCCAAACCACCTCACAACAACGCTGCACAACAATGACTGCGTCCTCCCTGACTGAAACTGCGTCCTCTCTCCTAGACTGCGCAGTCACTCAAGGGGCAGCTCCTCTGCAAAACGTCCACCAGGAATCTACTGCAAATCACCAACTGAAACTGAAGGAAAAACCTTGCTCGAGCAGGCACTCGAAGTCCCCCGGAGCCAAGGGCGAGATCTCCGACCGGAGACACTCAGTTTGCACTAAACAGTGCTGCAGACCGACTAAACAACCGGCGTGCTGAAGTAGACAGAAGTCTAGCTCTCAATATCAATATCATATCAACAATGCCAAATGGAGTGAAAACCCCATCTTTTATAGTGCTATCTCCCTCCAAAACCCTAACTGCGTCCTTCACCCTCCTTGACTTGCGCAGTTACCTTAGGGTCAGCGTGAGGCCTCCCCTCATATGCGTGTGGACCCCCAAGGCCACCCCTTTAAGTCACAACGTTCATCAACTAGGAAAGCACTTTATTTTATTAAAGTGAGTTGACCCCCTTATTTCTCACTTTATTTATTATTTTAACTAAAGGCGGCAAAACTATACAAAAATGAAATATTCCAATTAGCAGTGCTAATTAGGAATATTACAGTTAACGCTCAGCGTTGGGTTCTTTGAGAGTATCCTTGAAGTAGCTTAGAAGTTCTTGCTCAATATCTTCATGAACTTCTAGGTTATCTACTCGATCATTTTTGAGGACAGAAATATGGTTGATCATTCTTCTCTAGATGGTGGAGCGGTGGAAGAATTTGGTGTTTTCTTCCCCTTCTTTGAGCCATCGGATTCTGGATTTTTGCTTCCAGAGGATTTCTTCTTGAAGTCTACGGTCTTCTAATTGACTCATTAGATCTTGTTCTGGTAGAGCCATCTCCTCAGTGCGCCCTTCTTGGATGATGAGTTGCTGAAGTTCAGCCATTTGGGTTTCCAACTCCCTTTGAATCTTAAAAATATTGCCAAAAGTGACTGGTTCCAACATTTTAGGTGATTTTTGAGGATCTTCAATTTTTGTTGAAATTGGAACATTTTTTAGCCTTATGGGGGGGTGATGCTTCTCCAGCAGGCTGTGACCATTTCTTTGAAGCCGGGGTGAGTGAACCAGAATTGCTCAAAGCGGAACGACTTATTGCTGGTTGCCCCCGGGTGAGACCATTGCAATTGTATGGGCTAGTGATCAGAACCTGAAGCTGGGAGGATGATTGAGAAGATGTCTCCTCCTAGATGGATTGAGTTGTCTGTGATTAGGAATCTGTCCAGTCTTGAGGCAATTTGTTGAGCTCCTCCTCGACGATTGTTCCAACTGTGGAGGCCATTAGAAGTTTGCAGGTCTATTAGTTGATTTCGTTGAATGAAGTCCTTGAATCTGAGACTGTCTGCTTCTAGTCTAGGTCTGCCTCCTTTCTTTTCACCTAGATTGGTGATCATGTTGAAGTCTCCTCCCAGAATCCAGAGGGGGTGGGTTCGATGCGAGTTGAGAGGCTTAGTAGAGTTCAAGATTTCAATTTTCTGGGCAATGGGTTGGGGGAAATAGACATTGGTGAGATGGCCATGGATGTTGGTACCAATCAGATGAAAAGTGGCTTGAATGAAGTTGTGCGAAGCGTGGAGGTTGGTCAGTGATATGGTAAGAGGATTCCAAGCTATGACAAGGCCTCCCGAAGCTCCAATGACATCAATTGCGGCGGTATAGCAACTAGGCCAAAGCCTGGATATGATGGAATTCAGAGTGTTGCTAGTGCATTTGGTTTCTTGCATGAAGAAGATGGTTGGTTTATCATGCTTGATTCTGTTTTTGATCATTCCGTGCTTTGAAGGGCTATTGAGCCCTCAAATGTTCCAAGAGATGAGCTTCATTGAGAACTATGAGGGATGATCTTATAGAACTTGGTTAGCTTGGGATACCGTCCTAATTCAACTAGTTGGACTCTGAGTAGGATGACCTCTTTTCCTTGATCCTCTCAAGATCTTTGTTGTATCCAGCTGGGTACCTCCTTGTATACCGAGGGATGGAAGCTGTTGTGCTCTGGAGAGGACGTCCGCTAGGCATTCAATCTGCCGAGCTGGGATCGTGTGATATTCACGATTTTTACAGGCTATTTCCAATCAAGATGTCAAGATCACCGAAATCTATGCTTTCAGGTTCTTCTTCCATATGGGTAGGCTGGTCCAGATCTATTGTCTTGCCATGGTTGTCCTGCTGGTTTTGGATCAGTTGAGTGTCTTCCTCCATGTGAGATGGTTGCTCTTGAATTTGATTGGCCATTTTCTCCTTCTTCTTAGCATCCTTCTCTTTGGGCTTGTCTTTGTTGGGTTTGTTACTTGGCTGAACTTTGGATCGATCATCATTTTGCAGGGACAAGGTGGAGGGATTCAAGGGAGATGAGTGGGAATGATTAAAGTTGGGGAGGGGGTTCATGAAAGGTGGGGTTGGCTTAGGGGTAATGGAGGTGGTTCCTTCAGTCATAGTTTGATTAGCTAGAATGTCAAAGCTATTGCTGGTAGTTGGTTTAGAGGCTTTGGGGGCTGAAGCCGGTCTTCTAGCATGCCTTTTGCGGTTGGAGATTTTGGTGAAGCCATCTGGATCAGTGTTATCTGAGGCTAGGGTAGATTTCAGAGGTTGATTGAGTGGATAGTCTCGAAAGAGATGCCCATGTTCATGGCACTTGCGACAGTGGAATGACACATGTTCGTAATCAATAGTTTGGACCCATTCAAAATCATCATGAAAAAGACTTACCGAGTCCGGGAGAGCTTTGGCAAGATGCATGTAGACACAGATCCTGGCGTAGGCCATGTAACGGTTGAGTTTTGTTTCCTTGGCTATTTTGAACTCTCCAAGGTGATTTCCAATCTCTTTGAGGGGTAGCTCATCCCAGTAGTCTTGAGGGAGAGAGTACAACCTGATCCAGATAGGGGCCCAGTTGAAATCCTCTTTGTCGGGGTTGAATCTCTCGATCTAGTTTCTTAGATAGAGGCCTGTCGAGTTAAATAAATAAGAACCTCCATCCATAATGCGATTTTTGTCCTCTATGCAGGTGAATATGATGTTGAAGAAACCCTTGGTTCCAAGTTGGAAAGAAATGTGTCCTTTGGGCTTCCATTTGGAAGCGATCCAACCGTAGAGAGCTTTCTCAGTGGGCCAGAAATCGATGAACTTCCCAATGAGGGCATGGTATTTCATAAACTGTATTTTGCCAGTGACACGGTGAGCAAGCAGATATATCTTGGGTCTATCAACTGCAATAGGGATGCAGATGGAGGAAGAGGCTTTTGTCTACCCATTTTTGTCCTTTTCCTCTTCTGACAGAGTATTAGGGGTTACTACAGGGTTAGAGTTTCCTGCCATTTCGTTGGGAGGCCCAAAATCAGTACTCGTGGCTTCGTTATCCACAGGAGAGCTTCCAACGGGGGGTGTAGTGGCACCCCCCCCTTAAAGGACCATCATTCCGCTTACGATCTCAGCGCTGTGGCCCATGCTACCTTTAGCACCAAGGGATTTTTTCTTTGTCACGGAAGAGAAGGGAAGGCTCTGTCGGCACCCGTTGCAAGGGGCGTGGGAAACCCTAGGTTTCTATGGCCTTGCTCAGCACAACGTCCCTCATTAGTCTGTTCCTAAGTTAGGCTTAGGGTCCTTAATTAAAAAGATTAATTATTTGAATATCTCTTAAACTTGATGGAATTCTTCTAAACGCTTTTTGGGTCTTGGAGATCTCATGTACTCCATCGCCTCCACAAAATTTGGGAGCTAAAGAACATCCGATGCAACCCCAAAACCTCAACGAAAACATACTAACATCACATTTACTCATGAATGATCACATAATGAAATCAACAATATCGAAAAGCAACCTTGATAAATGAGGTTTATTATGAATATTATCCAAAATCAACCTTTATTATATATATGAGGCTGCAAGTACAATAAAGACTATGAGGCTGCAAGTACTATAAAGAAAAAGACTAACAGTCTTCAATCCTCATCCTCATCAAAATTTGAAGAAAAAACATGCTCAACAGTGGATGGTGGTGCTGAAAAAGATGATTGGCCAATTCCACTTCTAGGCTGTCGGTCCTCATTATTCAGGGCAACAAGTGAGAGCTCCAAATCAGGAGTTTCTAGATCCACATCCCATTCTTTAGAAGGACCACTGCTATATTCTGGAACCCTACGAGATGCAAGGCGAAGGTTGGAGTGCACATAAACAATATCCTCTGCCTTTTGTGAGCCCAACCTATTGCACTTCACAAAATGAATAAAACCATAGGTGCTCCTATTCATTTCTGTTGATGAAGAGCTTGCCACTTGTGAAAGAACACAAATGGCAAGGTTCTACAAAAGTACACCATTTTCTCCATGAAAAATCCACCACCTAATTGGATTCATGGTGCTTCTCTCCTCCAAAGACAATATATTTTAATAATCATCTAATATTGCCACAAAAGCTGCAAATTCTTTCTTCACCTTCCTGTGAAGATGAGTTGGAAACATTCTCATAAGGGATTTTTTCACCCCATTAGCCACCTATATATCCTTATGGGGTGCCTTCATCTTGTGAAAATTTCTGAATCTTCTAAACAGAAATCCTACTGCAGTAAATCTGATTTATTCCTCCTACTTGTTTATTTAGCTTAACAAGTTATTTTCTGAATAATTCATGAAAACATTGAAGTAAACACACTGCAGCGTACACAATTATACAGATCAAGTACTGAAGAATAAGCAACCATGCAGACAAAGGACACACAATTTTTTCGGACAAATGTCCCCGGAAAAACTCAATGCGGGAAAACCGGTGCAACAACCACTGCTTTATTCTGGAACCCTAAGAGATGCAAGGCGAAGGTTGGAGTGCACATAAACAAGATCCTCTGCCTTTTGTGAGCCCAACCTGTTGCGCTTCACAAAATGAATAAAACCATAGGTGCTCCAATTCCTTTCTGTTGATGAAGAGCTTGCCACTTGTGAAAGAACATGAATGGCAAGGTTTTGCAAAAGTACACCATTTGCTCCATGACAAATCCACCACCTAACTAGATTCATGGTGCTTCTCTCCTCCAAAGACGATATATTTTAATAATCATCTAATCCTGTAACAAAAACTGCAAATTCTTCCTTCACCTTCCTGTGAAGATGAGTTGGAACTTGGAAACATTCTCATAAGGGATTTTTTCACCCCATTAGCCACCTATATATCCTTATGGGGTGCCTTCATTTTGTGAAAATTTCTGAATCTTCTAAATAGAAATCCTACTGCAGTAAATTTGATTTATTCCTCCTACTTGTTTATTTAGCTTAACAAGTCATTTTCTGAATAATTCATGAAAACATTGAAGTAAATACACTGCAGCCTACACAATTATATAGATCAAGTACTGAAGAATAAGCAACCATGCAGACAAAGGACACACAATTTTTTCGGACAAATGTCTCCAGAAAAACTCAATGCGGGAAAATTGGTGCAACAACCCTTCAGGGTTTTTATTATTATGCAAACTTCTGAATACAAACAAGGGTGCCAATGTGGCTAACCCAACAGAGAATTTCTTTGGCAGAAGTACCTCTATCTGGAGACAGATATTATCACTGATCCAGCTTTAGAATGAAAAACCCCACGGGTTCCTACGCAGTCTAGCAAGCTTTGCGCTGAGACTGTGTCACCCTTCATAGTGGCTGCGTCACCCCTCTGCTATCCGCTGAATCTGAGCCCGATCTGCCCCACAGAAACCCCAGCACTGTAGCCTCTGGCTCTGCGTCATCTCCTCTTGGATTGCGTCGCCCCTTTGGGCCTGCATCAACATCTGCGTGAGCCCAACTAGGCCTGCATCACCCTCTCAAGGGCTGCATTGTCTCTCCTCGGTAGATTTTTCACTTGGAAACTGTATTCTCGGCCTTGGATTCGAAATCCCGTTGTCGAACTGCCCCTCACTGCACTGCAAGCTCACTCCGAAATTCTTAGCAAACTACGCCCGAGAATTTCGACTTAGCTCAAGTGCTGCCACTCTGTGTGTGTTCTCCAACTGATCCCAAGCCTTCCTTTAATATTTTTCTAGTTGACAAATCAATGGTCGTGATCTAATCTCTAATCGACGGCTAAGATTAGAAAAGACTTGATCCTCGTCACTTAGAACATTCTCACCCACATGTTAAATTAATTCACTTTAATTATTTAATTTCCCTAAGTTTAGACTTAGGGTCCCCATTAAAATAATTAATTATTTGAATAACTCAAGCTCCGGGTGAAATTTCTCCAAACAATTCTCGGGTTTTGGAGATCTCATGTGTTATAGCCCCTCCACAAAGTTTCGGAGCTAGAGCACATCCGATACTACCCAAAAATCAACACTCCCTCTTAGCGAGGAATGTGCTCTAGCAACACTTCAACCTGAAGCATCACCGTGATCCACGACATTGGTCCTCTGTGATCTTGTTGCTCGGCTGCTGTCCCTCATCTACTGCACTACTGCCTTCTATATTGCTGCCCATATCACTGCCACGGACACTGCCTCATCTGTACTGCAGCTCCCTCTCAAAGTTGCATCATGTTGCGCATAGCACTGCCACTGCTAACTGCAGCATTGCAACTCAGTTGCTGAGAAGTAAGCAACTGAAAACATCACCCAAAGACTTGACATAGAAGTCAGTCTGAGTGCACCTCGATACTGAAGCACCCTCTGCCGCTAATCTGCGCTGACCCTCTAGAGCTCTGCACTGCCTCTACGCTGTTGAAATCCATCAACCTCTGTGTTGTTGCTATGCTGCTGCTGCCTCTGCTCTGCGCTGCTCAAGAATTCATCGTCCTAGTTCTGCCAATGCTGCTCCATCATCCCTCGCACCAACTGAATCCAGTCATCCCGCTACTGTCATTAAGCCCATTTGACACGTATTTGTGGAATTAGAGATACTTTGGAGGATGACGAAATAGCGAAAAATACTGCCAAATATTATGGCTAATGAGTGCTCCATACTCCAAAAATACTGCCAGATATTATGGCAACGTAGATTAGGAAGAGTTGAAGCCATCAGTAGAATACCGAAGAAAATTTGTTGTAGGAAGGTAGTTGTCTCGAGTGACAGCACAGATCCAAAGAGAGGGAATCCAAAGAGAGGCAAGGAAAGGTGACGCAGTCACCTGTGGAGCTCACACAAAGCCTGCGTCATCCAGGAGAGGTGACGATGTAGCTATGCAGAGGCAACGCAATGGTTGTTGGGCCAATGATTTTTGAATACAAACTAGGGTGCCAATGTGGCTCACCAAACAGAGAATTTCCTCGGCAAAAGTACCTCTATCTGGAGACAGATATTATGGCTGATCCAGCGTCAGAATAAAGAACCCCACAAGTGCCTACGCAGTCCCCAGTAAGCTATACACTGAGACTGCATCACTCTTCCTAGTGGTTGTGTCAACCCTCTGTTATCTGCTGAATTTGAGCCTTGTCGCTCTGATACCACTTGTTGGAATCACTATTGCCGTCAGACCAAAACGCACAGGCATTAGTCTCCACTCCAATCACCAGAGTTAGGATTCACGAGAGGTGGTTAGTCCATGTCGCGAAACACACGGGGAGCATTGAACCCAATGTCCAACATGATGATGAAATGAAATGAGGGGATGAGTCTTATCACGCTCATTTTTACAATAATATAAGTAAAAGCCCTAATAACAAGTTTACTTTGAGTGTTCAACAATTGTGAGGTTACAAGCTAACCTCATAGCTCATAAACATGACAAATAATGCTAAGAATGCCCACATGTGTGGGATAAAATCCTCCTTCGCTATGTCGTCATCCTCCAAAGTAGCTCTAATTCCACAAATACGTGTCAAATGGGCTAATGAGTGCTCCATACTCCAAAAAGCAACTTTGAGACCATGGGCATGCCTCCAAAGTGCCTATACTCCAAGATGTCATCACCAAAGTACCCTATGTCACCCTCTGAAGGAAAAAGGGATAACATGGCACCAATCTACTCAAGTGTTGGGGTCAAATTGTGATGTGCAAGCTCTCCCTTGTCATCTCAAGGATAACCATCATCATTCTGGCTTCAAAGCAAGGAACTGTCATCAAACAATGTCAAGGCTAGTGTGGGAGTGTCCTAGGTCCATTGGGCACATCATCCATAAATCCAACACCAAGGATAGCTCAATTTTTTAGTATCAAGGGGTACCTCAAGTTGTCAAGTACCATGCGGAATCGTCAAATAGTCTAACGCTTTGCTCTAGGTGGGAAATGCTCCATCAACAAGGCCATATTTGCTCTTTGGAATGGGTAAAACAACCTTTGGTATATTGTTGAATGGAGTGATTATCATGTCTCCAAGGGCCTTTGCTGCTGCGACAATACTACCTTGAAAAACCCTTTCAAGATCAAGGGAAATCACCAATTAGGGATAATAACCATAAATGCATCATAGTTAAAAACACCTAATGTTGGGGGGGGGATAGTAATACTTCACATAAACAAACCTTCAAATGTTTAACTAGATGAATTCTTGTAAATAGGTTACCTCTTAATGGTAGGGATGGTTACATGGATAATCCCATTATGTGTTTTTAGCCCCCAAGGGGAAGTGAGATGTCCCAAGTTAGCCCATAAATTCATTGGTGTGTGTGTGTGAAAATGTTGGTTGCAAAGTGGGAAAGACTTCAGGGCAAGGTGCTACAGGCATGGGACCAACTAATGGAGGTCGAACATCCTTAGTGTATAGATGTAAAGAGGGAGCAATCATGGAGGCATGAATTACCCCTTTCCTTGTCCTACTTTTTCCACCCCTTTGGTGCACCTTTTACTTCTTTTTTATTTACTTTGATTTGGGTACATAACTTAGGAGACCAAGGTTGTTTTTTTGAGATTTTTCATTATTAATGTTTAAGGATGAGTAGATTTATTACTCATCAGGGTGTTTAATGGTGTTGTAATTGATGCCAATAGTGGTCTTTGAACGCTCTTAATATTCATCTATGGATCACATTGATTGGAAGCATCAATGGATATGATGTCCTGCAAGCCCAAATGCCTGATCATATTTCTCGACACTTGTTGAATAATTTGACCATGAAGATCAATTAATTTTCCCACATGACCATCTTCATTTGATTCTCTTTATCGTGTTGATTCCAATAGTAGGTGGCATGCCACATAACTCCTCACAGTTGAGGAGATATGCCTCGTCAAAGTTGGAGAGCCAAAAGTGTGGTCAATGTCCCCAAAGTGAATTATGGGAGGCGACCTGATGTTTGCTTGAATATTGTCTTATTTTTCATGGAAAGTTGATTAAATTATCTTAGGGTTATCAACCCTCCAAATGAGGAATGCCCTAGCCTAATTCGGCTTGTAAAGGAGAATTGCCATGGATATTTTTAATTGTAAAAATAGGATTTTTGGTTGGTCCTTTAAAATATAATTTTTTATTTGTGGTCAAGTCAGCTTGAAAGGAGGAATAAAATTTTTGGATCCAAATATTTGTTTTGAACATACGAATTCAAATTTTTATGAGGTCGGTCCCATGACAACTTGCGCAAGTCAGCCTCTCTTTTAAGCCACTCCATCATCTTTATATATGGAAGAACTCGTCCTCTCCAAAAACCATTTGAGGCAATTTGTCTATTTCTTTGAGGTTAGGAGTAGAATGACTATTCTTGTATAGGAGGCCAAATTTTGGAAGTTGTTTGCTGTGAAAATTTCAATCCTGAAAATACTTCTGCAGTGATAGATTTATTTCTCCTACTTATTATTTCCAATAAGTTATTTACAAAATTATTCCAGTAAATTTTGAAATAAATACTACTGCAACATTCACTCAAGTATTTGCAGAGAATAGAACAGTAAGAAATACAAGCATAAGAATCAATCACATAGACACAATTATTTTTGGACAATTGTCCCTTGGAAAACCCAATGCGGGAAAACCGGTGCAGCAGATGAGGGTTTATATATTATTTTTCTTCAAAATTGAAATTCTTTACAAGGAAAAGACTGGCAAACTTCTTTGGAAAACACCTGAGATGAATTCTCACGAACCTTATGGAGAATTTCTGACATCGGAGAGGCTCACAACTCCTCTCTGCATCCCTCTGCGTGTCTCTCTGCATAGAGCCTGCGTGAGACTGCGTCACCCTGCATTCTCTGCGCTACCTTCCCCAACCTTCTGCGTCCTTCTTTCCTTGAACCCTGTCACTGTTGAGTCCTTCTACTTCCTCTACCCTGCAACTCTCCATCTGAAATCGAATTCTATTCCTTCAGAATCAACTTCCTTTGGGTTACTGAGTGTATGCTCGGCTTGCTTTCCAAATGACCTTCAAGCCTTCTTTTATAATCTTCTCATTGATGCATCAACGACCCAGATTAGAAGTCTAATCAATTGCTAAGATCAAAACTTGACTTGATCTTTGTTCTCTAGAAGATTCACACTCTGTTTTATTAATACCCATTAATTATTTAATTTCCCTAAGTTTAGACTTAGGGTCTCGAAGGAGCATTCTGAAGTTACCAAGAGCACTCAGTTCTTGAATCACCCAGTTGTTTCCAATAGCAAATAGTTCTCGAATCAACCAGTTAACAAGGGGTATTCTGTTCTTTTAATGGGTCTCTATTCTACCTGTTCGAGTCACACCCAACTGGTACCAATAGCAGCAATCTTATGCCATTCTCTTTGTTCCATCGGCTACTGTAGTTATCTCTTCAACCTGCCCAAAATAACTCAGTTACTTACTGCTTACGGGTCTATACCTGTTCTCTAATCACTCAGTTACCCAAATCCATGTTATCTATTCAACCTGTTGTTCCCAAATAAGCTATGTTCCAATCATGGATCATTATTCAACCTGCTCTATCATAAAACAGTTAGTCATCTTAACACCCGCCTGGTGCAACCTACCTTCCTGTTGATCAATCTTACCCCCTGCCGCCTGATATCTTTCCACCTACTGATCTATTCTCTCTTCCTCCTCGACCTTGTTATCTCACGAACCATCCCACTCGAACTGGACGGAAACACAGATAGTCCGAGATACTTACCCTCATCCTTCGCCTATGCCCTATGCCCTATACCCTCTGCCCTGTACCCTCGATCCTCCATCCTCTTGTCTGTTGGCACCTGGTAATGCATGGAAAATTTGTAAGGTTGTTGCACCTCACACTTCACATCTTCATATCTCTTTATCGGTGACCTCCGCACTCTCGAGATGGGGTATGGATAGCAGTGGAATAGTGGGAAGTTATGACTTATCTCCTTGGCCTTGGCCGACATTCGTTTAAAGTAATAAGCATTGACATTTTCTATCCCTATCTCTATATAGGTACTAGTTTAGGGAGTTACACCCAACTAGAATTCTATTATGAATATATGAGGAGAATAAGAATCTGAATAAGTCAAGGTAGACCCACTGGTATTCCCACTATTCAAGAGAGTTATTCTCATCCTTAAAGTCTTAGGGTTTGTATTTATATACTCAACTATTTTCGGGGGATCCTAGCTACCAATATTCCAGAGAATGACTTATATTTCCACAAACAGTTTTTGGGTTCTTTGGAATACTAATGTCCAAGCCTTCTTACAAAATTTGAGACTTGGAACACTCTCTGATGCTACAAAAATCAACACTCCCTCTTAGCAAGGAAAGTGTTCTAGCAATATGCCTGCAACATGCTGCTCTATCTTGAAGCATCCTCTGCGCTGCTGATGCCTCGCTGTTGCCCCTCATCTGCTGCGCTGTTGCCCATGACACTGCCACTGTCATTGCCTCATTTAACTGCAGCTCCCTCTGAATCTTGAGCCTATCCATTCTTGCTACTGAAATGGATTCTTGATCATATCTTTTGTCTAAAGTAGACAAACTTTGTCTTCCCCAGAGCTTTCGTGAGGATATCCGACACTTGTTCTCCTGTAGGAGTGTACTGCAATTGTACAGTTCCCCGTTGGACACAGTCTTTGATGAAGTGATACTTGATGTCAATGTGATTTGGCCGATCATGAAACACATGATTTTCAGAGAGCTTGATGCAACTCTAATTACCACATAGAATGTTGGTCGCCTCCATCTTTTCCTTGAGTAAGTTCACAAGCAATTTTTGAAGCTATATGGCCTCACAAGAATCCGTGCTTGCTGCCATATATTATGCCTCTGCTAAGCTCAGAGCCACAGATTTCTGTTTTTCGTTGCACCAGGAGGTCATTCTTGATCCAACGCTGAAACAGTACCCATTGCTACTTTTCCGATCTACTAGGCTCCCAGCCCAATCTGCGTCAGTGAACCCACTCAACCTGATGTCATTGCCTCAAGTGTATTTCAATCAAATCTCAATTGTTCCTTGTAGATATCTGAGAACATGTTTGGCTGTTGCCCAATGAGCCCTCCTCGGTTCCACCATGAACTGACTAAGAGTATTGATAGCATAACAGATGTTTGGTCTTGTGTTGACCAGATACTTCAGAGATCCTATGAGCTGCCTATATAAGGTAGGATCAACCTCATCATCTTCATACGTGTCAATTTTCTTCCAGTTGGTAATCATTGGAGTAGCCATGGGTCTATAGTCCTCCATCTGAAACCTTTTCAGAATTTCTGTAGTATACCTTCCTTGACCAAGGAAGATCTCACCCTTTTGCTACCAACCTTCCAACCTCAAAAAATAATGCATCAACCCTAGATCCTTCATGTCAAATTCTACAGCTAAATTCTCCTTACAGTCCTTGAGAAGCCTAGATGATCTTGTCAGAAATAGATCATCTACATACAGCACCAGTATCAAAGGCTTATCCCCTACTCTCAGATAGTAGAGATTGAGATTTGCATCACTCTTGACAAATCCCGTCTTCTGCAAGCAGCTGTCAATTCGACCATACCAAGCTCTAGGGGCTTGCTTCAGTCCATACAAGGCCTTCTTGAGCTTGGACACATGAGTTTTCAGTTCATGCGTCTCAGAGCCCTCTGGTTGTTCAATATATACTTCTTCTTCTATTACCCCATTCAAGAATGCAGTCTTGATGTCCATCTGGTGAATCTCCCATCCCATTTGCGCAGCAAGGGATATCACGAATCTAATAGAAGTATATTGAGCTACTGGGGCGAAGGTATTTTCATATTCTATCCCTTCCTTCTGAGAATAACCCTTAGCCACAAACCTGGCTTTAATTTCTTGATGCTGCCATATGCAACATATTTGATCTTGTAGATTCCTCTCGAACCCACAATTGATTTGCGCTGAGGCCTAGGAACGACTTCCCAGACATCATTTGTCATGATGGAGTTTTATTCTTCCACCATCGCATCTACCCATACCTGATATTGAGTTTCCTCCTGAAAATTAGAGGGTTCCCCAACCTGGGCTACTAAGGCTTGGTACCTTTCAAGTTGCCTGTGCTACCTCTTCTCATTTCTAGGCGCTCCGACAAACTCTTCTGTGTCCCTCAGAATTTGTTGTAATTCCCTGCTTGTCCTACCAATAATAGTGGGTGGATATACCTGCTCTCCTTCTTGCAAGTCCTCGAGAGATGTATCCCTTGGATCCCCATGCCTTGGAGAGGCACTCGTATTACCCTTCGCAGGTTGTTGTGGTTGGACAAGAGGATCCTCCTCAGAATGCGTAGCAGAAGGCATCTCTCGGGATTTCCTGAAGGCCCTCTCCTCCATGAACTTATCATCCCGCCGTATTGCAATCTCCCTGCTCTCAGGAATGTAAATGTGGTAAGCCTTTGCATTCTCGCTATATCCCCCCAGACACCCCTTTTCCGTAGTCTTATCCAGTTTCTTCCTCTTCTCTTCGGGCACATGGTAGTATGCCGCACTGCCAAAGAAACTAAAGTGGCTTACTTCTGGCTTCCTGCCAGTGAAGACACTTTCTGGAGTGATCTTACCCAATGCACTGAGAGGAATCCTGTTCTGTACATAAATAGTTGTATTACAAGCTTTAGTCGACAGGAATTTGGGCATGTCTTGATCATACAACATTGCCCTTGCAGCCTTAACAATAGTTCTATTCTTTCTCTCTGCAATTCCATTCTACTCCAGTTTATATGGAGTAGTCCACTCCATTTTGATGCCTTCCTTTGCGCAAAAATCTATGAAGTCTTTATTGATGTATTCTCCCCCATTGTCTGATTGTAGTGTACTTATCCGCTTTCTTGTCAGATTCTCTACCAGAGCTTTAAACTCCTTGAATCGATCAAAGACTTCATCCTTTGTCTTCAGAAACTAGATCCAGGTCTTCCTGGAATGGTCATCAGTAAAGGTGACGAAATATTCGGCACCACTAAGAGCTCTAGTGGACATTGGTCCGCAGATGTCCGAGTGTATTAAGCCCAACACACTCTTAGCCCTATTGCTGCTTCTATGGTACGCTGCCTTGGTATACTTTCCTAATACGCACCTTCTGCAGACATCATCCCACTTGGTGCTCAGTTCTGGAACTCCTGTGACAGTCTTCTTGAGAATTCTTAACGCCCCATGTGTAAGTGCCCCATTCTCCTGTGCCATAGTTCATTCAAATCCTTCTCATCAGTGCTGCCTATTAGTACCATTGGGGATTCGAGCTGTAACTTATAGAGTTTATTGCTCCTGACTCCGATTTGTGCCTTCTTCCAACTCAGGTGTTTGACGTATATTCTTTTGCCAATGAAGTAAACGTAATAGCCTTTGTTTTGAAGCTGCGACACAAAGAGTAAGTTCATCCCCAAACCAGGCGCATGCAGCACATGGGTGGCCCGAAGCTTATTACCAGCTTCTGTTTGAAACACTATGGTACCTCTTCCAACAGGGGTACATTTTGCCTTATTGCCCATGATGATTTTAAAATTCATCTGCTCTTCTTGGTAGCTTGAGAAACATTCTCACATTCCCGTCATGTGAACAGAAGCCCCACTGTCAATATACTAGATCTCAAGAGACGCAGAGCTTGATACACATCAAATTATTCTTCCAATCTAGACGCCAAAACAAAAACGTCGTGATCCATCTGCTCTCTCATGCTTTCACTCTTCTCTGGAGAATTGCGTGAACCCTTCATAGTTGTTGCTACAACAACGTCTGATCTTCGTTCCATCGTCGGTTCTCTGATCCTATTACTCATCTTTGCTTTGATACCATGTGAAAATTTCAATCCTGAAAATACTTCTACAGTGATAGATTTACTTCTCCTACTTATTATATCCAATAAGTTATTTACAGAATTCTTCTAGTAAATTTCGAAATAAATACTTTTGCAGCTTTCACTCAAGTATATGCAGAGAATAGAACAATAATAAATACAAGCATAAGAATCAATCACATAGACACAATTATTTTTGGACAATTTTCCCCGGAAAAACCCAATGCGGGAAAATCGGTGCAGCAGATGAGGGTTTATATATTATTCTCCAACAATGAAATTCTTTACAAAGAAAAGATTGGCAGACTTCTTTGGAAAACACCTGGGATGAATTCTCACGAACCCTCTGGGGAATTTCTAACATCCAGGAGACTCACAACTCCTCTCTGCGTCCCTCCGTGTGTCTCTCTGCCCAGAGCTTGCGTCACCCTGTGTGAGCTCTCTGCACTGCCATCTCCGTCCTTCTGCATCCTTCTTTCCTTGACCCTTGTCACTGCTGACTCCCTCTGCTTCCTCTGCCCTGCAACTCTCCCTCTGAAATCGAATTCTATTCCTTCAGAATAGACTTCCTTCGGGTTACTGAGTGTATCCTGATTTGCTTTCCAAATGACCCCCAATCCTTCTTTTATAATCTTCTCATTGATGAATCAACGACCCAGATTAGAAGTCTAATCAATGGCTAAGATTAAAACTTGACTTGATCTTCATTCTCTAGAAGATTCACACTTTTTTTTATTAATACCCATTAATTATTTAATTTCCCTAAGTTTAGACTTAGGTTCTCCATTAAAATAATTAATTATTTTAATAAAACATGAACCGAGTGGAATTTCCACAAACGGTTTTTGGGTGCTTTGGTATACTGATGTCCAAGCCTCCTTACAAATTTTGAGACTTGGAACAGTTTCCGATGCTACAAAAATCAACATTTTCTCAGTTTGATTTCCATTATTTTCTGTGATGATCTGAGTTCTCTCTAAGGTATGTTACACAAAATTTTTGGGGAGTTAAAATTTCATCTTTCCTAGAGGTTCTTTGATAAGAAAAAAATTGCAATTCTGTGAGGGATTGACTTCTGTGGAAATATTCTGAGGCATTTTTGGCCCCTTTACCTATGACTACTGCAACTTATTTTGGCCTCTACTGGGGCTTATCCCAAGGCAGGATAGAGGCCCTTTTCAACCTCCTTGTGGCTTATCTGAAGGACGCCATCTGAGGCATCCTTAGTTGATCTTCTGAGGCTTATTACAAACTAGTTTTAGGGCTAATGTGTGGCTTGGTGTAGATTGTTTTAAACCTACTTGGTGGTCGTACAAGACTCGGTTTCCGATGCTTATTCATATTATTTTCCAAGGCTAAATTCGTGCTCCAAATTTTTTTCACTTGTGAATGGCATAAGGTATTATTCCAGAGTGTATTCATGCTGGCCAAGGACTATCCTTCTGTGATTTTTCCAGCATGTTCTAATGTTCATTCAGATACTATTTGAGGTCAACTTTGGCCCTGACGCAAAGTTATGACAACACAATTCAAAGGTTGTTTTCTGAGGGTTAATCTAGGTCTGTCTTGACGTTCTATCTTAGCTCTGAGGCAGAGTCACATCAACGCAGTGCAAAGGTTGATTTTGAGCACTCTTAAGACCTACTCTCCTTGATTTTCTCTGAGTGCAAAGTCAAGGTTTTAAGCCCTAATACAAGCTTGTTTGAGGCAACCTTGTTCTGATGATTGAAGCTCTTTCAGCCTTGTTGTCGCTCAGATTGTACAGGGACCGCGACAACTGCTCAAGGAGGGAGCTGTCACTCTGATCCCCGCCCACTTCGTTCTAGCTATCTCCCAAAAATAGGCTATGGGGGGTAGTCCCTATGGAAATGAGATGATGGGAGACAATTTGGGAACCAATTTGTCTGAGAGACAGAGTTGAGTGGCCTAGCTGCTTGGTTAAATTTAGCAAGACTTAAGGAGTCAATTAGATTTAGAAATGAGACCACTGCCTTATGGAGTCAAAACTCTTGCTTATTATTAATTAGGATCAAATAATCGGATGGACAACCGATGCTTAGATGCTTCAATAACTTATATGAGATGCAAATCCTAGGATCTAGGTGTAATGCAAAGATCTTGGTTACTTTTAAGTTATATGCCTAGTCTAAATGGATCCTCCCCCTTCACTGTTTTGAGACTAGCCTTTAGAATAGGTTGTGGGATGGAAGCCAACGGGAAGCAAGTAGAGTCTTGATTAACGATACCTCTCCCTGTGTTCCAACCACCTAGTACCTCTGGCATTGCAGAGATTGTGGCTCTGACAACTGCAAGGTCACTGTGTTAACCACTAAAAAAGGGAATCCCTTAAGCTAGATGATAAAGGGTTGTCCTAGGAGTCTATCAACCTAGCTTATGCTTGGAGGTAAATTATTAAGCCTAAAATGCTTATGCAATGGTTATGAGTGAATCTTGGATTAAGATTGTTTAAATTACGGCTAATCTTCAAGAGTACTTATCACTGAATGAAAAGACAATCTTATTACGAAGAGTGCCAATTAACTCTATGCCAATTTTAACCAATCCACGGGATGCTCAAATAAGGATGATAAACCAACTCAATGATAACCTAAGAAACCAAATTCGTTTCCCACCCCTCTCGTGTCCTGAATCGGGTGAATTAGACATGATTCGATCGGATTCCTGTCCTTATCGTGTCCGATCAGGACACGATCGTGCCTTGATTCTAGGACACAAATCCTGATAAAGGGACCTCCGTGCGGCGGTAGAAGGCCGATTTGGCCATTCTATTTGCACAATAACCTTTTCTCTTGGTTGTGGGTTTGCTGTGGGTGTGTGAGAGCAAAGAGCAAAGTGTGTGGGAGGATTTTCAAGGAGATTCAAGCAGCAGGTAAGTGCATTTTCTCTGTATTTTTTTGCATTTTTATTACCGCAGTTTACATGTGCATTTATTTTACAAATTTGTGCATTTTTTGTTTATTTTTTACAACATTCATGGCAAAGGAAGGGGAATAATGTCCCCATTGGAGATGCCCCTCCTGTTCCAATTTCATCAGAGTCCACAAGTGTTCCCTCTATTGGAAGTGGGGCTGCAACAACAACTTCAAATGTTGAGGGAAGGCAACAATCTCAAGATAAAAAATATCCATTGTGGAAATATGTCACAAGAGAGCAAGGGCCAAGCAACAAGATTAAGGCAGGAGGCAGTGTTGCTTGAAAATGTAGCTTTTGCAACAATCATTTCATGAGCACATATTACTGTGTGAACGCTCATTTCTTGGCTTTACTAAGTTGTGGAATTGCAGCTTGTACACAAGTGTCTTTAGCAAAGAGGAAAGAAATGGAAAGAGAGGCCAATGTTAGTGTGGAAAATGTGACTGCAAAATCTAAAAAAAGCAAGAATGATGACTCCCATCCATTCTTGAGAAAAAGTAACAAAAAATTTGCCTTTGAGAGTTCTGGTGGGGGACAAACAACAAAAATAAAGGCAATTGCACTTGGTCCAATGGACAAGAGTTTTCAGAAAGAGAAACTGGAAGAGCTTGATCTCGCCATTGCATTTTTTTTCTATCAAAACGTCGTATCATTTAATGTTGCACACTCACCTCTATTTATTGAGATGTGCCGAGCTCTAACTCAAGATGCTCCATCAGGGTATGTGCCTCTTGGGTCAAAGAAGCTTAAAACCCCATTGTTGATGAAGGCAAAGAAAGAGGTGGACAAAATGCTTGAGCCTATTAAATCAACATGGCCAACATCTAGGGTTAGCATTGTTTTTGATGGATGGACAAATCCAACATGACACCCACTCATCAACTTCATGGTGTCTTCCTTGAATGGTTCAGATTTCTTGAAATCAGTGGATGCACTTGGAAAATACAAGGATGCACAATATATGGGTGAGTTGTTTATTAAATTTATTGAAGATGTAGGTGTTGATTCTTGTGTGCAAATCATTACAGATAATGCACCTATTTGCAAGGTTGCTGACATGATTGTGGAAGCTAAATATCCACAAGTATTTTGGACACCTTGCATTGTCCATTCGTTGAACTTAACACTTAAATCTATTGCTTCTGATGTGCTTTGGATTGGAAGCATTATTGAGAATGCATGATATATCCACAAATTTGTACAAAATAATACAAATGCCCTCACTGTCTGCAAGGAGTACACCAATCTATCATTGTTGAAGATTTCGAATACATGGTTTACCTCTTCATTCATCGTGTTGAAGAGGTTGAGGGAGGTCAAGGCTGCTGTTAGGGCCATGGTTATTTCAAAGTTTTGGTCCTTTTGGAGAAAGACGGATCAAGCAACCTCAAGAAAAGTGAAGGACATAATGTTAGATGATACTTGGTGGGAGAGGGTAGATTTACTTATTCAGATCATGGACCCTATCATTTCTTTGCTTCAATTTGCAGATATAGACCAACCCATCCTAGGAGAGGTTTACGAGGGATGGGATTCCATGATTGAGCTTGTGAGTAGCATTATTTTATAGTGAGTGCCCCGAGTATGAGATATCATCAAATGCCTTCTTCACCACCATACATGATATTCTTGTCAGCAGATAGGACAAATTTTTTACACCTTTACATTGTTTGGCTCACTCATTGAACCCAAAATGCAACATCCATGAGTGGCTGAATGGTGGACCTTCTCGCAGATTCCCTCCTCACATGGATGGTGAAATCTCACAGGAGAGGAAAGATGCATTCGGGTGGATTTTTCAGGATAGAGCATCCCTTGATGAGGTGGAGGATGCCTTTGCAGAGTTTTCCACTTAGCACTGTTTGATTTGCAAGATATGGTGTGATTAGAGACAGGGGGGCTAAGAAGCAGAGATGAAATTGGATACAAAGGAGGATGCAACAAAGGAGAGAAGAGGTGACCATTTTGATGAATATAGTGATGTTGATTTTGTTATGAGGATTGATGACTCATGAACTACCTACTACCTTGAGGTTTGTAGTTGTTTTCATTTTGTATTTTCTATTGTTAATTTTTCATAGGGCTACATAGTTCTTTGCTTTGATAGTTGCATTTCTTCATTAAGACATTAAGTTCACCCCATATCATTATATCATTATTCAGATTTACATTATTATCCATAAATCATGCACACATATAGACACCAGGATTGGTGTGAGACCAAGGCAAAACCCACTGTGGGGAAAGCCCTTGTAAATTCTTCTTCTTAGATCATCATCAAATGATTCAGCAAACAAGAGTACAATGATCCATTGATCCATATCTTCATAATGTTGTAAAACAACTAGCACATGCATAATATAACCTTAAACATACTTTTGCTGAAGGATCCTGATTCTGAGAACTGTATTGCACTGTCACAGCCTGTAGCATACTGTTGAGCACTACTGTCACTAAGCGGAAACTTCGTGGAACTGTAGATTCATCTTTGAGGGTCTAATTTGCAATGGAAATATACAAAACAAATCTACAGATCTGCAAATCTACAATAGTAAGACATGAATCTAATAGGTCACTAATGTCAACTGAAATCAACTATGAAATCCTAGATCTGAATCCAGGATGCTACCAAAAACTGACTGTGTGCATGTGTGATTGTGTGAGCAATCTGAGGTCTATCTAGCCCAAATCTGCTTAAAAATCCCTTGGTTGCACGCTTGAGACTATGTGCCAACGACTGTGGCACCCCAACCGCTACCAGGACACTCTGTGCCTGCGACTGTGGAAGAGTGCAACCCAAACTGCCTTATGGGGCCCTAGCCACACCCATAGCACTCTGTGCCTTCAGCTATGGGTCCCTAGCTGCAGGAAAAACACCCTGTGCTTGCGGCTATGGCTGTGATAAGCCTAATTGGCCTCTGAAGCCCTAGTTGCTACCTTAACTCACTGTCCCTGCGGCCATGATAGCCTGGTCGTAAGCAGGACACCTTGTGGCTGCGGCTATGGCCCGCAAAATGCAGTGTTAAGATTGCAACAATGATCCATAAAACCCTAGATCAAAGCGAGCCTCTCGCCTGTGAATACGGACCTTGCGCGAACTCCTTCCGTCAAACCTGTGCGAGCCAAAACAAAATAGACAAACCAAGACAATGAATGCAAATAGAAAATTTCTTGAGCAATGTGTATGAATGAGCTTGAGGTTGCTTCTATTTATAGGCTTTTGTGTGGGTCCACTTGGGGTTAAGGCCTACTTAACCAATTCCACATGTGCTTAGGCCGACCCATTCCATTATACATTAATAAATAAAATAATTCAAAATTTAACTTTCGATTAATAGGTTGGGGTGATCTATAGGTCTATTTTGGTCCTCTCGAAAAGAGGAATCTAATGCAATAATGATCTCGATCATCTGAGCTGTCCAAATTGGAATTTGACCGTAGTTGCATAATTTTAACACTCCCTCTCAACCAGGGAGAATTCTACTTGCTAATATATGTTCATTGATCAATATGCCTTTCTACTATCTGCATGCATCATCACGTATCGTCACTGATCATCTCTGTCATGTAGTCGTCATGTTGTGATCCTTCATCATTACAAATCATCAATGTACTCCTCATGCTTATTCCAGCTTATCTCTTGATTGTTCCTGCTTGTATGTTGAACATTCTCGAATCTAGAAGAAGAATAATTTGTCACCGGAGGGGAGCTTAGGTTGCCACCCTTCATCCATCAGGCTACCATTCAAAATCGCTGCCAACGGGATACTACCTGGAATATCATCATCAATCGTCATTAGAGAGAATATCATCAAGGAGCACATCTCGACTTGAAACCGCATCGGGGAGCATATCTAGACATGGAATATCATGGGGGAGCTATACATCTACAACTCCATATCGAGCAATGGGATATCCAAACACATAAGGGAGCCCATCTCGACCCTTGGATTACATCAGAGAGTTCAATCTCAACTCAGAACTGCATAGGATTATCTCAACCCATCCTATTTCCTACTGATCTTTCCATTGTTGATCCTGAATAGTCATGTGGTAGAACACCTGCATCATAATTGACTTGGGTTGTACACCCCAAGTACACTCTCAATTTGTTGGCCAAACGAGGAGTTGTATTCTTGACAAGCTCGACTTGTGGGTATGATGCCAACTGGGGTATACTTTGCAAAGACCAGATAGGGGAGCAACATTCTCCGACCCTATGAAGATAGGTGAGCAACATCTCTAACCCTATGGGTAACAGATATGAGTCATACCCTATTGTCCAGAGTTCCCTCAACCCCATGAGCCCTCTATAATTCCTCATCCAAGGAGCTCAGTCAGGGAGGAAGAGTTGGTTCAGTGTCCTCGATCAGCGTTGCTCTCATTAAAATCTGGTTTCTACTTGTCTCAATAGCAGTTGATTCTTGTTCGTATAGGACATCAAATCAAATATTATGTTAGTTCACAAATAATCATATAAAATCACAAGTGGATACCATAATCATCCTCCCTCTTAAGGAGGTGTCAATCACAAGCCTAAGCGTCTCGAACAACTGCACTGTCTCAATGTATGGAGAAACTCAGTCCCAACTATATATATATATATGGGATTCTTTGACATTGCAATGTATCCATGTCTTATCTAGATCATGCTCAAACAACTCTATAAGGAGCTTCTACATCCTGCCTCACAGCTAGCCATGCTAGCAATATCGTATCCAAGCTTGGTCGTGCTATGTACCTTTCATCCAAGATATCATGGCAGATCTCATATTAAGGCAGCGTCCAAATGTTCTCATCAATAATAATCCCAAACATCATTAGTACATTCATGCAACCACATATCATAGGATAAATATCTCGGCGTTTAAAAGAAGAACGTTTAATGCAGATATTTCAAAGGATGTTTGGTGGCGACTTTGAATGAAGCAACTCAATCATGAATTTAATCATTTTTTATACACATCATATACAAATGGATATTCAAAATGAAACATCAATGTTTCAATCAACTGTCAGATGCCATGACAAGTTCAACGACATTTGAACTTTAAATCAGTGTCCAAGGATTTACATTTATGTTCCATAAAGACACTTTTCAACATGATTGCAATATAAGATTCCTTTCCTAGGAGTCGATTCATCATGCCATGATACATTATTTCAAGCTTTAGAAGCCATTTCCCTCTTGGTTCGTCAGAGGCTTATCACCTATCAAGGGTAGACCGTCAATATGTAAAACCAAAACCATAATCAAAATCAAGGCCATACCTTGGAACTTATCATCCTAAGTTTGTTAGATAATTGTCAAATATGGACAAATATGAATTGGGGAGCTTGCATCACACAATGCTCTCTGCAAGCATAATGCCTTACAAAGCCAACATCATAATCCTTACATAAATCAATGTTGTGTCAGCAAAGTCATCTCATTAGAGTTTAGAAGCCAGACCAAAAACTATTATCATAGTCATAGATATCATAGTATCAATTATTTCAACCAGATGACATGTAGAGTTCATATCAAGTCTTGACTTCATTTATTGTCAAGCCAACAAGTTTGTCATTTATCATGCCATTACAAGACTTTTCTGTCACTAGATTCAAATGCATACATCAAAGTTAAGTCATGCAGGTTCCAGTTTCATACTGAATCTCAACATCCATTGTGCTAGGATCAAGAAGGCCAATACAAAACCATAATTCTGAATACTCACAAAAGTCACTGAAGGTTACTATGCCCACATAACATTGACATCAGGGAAAATTAGATTAAATCATTAGTCATCAGGTCAAGAGATCTATAATCCAAAGACATGTCTTAATCAATTCAAAGTTCTAAGTCATTGTTAAGCATCATGTCAAAGTTCCAAACACGGGTCATCTATATCAATTAGCTAAATCATGTCAAACTTTTGTAGCATAAACTTCAAACATAATGACATATTCATATGAATGTCTCGGTCCCCTACAAACACAAGTTCGGTTCAAGCATACGAACTTTTCCTGCTGACAGATCTTACTGATATCTGCAACACATCTGCAGACCTAACATCTTTCGGGTGACCATCTGATTTCATGCTCAATCCTTCATCCTCAATGGGCCTTCCTTTGTGCGAGTGAGGCTCAGACCACCATTGTAGATCAACAATATGCTATAATGGTAGATACCCATAAATCATAGTAGAACATATAATTTCATCTTCATTCACGTCATCAACTTGTCTTTACTGGAGTAATGCAACAACAGATCTATTACATCATAAACACATATCTATCATGATCATCAACATCATGTCATCAATCTTTCATCAAGGGTTGGACTTGAAAGATTAGGGTAGCAGACGGATGTGGCATCATATCTCAAAGATTATTAACACGATAATTTTTTTTATCAAGTCAATCCATTAAGTTAGGGCATTCAGTTTCACCATATGCCATTAAGACATGACCACAGGTAGTAAGAGATCTAGAACATCAATCACATAGATATACCTGTATCATCAATATTACCATACTTATCATGATCAATAGGATCGAGTTAGGTCATTCAATAAATATTTGCCAAAAGAGTGTAAATCTCTCTTTCCAGGAGCTTTCATCATGCTTATCACAAACATTGTCAATCATATTGTGTAAAGGAATTAATGAGCTATCCTTCTCTGTGAAATCCATCATCAATAGTATCATCTACTAGAGACAAGGTGCTAGCCTTCTTCAAAATATTCAAGAGATAGATGTTAGCCATACATCAAGTATGCCATTATATCCAAGATCAACAATAAGTAGCCTCATAGAATCAAGAAGATCGTCATGATCAAAAATTCATACTAGGTGCACCATTTCATCATAGGAAACATAAGTCCAAATCACTTTCATATGCATGCATGAGCCATATGCGAAGGAGACATTATCAACATACCATAGGGCTTACCTAGCCATCCAATGTTATAGCTGAAGACAATATACCATGCATACCTTGAAGTATTCAAATACCTTTGCACCTTTACACAAGTAGCTTGTAGTGCTTGTCACCTTTTTCATCAAGTGTCTCTTTACCTTTTCCAGCTCTAGCGTTTCTTTTCTGCATCTCAAATGATCCTCAAGAGGGATCCACTTACCATATCTCATCAAGGAGGTTAGAAACATACATATACTCAAATAAACATCTAGGAAGTATAAGCAATAGTCAGATCCATTATTTTAAACAAGATTAAGGACGCAAAGAAACATCAAGAGTCAAGGAGTACTTATCATCAATGAGAGGTGATCCCCTCCCTCTTGAACTAGCCTTCAAGAGCCATTAGTGTTGCCTTCAATCAACTTTGTCGACAACCAGGTCATCTAGGGCTTCATCAAATCAATCCCAAGTGCTTGAACATGTAGATCATGCTAGGGTTGCATACATCAAATCTCAAGTCTTTACCATAAACCAGGGTTTCTCTCAAACCCTCACTATCAAATCCTTTTCCACTAACTACCTAAGGTTTTTTTCATACACTAGAATTATCTTAGGTCTCTACTATCCTCTTTTTGCTTCCATCAAAAGTGTCTCCATGGGGGTGATCTCCATGGCTTTTTTTCAGGCCAGCTCTGAAACCATGTTAATTTTTCATAGGGCTACATAGTTCTTTGCTTTGATAGTTGCATTTCTTCATTAACACATTAAGTTCACCCCATATCATTATATCATTATTTAGATTTACATTATTATCCATCAACACGTGTAGCTATGTAGAAAGAACAATAACATCATCATCATCTATGCAACGGAAAATAAAGAAACATAAGAAGAAAAACATGCACACATATAGACACCAGGATTGGTCTCGATTAGGGAAAAACCCATTGTGGGGAAAACCCTTGCAAATTCTTCTTCGTAGATCATCATCAAATGATTCAACAAACAAGAGTATAGTGATCCATTGATCCATGTCTTCATAATGCAGTAAAACAACTAGCACATGCATAATATAACCATAAACATACTTCTGCTAAAGGATCCTAATTCTGAGAACTGTAATGCACTGTCACAAACTGACTACTACTAAAGACTGACTGCGAACATCTGTGACTGTGCGGGTGATATCAGGAAACACTGCAGCAGCAATCTGAGGTCTATCTAGCCCAAATCTACTCAAAAATCCCTTAGCCAGACCCTTGAGACTCTGTGCCAGTGACTGTGGCACCCTGGCCACTACCAGGACACTCTGTGCCCGCTGCTGTGGAAAAGCACAACCCAAACTGCCTTCTCGGGCCCTAGGCGCACCCATAGCACTCTATGCTTGCGGCTGTGGGTCCCTGGTCGCAGGCAGAACACCCTATGCTTGCGGCTATGGCTGTGATCAGCCCAATCGGCCTCTAAAGCCCTAGCCGCCACCTTAACTCACTATGCCTGCAACTATGATACCCTCGCCGGAGGAGGACACCTTGTGCCTGCGGCTATGGCCCATAAAACTCTGTGTTAAGCTTGTGGCTATGATCCAGAAAACCCGAGATCAAAGCGAGCCTCTCGCCTGTGATTCCAGACCCTGCGTGAACTCCTTCTGTCAAACTTGTGCGAGCCAAAACAAAATATACAGAGCACAACAATGAATGCAAATAGAAAATTGCTTGAGCAATGTGTATGAATGAGCTTGAGGTCGCTTCTATTTATATGATTTTGTGTGGGTCCACTTGGAGTTAAGGCCGACTTAACCAATTCCACATGTGCTTAGGCCAACCCATTCCATTATACATTAATAAATAAAATAATTCAAAATGTAACTTCCGCTTAACCAATTGGGGCAATTTATACATCGATTTTGGTCCTCTCGAAAAGAGGAATCTAATGCAATTATGATCTCGACCATCTGAGCTGTCCAAATTGAAATTTGACCACATTTGCATAATTTTAACAAGTATTTCTATTTGCCATTGACATTGCTACTAGCTATGTAACACATTTTGATATTGATGACTTAATGAGAAACTACAATATCTTGTCTTTCTCCTATTGGATCATTGATGAATATGTCACATTTGCATTTGTACGCATAATGTTACTTTGTATCTTTGTAAAACTTACTTCTAGATGAAGATCTATGTTTGAATCAATGAATTTGTATGAATTTGTATAAGAAATATCTGATTTTTAATATATATATATATATATATATATATATATATAATGTGTCCTAACGTGTCTTGTTCTGGGGGATCAACGTGTCTGCGTTTGACACTCGAATCCTCGTGACCTTCGTTTCCCGCGTCCCCGTGTCAGGTGAATTAGATGATAACACGATTGTAATGCTCAACCCACAACCACGATTCAAGATTCTTAAAAGATTAAGACAAAGTAAATGCTGATGTTCTTATATCAACAAAAGATGCCAATAACCAATGAAACTTACGATGCCAATTACTTAAGATAAACAGTGAAATCACCAAAGATTCTTAAGATTGTGAAAGAGCACAAGATTATAAGCTTAACTTAGAGCGATCATCAAATAACTTTTCAAAAAATGCTTCAAACAAAATTCCAATTAGTAACCTAGACCATCAACAAGATTAGAGGATTTAGAGCGTAGATATTTGAGTAATTTTAGTGCAATGTTTGATAATTCTGATAGCTAATACAAGACAAAGAAATGTTAGATTCCAAATAACCAATAATTGCAGTAGCACTTCAGAATTATTAGCATTTATTAACCTTTAGAATAGCAGTGAACAAATCACTCTAGATCCAAGCACTATCAAGCATGTAGTAACCAAATATGATTAATGAGATGTTAATATACTTGCCAGGTGGAAACACAAGTTAGTTAACCTTCTTTTGATGAATCACTCACTGTATATCAGATCTAAAACACTTATTACATCAGTAAGAAAAATGAACAAACAATGGGCTATTAGTGCAATTACTTGTGCCAAAAATTGCCAAATTCAAGAGTAAGTTGCCAAATTGAAAAATTTGAATTTTAAGCCCTTTTAGATGTGATATTTAGAAAATATGAGATCTTATTTAGTGATTATGCAGAGAATTTACAGCCAACAAACAAGTAGATTTAAGCTAGATATTCAATGCCCAAGTAGCCAAAACAATAACAAAATTTTACTATGAAATTATCAATGTGTTTAGACCACTTAGATGAGATTTTAAGGCACTTATATCACTGTTATGAAGAATTTATCACAGCTGTAGCAAAACAGTGAGAAAATAAGGGTTCAGAGAGCAAATCTTAGGCCCAAGGCCTTGTAGATCATTTATCCACATTTGCCAAAATTTTCCAATGATGATGCCTCATGCAAACACAATTTTTTGAGCCAAATTCTCTACAAAACACACCAGGTATACGGTCCCAAAATCAAACTTACCCACAGAGATGGAAGAGAGTTCAAATCAAGGCCAAGAGTGGCTAACGCTAAGCCCTAGAGGGCTATCGTTGAAGGGAAAAGGCCTAGATAGGCTTGCGCTGAAGGGAGGAGGCCCAGGAAGGCCTAACGACCTAGGGTAGGAGCCCTAAACGGTTGTCGTGGGCCCCACAAGGGCCACGACCTATGCAAAGAGGAGGTTGAGGGCTTGGGAAAGGCCCTAAATCCTACAGCCTAGGGCTTAGAGCCTGAAAAGGGGAGCTGCAAGCCCTTGGAGGGCTACAACTTGGAGGAAAATAGAGGAGAAGGGAGAAAAGGGGAGGACTGAGGGAGCCGAGGGGGAAAGGAGGTTGGCAGAGGAGGAAGGAGAGGGAAGGAGGGCCAAGGAGGGGAGTCTGGGGCTTCTAGGCTTCACGACCAAACCTAAAAGGTCCTAGAAACCCAGACGCAAGGGGAAGGAGGGGTGACGAGGCCCTTCGGGCTTACCACCAACCCTAGAGAGGCCAAAAATGGCTGACACAGACCCTCAAAGGTTGACGCAGACAGGTTTGAGGCTGATGATGGCTTTGGAGGAGGAAGATCCTGGCCTGGAGGCCCCAAAACTCGAAACCCTTTGCTCTGAAAAATTTACTTGCTTCAGATCTTCAAATTTGCTACAAAATTTTTAATGGTTGGCCCTGCAAAAAATTTTAGAGTCTACATATTACCCTCAAGGGCCTAGATCTAGCTCTAATCCAACTCTTCTCACTTGATCATGCCTGTAGAAATGAATTCACAAATACCCAAAACCCCAATATATACAAAAATATCAAAACCCCAAAATCTCAGTGAGAAAAAAATTTTACTTAATATATTACACATTTATTTACACGTACAAATATACAATGCTTTTGAAAGGAATTTCGAGAAATATTTTTTTTAGAGATTTTTTGATAAATGTCTAAGTGTACTTTGAAAAATAGATGCAAGCTACAACTTTAGTGAAGTTAGATAAACCATAAAAATGTTTGAAGTTCAAACAAGGTCAACCTATGTCCATAATTTGTGAACATGAAGCCCAAGGACTAGGGAACCTGCAAACACTATATATTTTCTTCAAGAAAGCTTGTTAGACATATGGCGAATTAGATCACCTAAGATAGACCCAAAATCTACCAATAAAATGTTCTTATCACCATCTAATGAATAAAGAAGCTTTAAAAAATTTAAGCACAAAATAGGAATACCACAAATCAGTAGACAATAAACACCATGAACTGCACCCCAAAGTCTTTATAATGATTCAAAAAAAAAAGCGCTCCCAGCAGGACAGTGGCATTACATCAGTTTTTCTACAGAATTGTTTTAGCCAAACATCAGATGGCTTGAGGCAAATGACTCTCTATTTATAGATAAATCTTCCAAGTGGAAAAATAACGACTAGTTGACTTGACTCTCATGAAAATAATATTTGCCATTGAAAGATATTTGATCACCTTTTAATCTCCATCGTTGAAATTTTGTGCGCGCGCGTTTTCTCATTACCAAAAATTCCATCGTTGAAAATATTTATTTTGAGGAAGTTTTGAATTTCTCATTAAACCCATTTTTATTAGCTCAAAAATAATTATTTTGAGCTAATTTCCTCAGAAAATTAATTTTGACTTAACTCCCAAGGCCCAAGGGTCCCAATTTTCTTCCAATTTCCAATATTCCCTTGGTGAGGGACCTCCAAAAATTAATTTTTTTTATACCCATGAATTTTTCCACTTGGAGAATTTAATTTATCTAAGACTCTAAATTTTGATTTAAATTAATTAATTTATTGGCTTAGGATTAATTTATATTTTTCCAGAAAAATTAATTAATTGACAGTTGAGGGGATTAAATATTTTTTCCACCCTCTAATATTTTAGCCATGGTGTCTAAGTATTAGGAACCATGAACTAAAATATTTTTACATTTGAACCCCAAACCGTTTGGTATATACCCTCAAATTACACACCCAATTCTGCGACACCATATGATCTAGTAGACCAAGTGATTTGTAATAAAATAATTTAGCTTACTAGCTTAAATCATTCTGAAATGACTTTTACCTAAGACTCAACTAAAATACTAGGACTCACGTAAGACTTTGACACCCTAGCTTTGGGGTAAGGCTAGAAGGAAAAGCTTTGCCGACCATCTGTGTTTAGAAACAAAAATGAATAAGTAAGACGAAAAACCTCTTGGGATGAAACTTTCACCAAAATAATATTTTTACCTAGGTTGTTACATACATACACGATCTTACTAGCATAATTTACATTACAAATTTGCAAAATGGGTTTACAAAGACTCAATTAAATCGGCGATTTATGATCTGATCCTTTGAATTTTTTTTGGCATATCTACTTCCTTGGAACTTTGACAAAAAGTGTGCAACATCTGGCTCCCTATGGGGACACCTTGCTTTCGTGAAGTAACGTCAGAACCCCAAAATCCTACATCCAAGAAAATGAAAGTCCATCAAATAGATATCCTTTCAAAATCGAAATCATCATGCATATACAATAAATTCTGCTGGAATAGAAAAATCTACTCTTAAGAAACTAGAAACTACAAAACATAAATGCATGAAATAAAACTTAGCTAACGACATAAAGTAAAAAAGAGTAGGGTTAGAGATACTATACAAATGATGCCCTATGGCATCAGATGTCATCGATGTGGCACAATCATCATTTACATTACAAATATACAGAATGGGTTTACAAAGACTCAATTAAACTGACGATTTATGATCTGATCCTTTGAATTTTTTTTGGCATTTCTACTTCCTTGGAACTTTGACAAAAAGTGTGCAACATTTGGCTCCATATGGGGACACCTTGCTTCTGTGCAGTAACATGAGAACCCAAAAATCCTACATCCAAGAAAACAAAATTCCATCAAATATATATCCATTGAAAATTGAAATCATCTGCATATATAGTAAATCCTGCTGGAATAGAAAAATCTACTCTAACAAATTGGAAACTACAAAACATAAATGCATGAAATAAAACTTAGCTAACGACATAAAGTAAAAAAGAGTAGGGTTAGAGATACTATACAAACGATGCCCTATGGCATCAGATGTCATCGATGTGGCACAATCTCGGACATATGCTTGCTGACTGGTAGATCAATAGGTTGCTTATCAAAAGTTCCTTGTTGAAGTTTTACCCTCTTCGGCTGATGAAGAATTTGATCAGTGTGTTGCATGTCTCTGTCATACTGAACTCTTTCTTTTTATGCTCGAAAGATAGGATGGAAGATGCGAGAACCCCAAAATCTTGCATCCAAGAGAACATAAGTCCATCAAATAGATATCCATTCAAAATCGAAATCATCATGCATATATAGTAAATCTTGCTGGAATAGAAAAATCTACTCTAACAAATTGAAAACCAAAAAACATAAATGCATGAAATAAAACTTAGCTAACGACATAAAGTAAAAAAGAGTAGGTTTAGACTCTAGAGATACTACACAAACGATGCCCTATGGCATCAGATGTTATCGATGTGGCACAATCTCGAACATATGCTTGCTGACTAGTAGATCAATAGGTTGCTTATGAGATGTCCCTTGCTGAAATTTTACCCTTTTTGGCTGATGAAGAATCTGATCACTGTCCTGCATGTCTCTGTCATACTAAAACCTCTTTCTTTTTCTGCCCAAGATAGGTTGGAAGATGCGAGAAATGATACACTGGTTGGACAAAATCTTATTCAAAATATGGTGGATGACCTTGTGGCACAATTTATTCATCGTTTTCCAATCTCTTTGGAACTTCCACATGGTATCTTCTTTCCACTTCTCTGTATAATCTGACCATGCCACCAGCGGTTGCAGGAATAATGGAGTAATATAAATCCATCTAAATAGACCCAACTAAATGCGCTGCAAAATTTCTGGAAATAAGTATTCCCCATATATCTGGCGCATCAATCACCGCTATGTCCATGGTGATGATCTTGTATGGGTAATCAACTAAGGAGAATTGTAGATATTTAACCACACTAAGGACTTCAACCTTTTTAGAATCCTTTGAGCTGATGTTATGGTAAGGTCTAGATATTATTAAGTTCAATTGTTCCATAACCTTCTTAGTCATAAAATTTGTAGATGCACCTGAATCAAGCATGCAATTGTGAAACAATCGGGCATTTATGTCCGAAGTTAAGAAGAAAGGTTGATGATCTTCGTTTGTCATGTAGCAGTTCAAATCTTTCAACTTAATTTCTTCATCCTTAACATCATTATCAACATTACGCTGCTGAACCATACCCAAAGCCTTAAATAAATATTCCCTATGAGATGGAATTTATAAAAGTTCAAGAACTAGGACAAACATATTAATGCTATTAATCCATGTGGCCCAATCCACTTTCCATTCTAACTTGTACCTTTCAAAAGCAACTTGTTTAGTCTGATTTTGATCTTTAATTTTCCTCTGATAGGTGTATCCCTTACTTCTAGCAATTTGTATAATTTGCTCTTGAGATGGTTTTTAATTGTATGTTTGAGTGATGGGGTCCTTTTCTTCTCTGAAATTATTTATGACAAATGATGAAGAAATCATATCAGCTAGTGTTGCGAACATCTCGATAACATCCCGATTTTATCTCGAAATCATGATTTTTTGGCCTAACTGATGTTTGCGATTTTTAGCGATATTTTGATGGTATCTTGATTTTGCCGATGTTTCCCGATTTTTACGATTTTTTGGTTTTTCGGACCCTTATCGATTTTATCCTGATGCCGATGTTTGCAACATTGATATCAGCACACCAAATTTCTTTAGGAGTGCCTTGGCTTGCATTATTTGCTTATTGACTCGTTCCTTCCTCTAAAATTCTCCTAGCAATGGCACATGTACTTTCTTCATGGAAGCTTTCACAAGGTCCGCAGAAAGGGATAGGCTTGTCACCCATATTAGCAGACTCAGGCAGTGTGGGAGGCCTTTGGTCATTAGAAGGATTCTTTTTCGGCCATGGATTACTGTTACCTCTGTTATTATTATTATTCCTGGGCAACATACTCTGCATTTGACTTCTTTCCATATGGATCAATTGATTCTGCATATCACTTATTTATCTGGCATGTTCGATTTTCATTTCTTTGATTACTTGAGTTAATTCCTTAACTGATTTTGGTTCTTCTTCTTTAATTTCCTTTCCCTTAGATTTAGTTCGAGCTCTATCAAAACCTGGGACCTCTGACTTACTTGAAGCTTTTTTATCCTTTTCCAACTCTTCAACTGTACTCTAGGCAGCGGCTAAGGTAGCGGGCTTTGCACGTCTAATTTCATATTGATTGTCACAGTTAAAAGCTTCGAGATATTGTTCCAAAACTGTCTTGTCGTGAGGCCTATAATCTTGAGTCATGTCCCTCAGAAGACCATTAAATATTTGGTTGAATTCTTCCACTGTTTCATTTTCTCTTTTCTTTATAGTATTCAATTCTTTGACTAAGTACTTTCCTTCCCTCTTATCCCCATATTTATCTTTAAACGTATCAGTGAGGGCTCTTAAGAAGTCAAAGGCATTATTTGCTTTGTCATGAAACCAATCAAGTGCATTATCTTCCAATGACAAAACAAATAATTTCATCTTGACATCTTCATGGTTGTAGGCAGTGGAATGAGCATATCTCTAGATGAAGGTGTTGAACTTTTTTATATGAGCTTCAACACTAATGGCATTGTTTCCTTGGAAGATTGGAAGCTTACTCATAGTAGACTCATTTGGCAGATCATGCGGATATCGTTGGATTTTGGTGAAGTTGCAAGCCCTGTAAAAATCAGCCATGGATTCTTGATTGACAAGATTGAGAAAGAGCAGGTAGAGATCAGGGAGGGCTTCCTGTTCGAGAAAATTTAATTTCTCTCTAGAATGTAATTTTCTTAACCGGGCTCTTCGAACCTTTTCAGGATCGGGAGCAAGGTTAACCAAGCTACCAGGATTCCTTCTAGAGTAAGCTCTTGTGAATGGTTGAACAAGTGGAGTCGCCATCGAAACAGGAAACCAACCTAAATGTCCAGGTGCTAGAAGTGTGTATGAACAGGATGAGAGGATTAATGAGAGGACAAAGAATAAGGTGATGAGAAGATGAAGAATGATGGAAGAAAGGTGCCAGAAAATTTTATGGCGTTGACGGACTAATGAATGAATTAGAAGATTATAGAGATTATAAAGATTGTTGTTAACCTTGGAAACAAGAAACTTGTCTCTGACAACGGCGCCAAAAAATGTTGTTGCTCAAATTGTACAGGCATTGCAGCAACTGCTCAGGGCAGAGGTTGTCACTTTGATCGTTTCCCACTCTGTTCTAGCTGTCTCCCAACATCAGGATATGGAGGGTAGTCCCTATGGAAATAAGATGATGAGAGACAAGTTGGGAACCAACTTGTCTGGGAGACACAGTTGATTGGCATAGCTACTTGGTTAAATTTAGCAAGACTTAAGGATTCAATTAGATTTAGAAATGAGACCAGTTTCTTATGAGTCAAAACTCTTGCTTATTATAAATTAGGACCAAATAACCAGATGGACAACCGCTTCTTAGATGCTTCACTAACTTATATGAGATGCAAATCCTAGGATATAGGTGCAATGCAAGGATCTTGGTTACTTTTAAGTTATATGCCTAGTCTAAATGGAACCCTCCCCCTTAACTGTTTTGAGACCAGTCTTTAGAGTAGGTTGTGGAATGAAAGCCAACGGAAAGCAAGAAGAGGCTTGATTACCGATACCTCCCCTCGTGTTCCAACAACCCAATGCCTCTGACACTGTAGAGACTGTGGCCCTAACGACTACAAGGTCACCGTGTTAACCACTAAAAATGGGTTGAATCCCTAAAGCTAGATGAGAATGGGTTGTCCTTGTTGAGATTTTGTGTATTTGGGGTAGCATCAGTTGTGCTCTAGCTCCCAAATTTTGTGGAGGGACTAGAGTACACTTGATCTACAAAACCCAGAAAGGGATTTGGGAAATTTCATCTGGTTTGGGAGATATTTAATCAATTAATTATTTTAATGTATTTCCTAAGTCTAAATTTAGGAAAATGAAATAATTAAAGTTAATTAAATTAAACATGTGATGAAATTGTCTCAAGTCACAAGGATCAAGCTTTCTTTTAATCTTAGCCATTGATTCAAGATCTGATCATGGCCGTTGGTTTCCCAACAAGAAAAATTTAAAGGAAAGGCTTGGGGTCATTTGTAAAGACACACTAAGGCAGAGCACTGAAGCTAAGCTGAGATTTTAGGGCGGGTTTGCTAAGAATTCTCAGAAGTGTTTCAGCTACAGAGAGGGGAGTTTAGACAAAGTGTCTAGAATCAGCAAGAGACAGAGATTAGCTCAGAGAGGCAGCGCAAAGAATCAGGAGAAGCAGCGGCAGAGAGGGCAGCAGTTGTGCAGCGCAGAGGCAGCATCAGCTACGCAGTCTCTCCCAGGGCAGCGTAAGTCATCTAGAAACCCTTAGGGGTTATGCAGATACCCTTAGGGGCAGCGTAGGGATTGCGTCACCCAGTCTGGGGTAACGCAACCCTTTCCAGGCTAGCGCTGAGGGATGCAAGGGTTGCAGAGGTTGACGCAGGGGCTTCAGGGGCAGTGCTAGGGTTTCTAGGGCCTAATTTTGGCTGAGTTCTATAAATCCTGTTTGAGGGTGTGGATCAGTCATTATTTTGGCTTCAGAACAGTTGGTGAGTTGGAGATCTATTTTATCTCTGTCGAGTTTTTCAAATCTGGAACCCAGATTTGTTGTATTCAGAAAACTCTTAATAATAAAACCCTCCAGCAGCCAGCAGACCGGTTTTCCCGCATTGGGTTTTTTCGGGGACTATTTGTCCATAAAATCATTGTGTCACTTTGTCTATGTGTGCATCTACTTTTTCTAGATATGAATTGGTGAAAGTCTGTTATGTGTTTTTCTTTGATATTAATATGAAATTTCCAGTTAATAACTTAATGAAGTAGGAGCATAACCAAATCTAACAATATATTTCTGCATAATTGTAGCATTCAAAAATTTTCACAGTCCTAGGAGTCTATCAACCAAGCTTATGCTTGGAGGTAAATTATTAAGCCTATAATGCTTATGGAATGGTTGAGTGAATCTTGGATTAAGATTGTTTAAGTTACGATTAATATTCAAGAGTACTTTCTCCCCAGGGAAAAAGCGAACTATTTATTATTCAAATAAAAAGTTACATCGTATATGCCTATGCATTCCATATGTGGTATAACCACCCCAGAGGGCCATAGTGTTAACTGTCCAAGAAATTTGTTGATTTGTGATAGCATTGGATGTTCTCTAAGTCTCAAATTTTGTGGAGAGGCTTAGACACATGTATTCTAGATAACCTAAAGATCGTTTTGGAAAATTCCACCCGGAGACAGTGTTATTTGTTAAAATAATTATTTATTAATGTGACCCTAAGTCTAAACTTAGGAAATTAAAATAATTAATGGGTATTAATCTAAACTGTGCGTGTAAATTCTAGAAGAAGACAAGGATCAAGTCAGAATGATCTCAGCCATTGATTAGCTTCTAATCTGGGTCGTTGAATGTCAACGAGAAGATCATTTAAGAAAGCTTGAGGGTCATTTGGAAAACACACTAGTGCAGATACTCAGTTGCCCAAGTAAATCGATTTTCTCAGTGGCTGAAGTTCGGCAAGAGAAAATTGATAAAGAGGGAGAGTTGCAGGTGGAGGAGAGACAGAGAGGGTTCAACATCAATCCAGGGTGCAGGAGAAGGTAATGCAGTGACAAGAAGAGACAATACAGAGGCAGAAAGGGTACAACGCATAGAGGTGACGTAGTTGTGCGTAGTACACACGCAGAGCCAGCGCAGTGGTGACGCAGGTGGCCAAGGAGGATCCTTTTGGGGTCATTTCTCATCTGGAAATTGTGTGAGAAATTTCTCCACTGTTATCATAGAGAATTCTCTTTATTACTGTTGATTGTAAATTGTACAAGAAAGTTATTGCTGAAGAATAATAGAAACCCTCATCTGTTGCACCGATTTTCCCACATTGGGATTTTCTGGGGACAATTGTCCAAAAATATCTGTGTCATTTTTGTGTTAGCGTTTCCTTATTATTTTGCTAAGTAATTGTATGGTGAAGACTGCAATTGAATTTATTTCAATGTCTACTAAGAGATTTCTATAAATAACTTATTTTTGAATAATAAGTAGGAGAAATAATATCAGATATTGTAATAGGATTTCAAGTGTGAAATTTTCACAAAAGTCTCCTGAGTACACAGTTTACAAAAATCAAGACTCAAAAGTGTCACTAAAACAGCCAAAAAAATGCCTTCTGTCAAAACTTTCCAAGAAAGCATGGGCCTCCCTATTGGAGAAAACAACCCAAATAAAACCATATTGATTATATCGTTTGCCCCATTATGAAAACAAAAAACAGATGTCCATAAATAAGTTATGTACATAGAACTTGAGAGGGTATGCATCATGTGTTGGAGGAAAATAAAAATAGACATCAAGATAAGTAAAGAATGACCCTACTTAATAGGGTCTAATGTCTGACACACAAACATCCTCATGCATTTTTTCCGTTATGAGCCACGCATCCAGTTCCTGCTATAAGCCCTCCTTAGAAATGAGGCCAGCTGCCCTGTTTCGTTCCCTGTAAATATGGCATAAAATAATGAGTTCAAAAGACAATTTTAGTAAATGCATTTCTTCAAGGATAGGAAGCAACACATAAATTTGACATCTTTGTGCATTGTTGAACCAATTTATGACATTCATGGAATCGCCAAATATTTGAACCATGCCAATACACAAGTGGATGAGCCAACATAAAGGGAGTTTTAGTGTAAAAAGTTCAGAGTAGTTGTTTGTGCCACTACCAATTCCCACTGAGTCTGACATTGAGTTGTTCAGATTTGTGTGAATAACCATACCAGAGCCACATCTCATTTGTTCATCCGATGCCCCGTCGAAATAAGCCCACGGATGTCATGGTTTATCTGTTCAATGTCGATCTTCCTAGGCAATTTGATATGATCAGAAGAGGGAAGGAAAGAGAAGATCGAAGCGCATTCAACTGCAATTAACGACATGGAGGTGGTAATGTCCTGAAAGATCCCTTTGTTCAAGCCAAATGCCCCAAGAGATGATTAAGGGGATATTTATGTTATTTTCATCAGTGTTTTCCAGCCATCATTTATGCCATGCCTCCCCACAATTTTCTCCATTCCATGATGGGTTAATATTTAAAAGAGATTGAGTAAATTCCCAAACTTTTTTGGTGAATCGACAATGAAGAAATAATTGATCAGATATTTCATCAACATCCTTACAAAGGATAGACCATCCAGGCCTGTGAATATTCCTCCTCTGCAACGAGTCTCAGGAAGGCACTTTTTTCCTCAAGATACACCAGAAGAAAAGTCTTGTTTTTGTTGGGTTGTTCAGCTTCCATAGAAGCTTGCACCACCATTCCTGAGCACCCCACCCCCTTCCCTTCATCAGTGTTCATAACGAATTTTTGGGGAGTAATAACCTGACTTTGCATGAACCCATCGGATTGATTATGGGTAGTCTTTTATCCTGAACTTTGTGCATTTTAATCACTGAGTATAATCTTGCCATTCTTGCCTCCATTGAGGTCCAATTTGGATTTCCTCAATTGATTTCCAACTTTGTTGCCAAATTGAGGTATCATCCTGATTAGCAATCTGATACAATAAAAAATCCCTTTTTGGTGTAATAAATCAATCAGACCTCTTGAAAGAGTATATAATTCATTGCACCCGATCCATGGATCCACCCCAAACCTACAATTTTCCGCGTTTCCCACTTGCCAAGCTAAAGCTTCTTCCACGAACCTGAATGATAACATAACAACCTTCCAAATGACTGAAGCTTTTGAGAAGCCTTTTTCGGGTGTGCGAATCCATTCATCCATAGGGGTCAGGTCAATGTATTTTCTTTTGACCACAACAGTCTAGATATTGTCTTCAGTTAAAACCCTCCATTCCAATTTTGCAGCAAGGGATATAGCAAAAGAGAATAAATTCTTTATTCCCCAACCACCCCATTCCTTAGGTCTTGCTATTTTATCCCATACTACCCATGGGATAACCCTCTTTTATTTCTTTCCAGCCCATAAAAAACCAATGCATATTCTCCTAATTTTGTTAAGAATGCCTTTTGGGACCCAAGAAAGAGCAATCCAATACACCGGGATGGCTAGCAGAACCGATTTTATGAGTACCAGCCTCCCTGCTCTGGATAGCCATTTGTAGCTCCAAAGATTGATGCGCTTTTCAATTTTTGACAACAACCATACCCAATCTTGTTTTTTGTATGCAACAGGTTTAAGATAGAAACCCATGTATTTTAGACTCTCCCCAATAGGGTGATGTGAGAATGGGAGTATATTCGAGATCCAAGCTAGATCTGATCCTGAGATGCCTTCATATGTTATGGACGACTTCCATACATTTATAACCATGCCTGTAGCCTTTAAGAACATATCCAAGATGCTTTTTAGTTGGTACACATCCTCCCTATTCCCATTACTGAAAAACAATATATCATCCACAGATAGCAAATGGGAAATGAACAAATTTGTTGCAACTTCAATACCTTTTAGCTATCCTCTTGTCTTGGCTAAAATAATAAGTTGACTTGGACCTTCGACAGCTAAAAGGAACAAGAGAGTGAAGAGAGGAAAACCTTGTCTAAGCCCTCTCTGACTGTGAAAAAGGGGGGACACAACCCCATTAATTAGAGTTGCAATGGACACATTTGAAATACAACCCATAATCTAGTTAACAAAATCAATTCTGAAGCCCAGATGGGTCATCAAAAGTTTCAAGTATATCCAACTGATCCGATCATATGCTTTTGAAAGGTCTATTTTTACAATCAAGCATTTTTTCTTTGACTGCTTTATGCTATGCATAGTTTCTTGGGCCACCCCAATGGCTTCATGAATCTGCCTGCCATCCAGAAAGCCAAATTGTTCTTTAGAGATATTACTAGAAAAAATAGGTTTTAGTCTAGTAGCAGTTATTTTTCGATATTTTATATATACAATTGCACAAGGAGATAGGCTTGAAATCATCATAAGAAGTGGGAGTATCAGATTTGGGAACAAGAGCCAGGAAAGTGGAATTGAAAGGATAGAGCCATTTATTCTGGACTCTTCCACCACTCCACCAATCTCTTTCCCCATTAATTCAAAAAAATGTTAAAAAAATTCCAATGTCCAGTCATCATGCCTTGGACTCCTGTCTTTTTGCATTGTCTTTAGGACAAATTCAACTTCCTTATTCATAACAGGAGCCATTAGATGTTCATTGTCAGCCTCCTCAGCATATCTGGGAAAACGTTATGCAACCCTAATCACCTCCCCTATTGTAGCACCCTCAGGGGCATAGAAAAGGATTTTGAAATCATCTTTACCCAAAGAATCTAGTTCGTTAAAAGTTTTGACCTTGCCCTCCCTAGGCTTGTCCAGTTCCTAGATAGTGTTTGAGTTTTTCCTCCGCTTTGCATAATTTTGAAAAAAAATGGTATTTTCATCCTTAACTGAGAGCCATAATTCACGACTCTTTAAACGCCATTATTCTTCATTATCCAACAATATTTTCATCCTCCTAGTTTCCAGAGACTTGATCTGATCCATCTTTTCCTCATTCTCATAACCATCTTCCCCCTGACATTCCATTTGTTCCAGCTCTTCCCCAATTTCTTGAATATCTGTTGTGCCTCTTTTCAACTTCTCTTTTGCCCAAGAGATTGTCGCCTTTTTGAGGCTTTTCGATTTTTTAATGCGAGACAGGGCATGAGAAGACGTACTTGATCTATCCATAGTCGTCCATGTTTCATAAACATGCTATTATAGTCTACTTCCTTTAGCCAACCCGAAATAAACTTGAAAGGGGATCCCAATTTCTTATTTGATCCTACCAGTTCCAGTAAAATAGGAGAGTCGTCTGATTCCCCCCCTGAGCCCACCCATTGTCTAAACCCTAGGATCCTGCTTACAAAGTCTTCATTCGTAAGGAAATGATCCAATTTCTTTACCACACGGGCATCTCCCACTCTCTTATTCCGCCAAGTAGGAGAGATTTTGATTAGGTTTGAATCTTTAAGACACCCATCCCTAAGTTTGTTCCAGAAAAAATCAGCCAAAGGGTCTGCTCGAGCCAAAGGCCCCCAAGTTTCTGACAAACCAAGGGAGAAATTTAAATCACCACCCACCACCAGGTTACATTCTTGCATAAAAGACTTTGATAAGAGGTTATTCTAGAAGGAGATTCACTCCTGACAAGGACCATATATGTTCACTATAGTGAGGTCGATGGCTAATTCCATTGAATAAACCTCTACGCCACTAAGTGATTCAGAGGCTCGGGAATCTTTAAGCTTTATGACACTGTCTTTTAGACCAATGGCTAAACCACCTGATCTCCCTCTGACATCAACTGTCACAAATGTCCATCCCGAGAGTATTTTCTGAAGAGAAGACATGACCAGGTTGCCCTGGCCCAGAGTCTCTTGAAGCAAAATCACATCAGGACAGTAGTTAATAAACAAAGCTTTTAACACCTAGTTTTTTAGGGGCACTAGCTAAACCTCTACAGTTGAAGGACAATGCAATCATTTTGAAATAATGACAGGGGTTTGCGCTGCTCTAAGCCCCCCTTTAAGGGATAGTTGCTTCCCATTAACAATGTCTATCATGGATTTAATTTGTGCTTTGGAAATATCAGTTCTCCGTCCCCTTATCCTCCTTGACTTATTTGGGACAGAATTGCGCCCCAACTCAACAAAGGCCTCAACTAATAAAGTTTTTTTCTCACAGGGTCGCAGGTTATATGGTATTTTTTCAATAGTGAGTTTGAGAATGGTTGTTATAATACTACCCATAGCCAAAGAAAGGTTTTTAATGCACAGTGACTCATTTCCATTAGGTTTGGAAGGACCAGGCGGTTTCATAGCATTTAATAAAAGATCAAGAGAATTCACAATAGGAGATGAGAAGCGAGGATCAATACCCTCCATGTCCGGTGCAGAATCAACAGGGTCAAGGATGTCATGCGCTTGATTTAACACGCTATTGGGAATGATCTCCGTCTGAGGTAACTATTCCTCCATCCCTTCCATCGACATCGGCCCCTCGTCCTGCTGAAGTATCACCTCCTCCCACTGAACCTGTTCACCCCCGTCAACCCAATCCACCTGCTCCACACGAACCCGATAATCATTGTTGTTCCCTCCCCTTTGTCTGCAATTTCTGTTGATACCCAGAGGACAATCTTTGGACAAATATCCATGTTTGTGGCACCGATGGCACTTGAATGGTAAGTGTTCATAATCAACCATTTGCATATAAGAATGACCTTCAAGATGTAAATGGATTTTCGCGATCAAGCCCTCTCTAGGGGTAAGGTAGACCAAAATGCGAGCAATATTCCGAGCTCTAGTTGTTAGAAAAGACATCTGCATCCAAAAAAGTACCCAGGCTATTCCTAATAGCCCTGAACACATCCATAGTCTAGAAACGAGGAGGCAAATATGGGAGACAAACGCCTAGTTGCTCTCGAACACCCATTCCAGAGTTTCCTTGTTCTTAAACTTGATAATAAACCAGCCCTTCGACAATGTTAAAACTTCCACCTCCTTATACGGGGCCTCTCCCCACGAGTTCTCTATCCATTCTGTGATAAAATTAGCCGAGAAAAACTTCCCTCGCGCTCTGCCCACTAGGATGGTCTCCGAGGTCGCCATCACTCTGTCAATTTGAATATCGACACTAAAAACCAGATTTGGACATTCCAGACTTTCCTTAATCACCTTCCATTTTTTACGTTTTGACCCAGCATGATAACCCATTTGGACCGAGTTAGTGGATGGGAGAATTGTTGCGTTCGTAGCCCCTTCTGTGTCATTTGGACCCGAACCCCCTCCCCCCAGCTCCAAGCCAGCTGCTATACCTCTGTGTAATGGCGGGTTTTCCACAGGTGCCATATTAAATCTCTCAATGTGTTCAACCACCTCCTCTGGTATTTTCTCTTATAAAATATCACTCGAATTCCCCTTTGTTAACACCAACTGCCCATAAATTTCCTTTTTCGCCGCTCTATAAAAAGCACTACCAAAACCCTCCTGAGGCCCCCAACTTTTACTAAACAAGGCTTCTCCAGTCCTCACTAGTTTCACAGGGTAGGTTTGGCACTAGACCCAGAAAACAACAGATGTATGTCGAAACCACCCGCCAAGGCATGAATAAAGGTTTACCCAGAGCCTCATTTTTACGGGGTTTGTAAAATAGGCTTTTAGCCCCACCTTCGAACCTAAGCCCGCGCCATACACTATATCTTCTAAGCCCCTTGATGGGAAAACATAAATAGCGGTATGGAGATGAGTGTTTAAACCAAGGCTGCAAACATCGTGATTTAATCGCGATTTTTTCAACAAAACGATTAAATCGGTGATGTTTTGCACGATTTTTTGAAAAAATCGCTAATCGGGAAAAAATCGCGATTTTTTTTGTAAAAATCGTGGGCCTATCAAACAGCAACCCTATAAGTTCAAAAATCGATTTTTTTCTTTGTCATTTTTGCAGAGCTTTCATTTTCCTGACACACCTGTTGGCAGTTAATGGTAATGTTAAATTCTTAAAGTAAAAGGATGAAAATTTTCATTTTCATCCTTTTACTTAAATTTTTAACATTACCATGAAATGACTTAAGAGTGGTTTCGACCTCATTGGATTTCATATGGAGAAACTAGAATTTTAGATTTCACTCAAAATTCAGCAGACTTAATGGTTTTCAGGGTTTCATGGTTTGGGGATTTGCATTGTTTACATTTGATTCTATTATGTGTAAGGGTATGAGATTGGCATTTGATCAAGAGTATGAAGTCCTTTAAGAACCTTGATGTTGGTGGCATTGATTGTTGAACTTTGTTGATGTTGGTGGTATTGATTGTTGAACTCCCCTACCGTGGCCTTAACAAGAATGTACCCTTCACTCGAAGGAAAACAACTGGTTAGGCATGTTAATCTTTTTCTACCGCATTTTAAGGTTGAGGAGATGAACCCTTCACTCAAACCAAAATCATTGGTTAGGCATGTTAAACTTTTTCAATTTCTATCATGTTATAAGGTTGAGCAATCAAAGTCTGAAGACTTTGAGCTAGATGATGTTTATGTATCTCTTGTTGATGATCCCATTTCTAGTAGCGATGAATCAATGATGAGTTTCATGAGGAGGAGGAGGAGGAGCAACAACAGGAGGAGGAGGTGACACCACCTACCCCTGCTACCAGAGGACGTGGTCTGCCTCCTTTAGCTCCTGGTGCTTCAGGATCTGAAGCACAACAGAGTCCATTGCCAGCCCCGCCAGCTTCTTCGTCTAGAGGGAACACTGTTACATTTTCTCGCAAGAGGGGCAAAGGAAACCAGTAGTATAGGTTATTTGGTGCATTCCTTTGTATATAACATTATGACTCATGATATGAGATACATTATTATATTTTTTGTTGATATTTTGAGGTTGAGTTGAGACTCAAGACTTAGTATTCAGGACATGATTGACTATTATGTGTGATGTAGCACTAGACATGATATTACACGTCTTATATATTAGTTTTTTTTTCATATTTATGTGTCAATGCATTTATTTTATGTTGTGGGTGCTTTAGATATTAAAAAAATTGAAAAAAAATGAATATTTTTGTATGTGCCGATTTTTTCCCGATTTTCCCGATTTTTTTCGATTTTTTCCCCTCGCCGATTTAATCCCGATCGCGATGTTTGCAGCCTTGGTTTAAACTTACTTGAGGACACACAGAAACCCCAACTGGTCCAGATTCTGGTTTTTCAACAGGAAGTTGACCCTCTTGCAGTTTGATGTTAGTTCTTCCAGGAAACGGTCCGAGAAAAACCATGTCAGCTTCTTCCGTCGAAACAAACCCTTCCACCAGACTCCATGCCATCTTTTCAGCACTCAACTTGCCAACTGGAGACTGAGGTGGAAATGCCACCTTTTCGAAGTTTTTCTTTGTAGGCTCCATCCCCCAGACAAAGAGAATATCCTCTGCTTCTGGCTCCAGGTCGAAAAAATCAGTAGGTTTTACCATTATGCCTGCCCCATAGCAATGACAACTCCTCCAAGCCTGGTAAAAGCGACAATGCATAATTATCAGACAGGTTGAATGTAAAAATCCAGGATTGTTACCACCCAAGCAGAACCCCGTGGGTTCTCAGCAGTGCACTCCCGTGAAAACTCGCCATAGTGTTAAGACCGAAGCCCATCAAAGACCATAAACTTTGAGTGAAAAAACAAAAGCAGGAAAACATGCCTCCATTTGTGAGGGGTAACAAGCCAAAAGCTTCACATATCCCAGAGCGAATAAACCAAAAACAAATGTTGTTTGTTGTGATGCCAAATGGCAACGATCCTCTGCCATTTGTTTGACTAGGGCCCATTCTTCCACCATTGTATAATTTTTTTTCATTGCCAATGCCGACCAGGGTTTTCTCCATGTTCGCCCCCAAATCCTAGTCCTTTAAGATTGTAAGCTTAAATGGACGTTAATCCCTCCTCTGGAATCATTCATGAAGGCATCGACCTTGGGCATTCGCATACCTCTTTGGTGGGTGGAGAATTGGTGTTGGTTCATCTTCAAGAGTACTTATCAATGGATGAAAAAACAATGTTATTACCAAGAGTGCCAATTAACTCTGTGCCAATTTTAAGCAATCCACAAGATGCTCCAATAAGGATGATAAACCAACTCAATGATAACACGATTGTAATGCTCAACCCACAACCACGATTCTAGATCTTAAAAGATTAAGACAAAATAAATGCCAATGCTCTTATATGAACAAAAGATGCCAATGACCAATGAAACTTACGATGCTAATTGCTTAAGATAAATGATTAAATCACCAAAGATTCTTAAGAAATTGAAAGAGCACAAGATTATAAGCTTCACTTAGAGCGATCATCAAATAACGTTTCAAAAAATGCTTCAAACAAAATGCCAATTAGTAACCTAGATCATCAACAAGATTAGAGGATTTAGAGCTTAAATATTTGATTGATTATAGTGCAAAGTTTGATAATTCTTATAGCTAACACAAGACAAACAAATGCTAGATTCCAAATAACTAATAATTGCAGTAGCACTTCAGAATTATTAGCACTTATTAACGTTTAGGATAGCAGTGAACAAATCACTCCAGATCCAAGCACTAGCAAGCATGTAGTAATCAAATAAGATCAATGAGATGCTAATAAATCTGCCAAGCGGAAGCACAAGTTAGTTAAACTTCTAATGATGAATCACTCACTGTATATAAGATCTAAAACACTTATTACAACAGTAAAAAAAAGTGAACAAACAGTGAGCTATTGGTGAAATTACTTGTGCCAAAAATTGCCAAATGCTAGAGTAAGTTTGCCAAATTGAAAATTTTTATTTTTAAGCCCTTTAAGATGGGATATTTAGAAAATATCAGATCTGATCTAGTGATTATGCAGAAAATTTCCAGCTGACAAACAAGTAGATCTAAACTAGATATTCAATGCCCAAGTAGCCAAAACAATAGCAGAATTTTACTATGGAATTATCAATATGTGTAGACCACTTAGATGAGATTTTAAGGGACTTGTATTACTATTATGAAGAATTTATCACAACTGTAGAAAAATAGTGAGAAAATAAGGGTTTAGAGAGAAAACCCTAGGCTGAAGGCCTTGTAGATCACTTGCCCAAATTTGCCAAAATTTTCCAATGAAGATGCCTCTTGAAAACACAATTTTTTGAGCCAATTTCTCTGCAAAACACACCAAGTTTTCAGTCCCAAATTCAAACTTATCCACAAAGACGGAAGAGAGGGAAAATTAGGGCAAAGAGAGGCTAACGCTTAGCCCTAGAGGGCTAGCGTTGAAGGGAAAAAGACCTACATAGGCCAAAGCTCAAGGGAGGAGGCCTAGGAAGGCCTAATGACCTAGGGTAAGAGCCCTAAAGGGATGTCGTGGGCCCCACAAGGGCCACGACCTAGGAAAATAGGAGGTAGAGGGCTTGGGTGTAAGGGCTTGGGAAAGGCCCTAAATCCTACGTCTTAGGGCTTAGAGGCCGAAAAGGGGAGCCACAAGCCCTTAGAGGGCTACAAATTGGAGGAAAAGGGAGAAAAGAGGGAGGAGAAGGGAGAAAAGGGGAGGAAGGAGGGAGTTGAGGGGAAAAGGAGGCTAGTAGAGGAGGAAGGAGAGGGAAGGAGGGCCGAGGAGGGGAGGTCGAGGCCTCTTGGCTTCACGGTCGGGCCTAAGAGGCCCTAGAAATGTCAATCAAGGTTGCCATTGATGTCAATATAGCATTATTGGGATCACAAATATTCTTGTGATGTCATAACCTCATGTATCCTTGCTCTTGATGAAGAAGCCTAGAACCCAGATGATGTCCTTACCCTTGATGGATACTGCACCATTGAAGGACTATACATGAATGACCACACTCGATGATGTCATACGTGATAGCACTTGATGAAGTTCTTGATGACATGGTTGGAGACTACATAATGACATGAAGGACCATTTGATGACATGAACAATGTTTGGAGACATGACATGAAGGACTTGGAGATCACATGATGGCATATGATGACATTGTTGGAAGATTTCATTTAATGATATGGATGGTGGTTGAAAGACTACCTTGAAGCTCTCTTGATAACAAATTAATAAATGTTGCACTATGGTTGATGGCATATCACTACACTATTACATGATGTCATGATGACATGGATAATTTACATGATGACAACCTTGAAGCTCTCTTGATAACACATTAATAAATGTTGCACTATGTTTGATGACATATCGTTGCACTATTACCTGATGGCATGATGACATGGATAATTTACATGATGACACTATGATGAAGAACTTGGAGACACACTAATAACCTCTTGCTGTCCTAATCATCAACCCCTAATTTCCTCTTACTGTCCTAATCATCTTTTGCACTAAAGATTTCAGAAGTAGTCACAAATAAAAATCAATTTGGACACCTTGGAGACATCCTTTCAAAATGAATCCTACACCATCTGAAAGAGGATTTTTTCCTCTTTCTAACGAGCCCTTACTTGCCCTCAAACTCCCAATAGTTTGTGACAAATTCAATTTTTAAGTTGAAAAATATATATATTTTTTTGGCTAGCCGACTTGAGCTGACTTGTGTAGGCTCATACTCCTTCACCCAACATAAATGTCTATTTGTCATAGGTCAAAACCTGTATAAATATGAAGTCCAATACTCCTTTTCATCATCATTTTCAGTGGAGATCATTTTAGAACATAATGCAGTAAGCAAATTTCAAAGCATAACATAGTAAGCAAATTTCAGGACACCAAGAAGGGATTGAAGGATTAATTTCTTGGGGTATATTTGATCTAGACTACCTGTAGCTAGGTGTTGTTACTGCTGACATAACCACAGTCCAACATTAAATAACCTCATACCTGTAAGCTTAACCTGTGGATAGCTACCTTGTGATGTTGAGCTCGGTGCTGGTGTTAAGAAAGTCTGTTGGGTGGTGTATCTCTTGATTTCGATCAGAACAATACTTGAAGTGATTTGGTGAATTGACTTAGAATTGGTGACATTTCTATCTTGGAACCTCATATTTGGAAGATTAGTTTTTTTAGGACACTTGGATCACTTGTGAAGTGACCTTGAAGATTTGTTTGTGAAGACTTTTCCCTTGGAGCTAACTTTGGAGGTTTCTTTGGGGCACACCATGAGGAGTATTAATTTGACCTTCATTTGAGCAGCCTATAGAAGACACCTTGTTGAGAATCCTTAGCTGGTCTTGGAAATATTATTGGAGATCATGATGTGTTGAAGCAATCATGAGGTGACTTTGGAAATCTTTGTTTGGGTGACATGAAGAGCAGTGGTGACACCTATTGAGAAGACAAGGTTGTCATTGATGAAGTGATTTGGAGGAGGCATAGTTGAAGATTGATAGGGCTCCTTGAAGAAGACATTGGGAGCTGTGAAGTATAACCAAATATATCTTGATGAAGTAAAGGGGTTGGAGCCCAAGAGGTTGGAGCCTCAAAAAGACAAGGTTGGTGCCTTGGAGAATAGGGTTGGAGCCCTAGAGGATAGGAGTTCTCAAGACGACCTGATTGGAGCCGGTACCAGAGATAAGGTTCGAGCCCTAGAGGTTGGTGCCTCAAAGTGACAAGGTTGGTGCCTTGGGAAGATAGGGTTGGAGCCCTAGAGGTCAAAGTCTTGTGAAATCCAAGTTGGTGCATGGCAAAGTATAGGTTGGTGCCTGGAAGGATTGAAGATTGGTGTCTTCATCTAGGGTTGGAGCCCTACACTATTGTATTGGATTTATTGTAAAGAAGAAATTAATAAAAACATTTGTTCTTATTGTTCATTTTGTGTTCTAAATATAAGTGATCTAACTGGTAAAAATAACAGTTGAAAAGAAACACTGATTCACCCCCCTCTCAGTATTTCCAACAAGAAACTCAGATGCAAGGGGAAAAGAGGGGGGTCGAGGCCCTTATGGCCTATGTTGCACGAAACTTCTAGGAACCCGATTTTTCGGGCCATACCCCTACACAAAACTCTGAAACTAGACCATCATGCAATCATATATGAGAGTTAATATAGACTTAGTTTTCCTTCTAAATTGTCATCTATGGGTCTTATTCCATTTTTTCTTGCAAGATAATGTGTTATTCACTTATTTATAACCTTTTTTATATGTATCTAGACATATGTGATGCTTTAGTGGACGTTCGATTGACGTTTCCATTTTCGGGAGGTGACGTTTCTAAACTTACCCGTTTTGGAAACTTTGAAATGTTTTGGCGTTTGAAGCAACTTAGCTTAGGGCTTACCACCAACCCTAGAGAGGCCGAAAATGGCTGACACAGGCCCTTAAAGGTTGATGCAGGAGGGTTTGAGGCTAACACTAGCCTTGGAGGAGGAAAATCCGAGCCTGGAGTCCCTAAATCTCGAAACCCCTTGCTCTAAAAAATTTAGTTGCATTAGATCTTCAGATTTGCTGCAAAATATTCAATGGCTAGCCCTGAAAAAACTTTTAGAGGCTACATTTTACTATCAAGGGCCTAGATCTAGCTCTAATCCAACTCTTTTCGCTTGATGACACCTGCACAAATGAATTCACAAATACCCAAAACCCCAATATATACAAAAATCTCAAAACCCCAAAACCTCAGTTAGAAAAATAATTTACTATGATGTCCCTAATTTTTATTTTCCGCATTAGAGGCAATTTTGGAAAGGGGACATTTTAGGTTTTGGGACTTAGGAGAAAAAGGAAAAATTGGAGCTCTAGTGGAATTTGGGAGCCACAAGAAAGATAAATTAGACCCAAGGAGGGAACTCAAACTCTTGGAGGAGAGAGAAAAGAAAAGGAAGTGCGAATTAGGGGAGAGAGAGAGAGAGTGGGGACCATAGGGAGAGAAGAGGCCAACAAATTATAAATAGAGCTTGAGGGCCTCACTTTTGGCATCTTTGGTCATTTTACAATTCAGACCTTAGTTCCCTTGAGCTATTTAGCCTAGACAACCGTGTTGTTTAGCGCAAGGAATTTCCAAACAGAAATTCCAACTCTTCCTTCTGTGAACTTTGAGTGTCACCCTAGGAGAGAATTTTGGGAGTTTATTCCGAAACTTCGAGGAGTTATTTTACAAGTTTCTTCCAGCTAATGCTTGCTACTCCAAGGGTGCAGAAGAATTTCGTGGAGGATGAGAGAGGCTAGTGATCAGTGGAGTATTGGCCGAAGAATTTGCATAGCATTATCATAAGGGAAAACGAGTTTTTCCTTGGTGATTTGCATGGGCGAGAGTGTTGCATTTTAGAGAGTCGATTTTGTTTATTCCAGGGCCTGCACAGGGGTTTTCTGGCAGCTTTTGTGCACTTGCAGAGATTCAAAATTTTGGGAGCATTCGAGTTGGGATCTGCTTGGTGATTGAGGGGAGACATTCGTAGGAGTTAGGGTGGATTTCTTGGAGGAAGATTTGGGCCTAATTCAACAGTATTTGAACTGTGGGGCGTGTTACCCACCACTTCGTGGGTGATATCCCTAGGAGAAATTTTCTCCATGATGTTCCTCATCCAGTTGCCAGTAGCCCCTTGCAGCCCTCAACTAGTTCGTTGTGCCATTTCTCCACCACTTGAGCCAACCATGTGGTCCCTCACCCATCTGTATTGATTGTATGTTTGAGGGTAGGCCTATTGAACCTAAAGGTATGTCTTGTCATTTGGTAGTTGAGTATTGGGTTTACTTATCATGGACAACCTTGGGCATGGATTAATGGGGGTATTCGGTGGAAAGAGTGGGTTTACTTTGTGCTTCTTTCCCCATGACCTCTTTTGGGATGTTACCCTTGGATTTTAGTCCCATGGGATCTCCTTTACAGACCATTTGGTTTTAGGGTGGTACTACTTGGGAAACCTTGACTTTGGTTGTGTGGTCCCGCTCCCTTATTCACATATATCACTCCCCTTCCACTCACTATACCCCCATTCATCATCTCTCTCACCTGGGTCCACATTTCCTCTTTGGGACCACATAGGGCTAGCCTCCCCATTCCCTTGACCCCACCTTGGGTTGGGCTTGGAATGATGCCCCATAGGTTGAAGCAACTAAAAAGAATGGTAAAAGCATAAATGGCCACATTCAACAGGAAAATGTATCACAAGATGCAAAATATGGTAGGGATAATATATTTAGCACATGGGCAAAATCTAATGCATGAGCTCTATCCCATACCCATGGCCATCACCCTAGTTCCATAGGCCCTAGATGAGTCTCCTTTATCTTTCTGGAACTCATATTGTCCCAAGCCCTGGAGGGCAATGAACCACCCCACCAAAAAGGGGGTATCCACTACTATATCTTACACATCATTCTCTTATCCTTGGAGTCTCGAGTAGTTAACCAAAGAAAAATCATAAAAGGCAAAAGGTATATAAAGAAGGGTTGAAAAATCAAAGCTGAGGTACCTCATGTACCACGATTGCTCCCTCCTATACATTATATACCCAGGCGTGGGCTACCCTTTTTTTAGCTACCCTTGTGCCCCGATATGTCACCCAGGATGTACCATGGACATACCATGGACATAATATTCCATGGACATAATATTCCCTCTAAAGGTAGAAACCACCTAATAAGGTGCTTAACTAACCCCGTTTGGAGTTTGGAGACATTAACACTTGCCAAAGCCCACTGTGGAAGGGCAGGCCATTATGAAGTGTCCACTTGTTGTCCATGGTTTGTAAGCTCTTTTAACCGATTACTTTAATGACTTGTTGTGCTGGAAGGCTAGGGGACGCATTGGATCTTATGCAGGATTGCAGATGGTGTCCATTATGGGTTTGGTCTCCCTATACGAGGGGTCTTAACCTTCCAGAGGGCTACATTGGAACATGTAGGGTGTGTGTAGAAATCCATGGGCCTCCCCAACAGTAGACATCACTCCATGGATCCCCAAAGATGTTCAAAAATTGCTCGAGACCCACCTTTTGGACAAGGAAGATGCATTTGGTACATTATGCCCAGGTGGCCCCACAGATGCACCACACACTTGACAGGTGTCCCGGGACTTGTACGTTGACATGGCATCATTTATTCCATCATTTGAGCCCTTACAGATGGTCTACAGGCAGCTCCGACTCACTTGGAGACCCATGAGGTCATTGGTGTGCCCCGACACCCACTAGGAGCACCACATGTTTATTGTTTGGAGAATAAGGGGCCAACCACTTGTACATCACTGTTGAGGATCCTATTCATCATTATGGCACTTATGGATCTCATCAGGCCTCTTGGAGGGCCCTACGACGGGCATAGATTATTATTTGACCTCTTGAGAAGGTTATCATTTTTTTTGTGGGCTAGTTTGGTGGGTTGGTCACCAAAAGTTAGTTAATTTGCACATTATTTTGTTTTAGGGGCTAATGTAGGACCATTAGGTAATTCAAACTCCTAATGAGTGTATAAATAGGAGTTTGGTGAATTCATTTTGGGTCACTCGACTTGGATCATTCTCTCTTTAGAGAACTTCACACTTTTTCCTTGGAGGATATTTTTGGATCATGGATGAATTTTGATGTATGGATTGGGTTCTTCATATCTTGGAGCTTCTTATATTGCAAATTTGTTGATGGTTGGATATATTCTCTTGCATGTAAGTGCAATTTTAATGCTATTTTATTTTATTTTGTTGCATACATTAGTTATGACATTTTCACTATTTTAGGGCTAATTGCTGCATGCATTTACAACATCAATGTGGAATTTTGTGTCATTTAGCTTATCTCCATGTATGGTCCATGTTTGATGAATGAGTTGTCCTAGAGATTGAGTTATCTCAATAGGTCTCTTCCATTTGGTAACAAAGTATAAAAGCTTTCAAGGTCACTTTTCTTCTCTAGCCCTTAACATTGGACAAAGTCGACTTTGAGAGCCTCCTTGAACAAGAAACGAAGTCCATCTTCATCGTTATCCTTGACTCCATATCCCCAAGAGGAATTAGGCACTGATCCATCAAAAGGTGGTCATTTTAAACCATATTCTTTCACCCTTTCCTCTCTCCTCTAGGTCTAGCCACACTGGGTCACGTAGGGCATCAATTCCTCGACAAACTAACCCTGGAAAAAGTTCGATCTCCTAGGCTCTACTGCGCTGGTGTGTCCTCAAGGTCTCATCCAAATTTGAAGATTTCGACGGTGGGATTACGAGATATCCCAAGCCCTAGTTCTAAGATCAAACTTTGCCCCAGTGTTGCCTCATAGGATCAATTTGAAATCTTTAGGTGCAAATTCTTGTTTGATCCTTTCCCCTTGCCTTGGTCAGGTTAAGAATATCATCGGTTGCTAGACTCCATTCCCTTAACCTAGGTTGGGTCCACTTGGTCCTGTGTGGCCCCATTTCTTATCAAAGATAATTCATCAAGGGCAACTCAGGAATCCAAGTTCTCTAAGGATTTTAGGGATTGGGCAACTCCTTTTATAATCATATTTCTTTAACCTAACCCTCAAATCCTCACCCCCTTCCCCTAGAAAACCTTGTACCTTGCTTAAAGAACAAGCAAGCTCCATTCTTAATCCTATTCTAGGGAAAGGGTCTTGAAGGTCACTTCACATCTATTTGTTGATCCACCCTTATTAAATGACTTCCTAAATACCGGGTCTCCTCCCATTGGCGAAAGTCTGTAAAGAGCAGGGAGTCTTAGCTGTGGTGACAGTGGGTTAAGTCTCCATCTTTTCCCTTGACCTAATAGTTGCCCTCTCTAGAGTCCCTTTTAGATCCCCTACTGTTTTGAGTGGTATCAGGGCATTTTTCTGGTCAAATTGAGCAATTTCCACTTGTTGGGGGTCACTGGGGGTCAGTGGATTCTGCCCAAACCCTATCTGGGTTTTTTTGGGTTTGGTAAGAGGAGGATAAGATTAATTTTATAGAATTTTTAGAGAACTTATGAGGGTAGAATTTCCAGTTCCATTCAGCAACCAACAATAGAAATTGTTGCAGGAGGGCGTAATTTACCCATAGTATTAAAAACCGGAACCGGTGGCCAGACCGGTGGACCTAATGAACTGGGTTTCAGACCGTAACCGGTCTAACCGATACTTGTTAGGTCTAAACGAACCGGTTTTTGAAAAAATACATTAAACAATTATTTTTTAATAAAAAAAACTATTTTTAAGATTTGCAACCATGATTCCAAGCTAATAGAGACAAAACATGCAAAGTTTGCTCATTTATATACCATGTAAAAGTGAATATATCAAAATGGCACCGAGCGCAATACATATCATCGAAAAATACATAAGCAATGAGGGGCTCCAAATGGCCCATAAAGTCCAAAAACAATGCAACAAGCTATGAGGCCATTGGCCTAATACAAGACTACAAGTCTAGAGTCTAGACTCTATAGTGTACACATGAATCATGATCAATCATCAAATTAATCACCACTATTAGACACAGGATCAACATCGGCAGCTGCATAGACATCATTTGGATTAGAGTTTGAGGATGCCTTAGCCTCATCTGCAACCTCAATACCACTGCCACCAATAACAATAGAAGTGGACCTAATGGAAGCACGAGTTACTCGAGTTGCATGACTAGTGCCTTCCATTGGTTGCTTGCCTTTCCTTGATGCAGCTACCAATCCTGGGTATCCGTCTGATGGCGCCACCAATTCTGCTTCAAGTTCATCCCCCGCTAATGCTGCATCAAAATCAAAATCTGCCTCAAACATTGGATCTCTAGTCTCCTCCACCCATTCTGATGTTGGATCAATATCGTCCAACACAATGGGATCTAGATCAGGTGTTTTGTTCATCAATTGTTTCGGCCTCAAGCGAAGGTTGTATTGCACAAACACAATATCATTTAATCGTTTCTGTTCCAAACAGTTTCTCTTCTTCGTGTGTATGCGCTAAAAAATAAACCAATTGTGCTCACAACCTGAAGCACTGTAAGTTTCCCTGAGGATTCTAATTGCAAACTTTTGCAATTGAGGACATTGGCCGCAAATGACTACCACTAATGTGCAGCAAATAAAAAGATGTTAATTAGTAACATAGTTCATTTCATTACTTATTTACAAACAATTTAACTTGAAAATAAAAACAAATTGGAATTGCTTACCTGGTTGATCCACATCTCTTGCCATTTTCGCCAAGTTCTTTCCAAAGGTTCCAGCTGCCATACCGAAAAGAGTAAGTTGTTTATGTGTTTCCAACAGGTCTGCACGGATAGGGACCATGTGCTCCAAGCAATCAATCAATCCAGATCTGACCTCCCCATCCTGATGATCTCCTAGCCGAGCTTTATAATGATACTTTGGGTTCAAAAAATACCCAGTTGCATGTATAGGATGATGGAGTTGATTGTTCCATCTGCTATCAATGATCTCCCATCTACGGCCATATTTAGCTAATTTGTCCCTATAAACTGCCTGTATCTGCTCCTTTGCCTGATCCATAGCCTCATAAATGTATCCGATTGCCATCTTTTCCCCATCCACTATCCTTAGCACCTTAACAAGGGGCTCAGTGATTGTTACAAGCTCTGAAGATCTTCTCCAAAAATAATTGTCAAAGACTTTCTTTTGGTGTCTTTTCCGTCTTGTCTACGAGCCCGTCGAGATTCAGTCCAATCATCAGAAGAAAACATTTTCTGCAGGTTTTTCTGTTGAGAATTGAGACATTGCAACGTAAGGAAGTGAGTTGCAAATCTCGTAATTCTAGGGCTAACAAGCTCTTTGCCCCCAGTGTTTTTCCTCTTTAGGCTCAATACCCATGAGTGGTTGTAAATGTATTTTGTAATGCACTTGCCATACTCTACAGTGTTTCTTACCCACTCCACTTTGCCTATGTCCTCAAGGATGAGGTCTATGCAATGTGTAGCACATGGAGTCCAAAATATGGTCCTATATTTGGACTCACGCATATTTCCAGCAAGAACATAGTTTGAGGCGTTATTTGTGATGACTTGCACAACATTTTGCTCCCCCACTTTCTGAATAATCTCATCCAAAAGCTCAAATAGAAGGGTTGCATCCTTCACCTTATCAGATGCATGAACTGATCTCAAAGACATTGTTCCTTGAGGGCAAGAAACAAGGAAGTTAATGATAGAGCGGTTCTTTCCATCAGTCCATCCATCTGACATGATGGAACAACTTGTTTTGAGTCATGACTCTATATAGTCAGCCAAATACTCATCAATGGAACAAATCTCTTTTTGTAAAAGAGATCCCCTCAAGTCATGCACAGTATGGCCTTTGAATCCATTTCCTGTAGCTAAAATGGAGTCTCACATAGCTTGGAAATAAGGTGAGCGAGCAACATTAAATGGGATATTTGCATCATACCACCATCTAGCAATGTAGTGATAAGAAGTTTCTTTGCATTGTTTTTTCCAATGTTGATCCAAAGTGGGTTGATGACTTGATTGGGAGGAAGTGGTTGTGGGATTAGCAATGGATGAGAAATAACTGTTGAGATTCAACAAGATGATGAGCTTAGTGAAAAAAGTCGCCTTCACTAAGTGGGCCCGCAGGCTATTTTTGGCGCAAGTCTATTTTTAGACTATGTCTATTTTTAGACATGATGATCATATTTCAGAAGTTGCAGCTATTTGTGGATGGTTGATCAAGTTGAAAAAATAGATGAAATTCTATTTTTAGAATATTGGACGAATTCTATTTATAGATCGCCGATCTAAAAATAGATGCATGTCGATTATTATTAGCTCTTAATAATAATCAGACACTAAACAACAACTTATTCTCTTGGAGCACGTTGTTTCAGTGCACAGATGTGGCACATCAGTGAACTGAGGGAATTACGCAATTCCCAAGGGTTTATTGGAGTTCATGCATGGAGGACTCAGTTAGAACTCAAGTGGAAAAGTTATGACAGAGTTGGAAGAGTAGTTTATGGAGTTGTATTCAGTTTAACTGAGTTAGACTCAGTTGAGCTAGTTGTATCTAGTCTAACTGATTAACACACTAGTGAGAGTAGAGTGAATTAATTAGTTAATTAATTCACAAATAATAACTCATTAATCAACTGAACAATACAGCAGTTAACTACAATGCATGTCAGTTTCAGTAGAGACCCAGTGGAGAGATAGGTGAAAAGGCAAGATAGACTATCTGTTGTGACTATAGTGATGCATTGATTGTATCACACACACATTGGAGTTGCCAATGAGGATTGTGCAGTCAAGGCAAGGGTAATTCGAATTCATTCAGAGCTATTCTTCAACAGGGATTGTGCAGTGGAGGCAGGCTAGCAGGAGGGCAGAGATCGGTGCATGGATTTGCAAGATTGTTCCTGATTAGTGTATGACGATTGTATTGTACTGAGAGCTTGATGTACTAAGCTTTGTATGAGATTGTCATATGACCTCCATGATACATAATATATAGTTGGGGTTTTCAGCTTCATGCTTTCCCGGTTAAAAGCAACTGTGTTATGTGCGATTATTTTTATTTATGCTTTACATGTGTGTGCAATTAATTTTCCGCAAAAGATTAACAAGTGGAATGATTCAGTATTTTGCATGAAGTTAAATAGTGTGAGATCAGGTGAATCTAGGACATATGCATTCTTAGTGCATATAATTTCTACATGGTATCGGAGCATTGTTGATTGAAGATTGCAATTGTAAAGTGAGTTTGTGTTGGTGGACAATTCGAATTTGCTACAGAGGATTCTTGGTGCAGAAGTCGAGTATACATTGAAATGTCTTTCAATGGGTTGCGATTGGAGTATACCCTTGATGGGAGCTCGAATTACATAGCCTGGAAGGACAGGATGGAGGCAGTGCTGGAGGATAATGGACTAAAGGAGTTCATCGATAGCAATGTTCCTAAGCCGGGATCTAGTGATGCTGCATTACTTGACGCATGGCAAAAGAAGACAGCAAAGACGAGGAGAATTCTGTTGGAAGGTGTGAAGGACCATATTGTGTCCAGCCTTCACGGGAAAGCCACTCCATTCTTAATGTGGAAGGCTTTGACAGACTTGTTCCAAAGCAGAAGTGACCAGAGGAAGTTGGCGCTAAAGACAATCTCGTAAAAATAAAAATGGTAAAAGCGTTTGGCGTATTCCAAAATACCTCACGAAGTTTGTCCACGCAAGGATGAACCGGGAAGTGTGGGGGTTATCGTTGATGATGAAGACTTGGTGAGCTTGGATCCCTTGGTCAAGAGTTGGCATAGCTACGAAGACTCTGTCAATGGACGGGAAAAACTGCCAGGATGGGAGCGACTTTGGTCGGATCTTGTGCAGGAGGAGATAAGGCGGGGTAACAGGGATGGATCTTCATCAAAGAATGAAGATGAAGAGAATTGTTCTTTGTCTTCCAAAGAAAGGAAAGGGAAGGGGAAGAAACATCCTTCAAAATCCGATGCTAAAGGCAAGAAGCAGGATTTGTCCAAAGTGAAGTGTTTTCATTGTCATGAACATGGGCATTTCGCCACTAACTGTCCATAGAAGAAGAAGAACAAGAAGGGTGTTGGATCTGCAGCTGGAGAGGCCTTAGCCTCGCAATTTGAACTTGATTTCTCCTTGATCGCATGCTTGGTTTCAAGCGGTATGGGATCGATGTGGTATCTTGATAGTGGTGCATCTTTCCATATGACGAGAGACAAGGATTTGTTTAGTGACTTGGAGGAGAAGGACCTCCAGATGCATATAGATATGGGCAACGATGGTCGGTATAGTGCGACTGGCATTGGGACCATTACCTTTGAGAGGGATTTTGGTAATCCATTCCTGTTGAAGAATGTTATGCATGTTCTAGGTCTGAAGAAGAACTTGGTCTCAGTTGCAATGCTGGAAGACAAAGGTTATGATGTTGTTTTCAGTGAGGGAAAAGCTTTCCTTCGACATAAAACAATGGGTCAAACCAAGAATATAGGGGTTCGAATTAAGAATCTCTACAAGATAGAGGTAGATGGTTGCGCTGCAATGGTGGGCAAAGCAGAAGAAATGTTGATCCAGGATGAGGGTGAGTTATGGCACAGGAGATTGGGCCATCTTCACCATGGCACTTTGAAGATTTTGCAACAAATTTCTATTAGAATTCCCAAGGGTACTCTTTCGTAGTTAGATCAGTGAAAATGATGTACAATGGGTAAGTTTGTGAAGACCACCTTTCATGAGAAGGAGAATCATGCTTCGGTGATCCTGGACAGAATTCACATAGATGTGTGTGGACCATTCTCGGTTGCTTCAACAACGAAACATAGGTATTATGTGATATTTGTTGATGAATTATCTCATAGATGCTAGATCTTCTTCATGCAGGAGAAGAGTGAAATGTTCTCAAAGTTCTATGAGTTCAAGGCATTGGTGGAGAAAGAGTCGGGGAAGCAGGTGAAAGCTCTAAGGAGTGATAATGGTGGTGAATACATCTTGGGAGAATTCAAAGACTTCTGTAGCAAAGAAGGAATTCAAAGAGAACTCATAGCGGCTCAGAACCCATAGCAGAATGGGGTCACAGAGAGAAAGAACAGAATGATCATGGGTGTTGCATGAGCGATGCTACATGACCAGGGCCTACCAGTGCACTTGTGGGCGGAAGCATGCAACATTGCTATTATGGGGTAAAACCGTTGTCCTCATAGAGTACTTGGCATGAGTACACCCGAAGAAGCTTTTACTGGTAAGAAGCTTGATATTTCTCATTTGAATATTTTTGGCTCACCTGTTTACATTCATGTGACAAAGGACGCCAGGAAGAAGCTGGAGCTGACTGCAGAAGTTGGGATATTTGTGGGGTACATAGAAACACCCCATAATTATCATGTGTATTTGCTAGACAGTCGGATCACTGTTGTGCGACGGGATATAAAATTCAATAAGGTGAAAGCGATGAAGTTGTCGCTTGAGATTGAGCTACACTTGCATGCGGAGCAGGAACTTCTTATTCCCAAAGATGAGCCTCTGGATGTGGATCAGCCACAGGAGGAGATTCATGGAGTGGAGGAGTCCACTCATGCAGAACCAAACATCAGACAAGGCAGAAAGCGTACCATAGAAGCTGAGAGACTGAAGCTTGATGCGGCACATAATGTAGGAGTTCCTACATCACAGCGCAGACAGGGACAGTCACCTGACCGATTTACTGGATACATGTCTCTTATGAGCAAGTGTATCGTGACAGAGCCATCTTCTTTTGAAGAAGCAGTGCAGGAGCCCACATGGGTAGATGCCATCGTGGAGGAGTATGACTCCATTGTCAGAAACAGTGCTTGGGAGATTGTTCCAAGGCCGGTGGGAAAATCAGTTGTAGGATCAAGATGGATCTACAAGGTAAAGCAAGCTGCTGATGGGAGTGTCGAGACGTAAAAGGCAAGATTTGTTGCCCGGGGCTTCTCACAGATTGAGGGGATTGACTATGAAGAAACCTTTGCACCTGTCGCATGGTATTCTTCCATACGGACCATCCTTGCTCTCTCAGCGCAGATGGGTTGGCACATTCATCAGATGGATGTGAAGACTGTGTTCCTTAATGGGATAATTGAGGAAGAGGTGTACATTGAGCAGCCTGAAGGATTTGAGATCTTCAGCAGCGAGTCGCATGTGTGCAGGCTCAAAAGAGCGCTGTATGGGCTGAAACAAGCACCCCGTGCTTGGTACACTCGGATTGACAGCTATTTCACTGGACTTGGCTTCACCAAGAGTGAGGCGGATGCAAACTTATACCATATTGTGGTGGAGGGTAAGCTTTTAATCATTGTACTTTATGTTGATGATTTAATACTAACATGTGATGAGCAGTTGATACACTCATGCAAGGCAGATCTTGCAAAAGAGTTTGAGATGAAGGATTTGGGCCTCCTTCATTATTTCCTTGGATTGGAAATATGGTAGCGGGAAGGTGAACTGTTTGTGTCTCAAGGCAAGTATGCCCGGGAAATACTGAAGAAGTTTCACATGCAATGCTGCAAGACTATCGACACTCCTCTTCCAGGAAATTGGAAGAAATAGGATGCTACATCGGCAGAGGTAGTGGATGCCACTGTTTATCGACAGTTGGTGGGTTCGCTCATGTATTTAGTCAATACAAGACCGGACATATGCTATGCGGTGAACCAACTTTCACAAGCGATGGTTAAGCCTACCAAGCTCTTTTGGAAGGCAGGCAAGCATGTCCTGAGATATCTCAGGGGCACATCTGAGTATGGTTTATGGTACAGACAGACGGATGAGGTGAAGTTGCGTGGCTTCACGGATGCAAATTGGGCAGGAAGCCCAACAGACAGAAATAGCACATCAGGAGGGATTTTCAGTATCAGATCTACAGTAGTTTCTTGGTACAACAGGAAACAAAGATCCGTGGCACTCAGTTCAGCAGAAGCGGAATACATGGCAGCAAGTCATGCTGCATGTGAGGCTATCTGGATGAGAACGATCCTGGTTGGTTTGTTCGTTTCACATTTAGATCCCACACTGATACATTGTGATAATCAGAGTTGCATTAAACTCTCGGTTAATTCTGTGTTTTATGATAGATCTAAACATATTGATATTCGGTATCATCATATTAGAGATTGTGTGCAGCGAAAGATCATGTTGCTTCAGTACATTCCTACGGAGGATCGCGATGCAGATATTCTGACGAAGGTGCTCACCAGGAGCAAATTCGAATACCATAGAGGCAGGCTCAGGGTGAAGGATAATCCCTATCTTGTTGAGAGGGAGTGTTGAGATTCAACAAGATGATGAGCTTAGTGAAAAGAGTCGCCTTCACTAAGTGGGCTCGCAGGCTATTTTTGGCGCAAGTCTATTTTTAGACATGATGATCATATTTCAGAAGTTGCAGGATGCTATTTGTGGATGGTTGATCAAGTTGGAAAAATAGATGAAATTCTATTTTTAGAATATTGGACGAAGTCTATTTATAGATCGCCGATTTAAAAATAGATGCATGTTGATTATTATTAGCTCTTAATAATAATCAGACACTAAACAACAACTTATTCTCTTGGAGCACTTTGTTTCAGTGCACAGATGTGGCACATCAGTGGACTGAGGGAATTACGCAATTCCCAAGGGTTTACTGGAGTTCATGCGTGGAGGACTCAGTTAGAACTCAAGTGGCAAAGTTATGACAGAGTTGGAAGAGTAGTTTATGGAGTTGTATTCAGTTTAACTCAGTTAGACTCGATTGAGCTAGTTGTATCTAGTCTAATGAATGATACACTAGTGAGAGTGGAGTGAATTAATTCACAAATAATAACTCATTAATCAACTGAACAATACAACAGTTAACTACAGTGCATGTCAGTTTCAGTGGAGACCCAGTGGAGAGATAGGTGAAAGGGCAAGATAGACTATCTGTTGTGACTATAGTGATGCATTGATTGCATCACACACACATTGGAGTTGCCAATGAGGATTGCGTAGTCAAGGCAAGGGTAATTCGAATTCATTCAGAGCTATTCTTCAGCAGGGATTGCGCAGTGGAGGCAGGCTAGCAGGAGGGCAGAGATCAGTGCATGGATTTGCAAGATTGTTCCTGATTAGTGTATGACGATTGTATTGTACTGAGAGCTTGATGTACTAAGCTTTGTATGAGATTGTCATATGATCTCCATGATACATAATATATAGTTGGAGTTTTTAGCTTCAGGCTTTCCCGGTTAAAAACAACTGTGTTATGTGCGATTATTTTTATTTATGCTTTACATGTGTGTGCAATTAATTTTCCGCAAAAGATTAACAAGTGGAATGATTCAGTATTTTGCATGAAGTTAAATAGTGTGATATCAGGTGAATCTAGGACATATGCATGCTTAGTGCATATAATTTCTACAATAACTTTGGATGTTGGGTCTCTTTGTTGGTTTTGATTTTTGGCCAACAGGAGGAACATAGTGAAAGGGGTCATTGGTGGAAGGGATAGAAGTGGAGTCTTGAATGTCATAATCAAGATGCCCAGTCTGTCTCAGGGTTTCTATTAGTTCCCTCTTCCTTGAAATTTCATCTTGGATGGCCTTCTCCTTAGCCTTAGCCTCCTGAAACTTTTCAAACTTGGCAAGGTATTCTACCCTAATAGGACCTATCACTTCATTAGGTGCATCACATGGCTTTACTTGGCTTCTTATCCCAACCAAGTGTTGTTTCAATCTAAGAATACCCCCACCTCAAATGGCTTTTTCACAAAATTTGCATATCATCTTTCCATCAACCACATCACAATGGGCCCATGCACTGTCCTTGGATTTTGGAGCCATCTTGACTTGAAATAATTGAAATTTGGAAATAAATCTGCCATTTAAAAAAAATTGCAACTAAGATAGATGGACAATCAAGGCTAAATTTACAAAACAAAATGCACATTCAAACATACAAAATTTGATAGCATAGGACTAGAGATTTGATAGAAATAGCGTAGCTAAACATATAAGAAAATAAATACATGAACAACAATGAAATGATGGATTTTTCAAGTGAAAATCCTTACCTAGCAATGCAAACTAGCTTCCTTAGCCTCCTCTTGAAGATGCCAACTCTACTGACAGCTCCAAACTATCTCCAAAATAGCTCCAACTCCAACTCTAAGAATCAAAGATCACTGCTACAACAAACACTCAACACTCTCCAAGCTATCAATCAAACTCACAAAATCTGCAAATGAGATGGTGTGAGACAAATGAGAGGCTGACCCTGCTTATGAACGATTGGGGAGGGTGTTTATGGAGGGAAACAACCCTCCCCATCCCTCCAAATCAACCCTAAACCGACATTTTGTCCGTGCGTGGGTCCCAACATTTGGTCAACACTAGTTTGACTGGAATTTTATGCGAATTAGGGGGTTCAATCGGATTTTTTGACCGGTTTTTGACCGGCCAGGGGTCTGATCGGCCGGTTTGACCTGGTCGGTTTTTAATACTATGTGTTTACCCCGGGACCATTTCCACCACATGGGTCCTTGAGATATTTTTTGGTTTGGTTGACCTGGTGGAGTAGTGCTTGTGGCTAATTTCTCAAAAATTTTGGATCAGTTTGGAGGGATAAATCAACAATTCCTTTCTAGCGGTAGCAATAGTTTTTTCTGGGTGGACGCAGATTTGGTAGTAGAGCCATTTTCAACATTTGGGTACCATCATATTCACTTGGGATCTTGCCTTGCTTGTCGTAGCAAGCCTTGGTTCTATCTTTCTTATCATCCGATGTACTCAGTTCTCCACATTAATAAAATGGCTCTGTTATTCTCTATTTCTTGTGTTTTATTGACTGGTGCATGTTAAGTAAAATTTATTTACTATAGCCTAGTTCATGTGTCTATTATTAGTTGTAAATTTCAATTTGGAACATTACAGTGGTATCAGATCATGATCTTGGCCAGCTGTGGGGAAGCTAGCAAGATCATGGAGGTGCTAGACAGACATGCATAGTGATTGGTGAACTTATGGACACTCCAATGACACAAAAATGGAATAGTACACAAGGGATCATGGAGGAGTTGATGAGACAGAGCCAATAATTGGTGAGGCAAAACCAACAGATTTTAGAGGGGATGCAACAAATGATAAATAACTAGTAGAGAAGCCAAGCACGTGCACGCACAACCCAGCAGTACAACACCATACGTATGTTCAGTCTGGCCATCCTACCATGCCTCATTTTCTAGATGAGCCAAAGAAGGAGAAGCATAGTTCAGAGGCTGGATCATCATGTAAAGGAGGGCAGTTAGAGGGTCAGACCAAGGGCATTTCTGTTGGTGGAGACCAGGCCTTAGATGTCAGGAGCCTGAGGAGGAGGTTGAGCATGTGGACACAAAAGATGGTGAGGAGCACATTGATATACCCAGTGTGTTGCAGGAGTCACCATTGTTGGAGACCTCTTTGATAGTAGCATTGGACACCTTGGGGGAGAGAGTAGAGCATACACACATAGGGCCATATCCATTAACGAGGTGCTAGGAGACACATAGATGTCCACTGTTGAGGAGGTGCCATCCATTGTTGATGTATCCATTTATGAGGTATCTGGGGTCGTGACTGAGATTTCAGGTGATAGCAGCGCACAACAGGTTGATGAGGTGTCGGGAGACATCGCATCGTTGATGAGGAGCTGATATGTACAGAGACCCAAAACTATGACAGAGTAGTCAGACAATAGTCACCGACAACTGACTGGTGAGGATGTTTTATATGATGGGTTGTCGATGGAGGAGCAATTGAGGCTGTGATGGAGGAGGATGTGCAATTTTCCTTTGAGCTCGACATTGACGAGGGGCAGTGTGAAGAGCAGACATTGGGATTTCAACACAATTATGTTCAAAGGGTTTGTCGCCCAGATTGTACAGGCACCGCGACAACGTTCAGGATGGGGGTTGTCACTTTGATGCCTGCCCACTCTGTTCTAGATGTCTCCCAATAACAGGCTATGGGAGGCAGTCCCTATGGAATGAGGTGAAAGAAAACAAGTTGGTAACCAATTTGCTTGGGAGACACGGATGTTTGGCCTAGCCACTTAGTTGAAATTAAGCAAGATTATTGATTAGATTAGGTTTTCTATTATGAGACCAATGCCTTAATGGAGTCACAATTTCTTGATTTCTATAAATTGGAAACAAATGATCGGATGGACACCCACTGCTTGAATGCTTGACTAACATATATGATATGAAAGAGCTAGGACCTATGTGAGATGAAATGATCTTGGTAAATTTTAGTTAGATGCCTAGTATAAGTGTAACCTTTCTTCCAACTGTTTTGAGAAACAATCATCAAAGTATGTTGTGAAATTGAAGCCAACGGGAAGGAGTCAGTTGCCTGATTAACGATACCTCCCCCTATGTTCCACTCACCCAGTGCCTCCAGTGCTACAGAGAATCTCTCAAGTTAGTTTCGAAAGGGTTGCCCTAAGTTTCTATCAACCTAGCTTATGCTAGGAGGTAAATTCTTAACACAAATCTAGATCTAGTATGCTTGTGCGAGAGATTATGAGTGAGGTTATCTTGAGTTAAGATTGTTTGCGTTTTTTAAGTACGTAAGTTATGATTACTCTTTATGCCAATAATACTTAACAACAATGAGAAAGACAATCTTAAGACAATATGAGTGCTTAACAATACAAGTGCAAAATTCAACTATAGGTCAATCCATAAGATGCTTAAGTAAATAAACTAACTTATCACTTGTCAATCAAGATGCAAATTACAAATATCGAAGATATAAAACAAGATTATATGTGATCTTAGTGCTTAATGCCAAAGAGATGTGAAGCAATGTTAGTCACTTTAACAATATAAATGCTAGGAACAAGTAACAAGATATGAAAACAGTTAGACACTTTATGTTACAATGATCCCTTTTATGAGCAGTAAGTGACTAATGTGATAGCAGTAAAAATTTATTACAACAGTAAATTAATGCCACTTCAATAATGCCTATGATTGCTCAATGTTGCAAAATATGCCCTATTGCCAAGAAAACTTAATTAGCTGAAAAATCAGATGTATTAGGTACCTTAAGATATGTTTTCAACAAAATTTTCAGATCTAATACATTTATAACAAGAATAAATAGATCACAGATCAACAAACTAGTGAGGTCCAAGATAATGCCCAAAATGTCAAAAAATGGTAAAATTTCACCAAAACTTGATAAAACTGATTTTTAGAGCTATTTAGAGGATGTGATTCAGAAATTTCAGATCTGATCTATTTATTACAGCAGTAAACAGATGACAAATTAGCAACTCAACAATGCTCAAGACAACCGTCAATATATCCAAAAATAGTAAATTTTTGTCGGAAATTGAAAATTGAAAATTTTTATCCCTCTTTAAGTATTTGATTCAGAAAATTTGTAGACTTACTTCATCAATTTACGCAGAAAATTGCAGCAAACAAAAAATTAGATCTAAGCCAAATCCAAGATGCCCAAGTGGCCAAAACTATGGAAATTTAGATTTTGTGATTTTAAGTGATTTTGACCATTAAACATGTGATTTTAGGACTTAATCATTAATGATTTGATTGCTCTAATAAAATTGAAGTAAAACAAGGGTTTAGAAGTCAACCCTAGGCCCAAAGCCTTGAAGATCCTGTGGTTGAAATTTGTTGAAACTTTAGGATCAAGTTGCCGTCTGAAAAATACAAATTTTAAGACCTTAAACCTGCAAAACCACCAAGTATTCAATGCCAAAACTTCATATCTAGGATTTTGGGCAGATTAGGGCAAAGGAGGCCAATAAATGGCAAAGCTAGGCCAAGGAAGGCCAACTTGTGGGGGTAAGGAGGTCAAGATGATAGATCGGGGGTAGAAAAGGCAAGAGGAGGCCGAAAAAGTGCACGTTGGAGGAAGAAAGGATAGAAAGGCTTGACGCTGGGGTTTTGGAAGGAAAATTAGGGCCAAAGAGAGGACGACCTCCCTAAAGGGCAACCGTTTTGGCAATAGAAGGGCAGTCGTGTAGCCTAGGGCCCATGGCTAGGCCTTTCAAGGCCTTAAAGCCTCAGTGCTGGGCTAGGAAAGGGAGGCCAAGGTCTCTAGGGGCTACGACCTGCCCTAGAGGGCTTAGAAAGATGACATAGGGTGTCTGGAGGCTAACGCAGGCCAAGGAGGGAAGACGTTGGCCCTACGAGAGTTGGATCTGGGCCCATGAAGCTTGAAAAAGTAAAACCCTTGTCTCAAATTTTAATTTCTTCCTCAGATTTGAATTTTGCCATGAAATCTTCAGTGAATAGTCCTGCAAAATTCTCAACATACTAGATCTTACCCTCAAGGGTCGAGATCTAGCTCTTATTTCATTTGATCCCTTGCTCCAACTTGCAAAAATAAAAATACAACACCCAAACCCCAAATATATACAAAATAAATCTAAAACCCTAGCCCAAGTTAGAAAAATAATTTACAATTAAAATTACAAAATTATTTTACAAATTATACATGGGTTTTTTAATAGATTTTGAGAAAATAATTTTTATAATATTTTTTCCTCAAAAGAATGGCTAAAACGTTTTAGAAAAATTATTGCTTACTATAGCCCTGGCGAAGATTTAATCCACCATATAAAAACTAGGAATCCAAGCAAAATAAGCATTGCCCACAGTCTGTGAACTTGGAGACCAAGGATTGAGTACCTGCAAACACTATGTATTATATGAAAATATATTATGTAAAACACCATATAGGAAGCCCTTAGTCAATACATACCATAGATCAATGAACAAGAACACCTCAAGTTGCACCCAAAGTCTTTTATTATAGTAGAAAATGTTAGAAAATTAGAAAGGCGGAAAGATTTTCTTATTCTTGGTAATTACTTGTGATGTTTCTTATTATTACAATTCTTTATATCTTCTTTCTTTTAGTTCATCAAGCAATTACCAAATCGGCAACACATAAAACAATGGACACCAGATGTAGGCACATGCCAGGGAAAAATCCCCCTCTAGGGGAAAGCCTAGTCAAGAAATTCTTCCTTTCAATTGTATTCTTTGAGACTCTTCACCCTAGACCAAGGCCAGACCTTCCCTCCACACCAAGCCAGCCTCCGGAATTTCGACCCCTTTCCAGCAACTTCGACCAGGCAGCGACTTTCGGCAACATACGGCTTCTAGCAACGATGAAACTTGGAAGACTTCGATCTCCCAATACAGATTCCGAAACACAGAGAGAGAGGCACCAAAATTTCGTTTTTCTTCTCCTTAGACTTCCGAAAAATCACACTTTTTTCGACTTCCCAACAATAGACTTCAAACTTTTTCACAGCTTCAAGGGATATCGAACTACTTGAGAGAGTGTGCTACAAATGAATTGGAATTGCTTTCTATTATATGCTCTAGGTGAGGTTGAATAGGTGTCTCTTGGGCCTACATGAGTCGACTTGATCTCTTCTAGGTCGACTTGGTGTGGAGGTCACATAATTCATATTTTACTCAATATTAAACTTTTTTACATATTCGAAAGCCCAAGAAGGGTCTATTTAAATGTACAATGACTCTATTAACTTAGAATAAATCCTAGAAGTCCAGAATGGGGTCTTTTACCTAAAACATGGTGACCCAAGCATGAAACCCATGCTTTAATAAGTCATAATAATAATAATAATAATAATAATAATAATAATAATAATTTTCTTTATTCTTTTGACAAGTACATTACAAAAGGACTCAAGTATATTAAATGAAGATCAGACCTAGTTATATTTTCCAACACTCCCTCTTAACTAGGGAGGTATTCATCATATACATATATAATGGAAGATCTCATACTATATGAACAATGAAGAACTTTAAGCACCACAATGCCATGGACTAGATTCCTGACTAGGGCAATTTATCCATTGGTCACTCAACAATTTAGGCACCGCAATGCCACGGACTAGATTCCTGACTAGGGAAATTTATTCGTGTGGGACTAAGATGGACTCAAGCTTTCAGCCACTTTAGGTACCATTAGGCTTACTTGCTAACCATCAACCTTGGTAACTAGGTGTGTATCTGAGGTCAAAACTCCATGGCCAACACCACCCTCCCAACTTTGGAACCTAGACATCAACACAAAGTGCCGACCAAATGTCCTCCAAGCAATGCTTCACTTGCAAAGCCTCAACACTCCTTGATCCAATAGATCAAGTACAACATATCTCTCCCGATCAAACTGATCAGTAACCAACATGTCATCAAAAAACTTCGAGAGATTCACCTGTACAAACACAACCCCAATCAATAATATACTTTCATATGTACATAAACAAATACAAACCTCCAAGGTCTTTCAGACATCTTGATGTTGCTTCTCAACTTTTCATAGTAGAACTATCAACTGAATCTTTGGCAGAAGATTCCTTAATCATACACTTTCCTTTCCTACTTCTCATACAATAACATATTCTTTAGCAACATTCTCCAATTTTCTTCTCTCACTTCATGGCTTTCACTAAGACTTATGATTGTTAGTCCTGGTCTAGTGTATGAAACATGGAGTAGAGAATTATATGTGTCACTCCCTCTTAATTAGAGGGGATCTAATCATTCTTGTACAAATATTATTCTCAACCATCCTCTTTATCCAAGGGAGATTTCATCCAGGCTCCCTCCTAAATTAGGGAGTTCTACTACTTCTTTACGAAATCAGAGAATCTTTCGTGGCTTCGAACCATTTCATCAGAGTTATCTCATCCTTATCATGCTTATCACATCAACGAACATCTTCACCATATTGAAGATTGTGTACCTACACAACTTATGTAGCAAGTACAACCAAATCTATAGAAGCATGAAGTTAGCTATATCAGAGTCACGGAAGAATTTCAACTTTATACATATCAGATACCCAAGCAAGAGACATATACTCTTCAACATTTTGCTAGGGACCTTGTCATAAACCCTAGACTACTTCATAACAAATTTCATTCTATCCAGGGTTTCAATGTTTCATACCTTACTACAATATATAAAAAACCCTAGAAACAATTTCCAGAATTCAAGATGACAAAAGATTAGTTCTGTCATATAGCGATCCCTAAAATAAGTCAAAAGAAAAATATCTAATAACTTTCATAAATCATATTATTAGACAACCCACAAGGATTTCATACAAATCCTAGATTTCATACAAGATAATCAAATCAAAGGTCAATCACAACTCGGTCATTATCATGATCAACTTCCACTAGGGTTAGTTGCAGACCCTAGATTTTCAATCAATCATCAAAACTCAAATTTCAGCAATCTTACACAAATCTCAGAACATCAGATATTTTTACTTCTACTAAGGTTTAGCTCCAAAACCCTAGAATTTCATTTTCACAACCTCAACAATAGATCTTTCAGATTGTTACATCACTCATACTAGACAATCTAACTACTACTAGGGTTTAGCTATAAAAACCTAGATTTCCAAATATCATCATCCTAGAATCTCAGAAAAGGACTTATTAAATCCCAAAACTTATGATGAAGTGAACAAAGTTCCTTCTCAAGTTAAATACTCCAAAAGACTTGGAATATAAGAATATCCATGAGGATACAAATATTATATTAAAATGTATGATGAATGAGTTGATTGGTGAATGTTACGAATGAGGCCTGTTTATATACCTAGACAGGTGCCTCTTCACAAAAGGTCATGTTTCATCAGACATGCTCTTTCAACCTAATTAATAATTAACTAATTAATCATTATTTATATTATTTTATTCATTACATTGCCTTCCTCTTCAAAAAGCTTTGTCCTCAAATCTTGTTGCTGAAAGGCCTTGATTTATGTTCCTGCTACAAACGTCTTCTCGTCTTGGGGCAGTGATCCTTGTCGATACAAGTTGATATGATCCTCTAATTGACAAACAAAAATGTCGCACTGAGAATGGATCGGACCATCCTAAATCAATCTTCTGTGGAATCTTACGACGACTTGAAACTTGTGATGAATTATCGCTTGAGTGGATTGCACTGACATTAGTATTCTTCAAAACATCAACTTGTTATTTCTGTTCTGAATACATAGCTTGGTCGAGTTGTCTGCTCCTGTGATTTGGATGTCGATAGGGAACTTTTTCGGTTAGATTTTCCCTTATCTTGTTTATGTCATCTCCTTGATTTTTTTGAAGTACTTGATTTCCTTTATCTATGGATGTTGAAAGGTTAATTTCTAGATCTTCACTTGAATCTTTTGTTGTTGGAATTGCAACTTCTGAGTACATATTTACTTCATCTAGTTTGTCATTTTCTTGAGTTGCGATATTGACTAGATCTGGGTTTGAATTTTTTCTTCAATATGGACTAAAGACTTTGATACTTCTTCTTGAGTAAGTTTTTCTAACTCGACATTAAGTAGATTATTGTCACTTTTGAGCTTCTTTATTTGCGTAACAAGGTTTTGATTATGATTCCTTAAACGTAAAATCTCTTCGTTTTCTGAATTGTTGACTTTATCCTTAGTATTCTTCTCTTCATCTTTTAAACTTTTGCTTTGTTCTAATAAATTTTTATTAAGGTACTTTAGATGTAAATTTTCCTCTTCTTGTTCTGATAAGTGTTTCTTTAGTTTCTTCTTTGTGACCTCAGTCTTCTTGACTTGTCCAATTAATTTTTCAACATGGTCCTTGAGGTGAGAAATTTCTTCGTCCTTTTCCATTACTTGTTTGTAATGTATATCTGCAAGATCTTCATATTCTTATTGTAACACTTTATTGTTTTGCCAAAATTCGACTATTATGTCTTTCTTTTGATCTTTCAACTGCAATTTCTCGGTACATGGAGTTACATCGTTTTGTAGGGGTGATGAGGGGTGTTTTTCTTGTAATTTAGATTATGTCTTCTTCACTTCCTTATTAAAATCTGTATGTCGTTTCCCAACTGTTGCCATTAATTCTTTCATCTATCTTGCTAATGTTTGTTTTTTCGTGTGACTTAGAAATTCAACTAACGTAAAAGATTTGTAACATTTTGTGCAAACAACATTTTGATTTCTGAATGATTCTTGACAATTAGGATATCCTTCTGAACAAAAAGGACATGTTGCAAAGAAACCATGGTTCTTTGTGGGAATCATCTTCTTCTTCTTCTTTTTTATGTATCTCGCTTTTTCTTTTTCCTTTTTATATTTTAAATAATGGCTATAACCTTCAAACTTTTATTACTCCAATCTTTGGTAATGAATCCTTCACTAATATACATTCAATCTTTGGTAATGAATCCTTCACTAATATTCTTTTTTTAAAAAAGGCTCAAATTATTTTATATATGTATATATTCATTTTTTAAATAATTTTTTTAGAATATAATGATTTATCTCCTTTTCCACTTTTCCAATACTTAAACCTTTAATAACCTCTTTTTCATTTTATATACCTTCGAGCTTTAATAATGATTCCTTAACATTTTAAGAAATCCTTAATAATATTTTTCCTTTCGTTTTTTTTTTTATAAATTACTTCCTTGATTTCTTTTTATGAAATCTTCTTTAATTACTAAGAAGATATTTGACTTTCATAATAGTTTTTTTTTTAAACCTTACTTTTCCTTAATATTAATTGCCTTGATAATTCCTTATAATACTCCCTTTATATAACCTTAAATATAGTCTTCTTTTAGTGATGAGTTCTTTGACTAAGTAAATTCTAGTTTTATTTAGTTATTTTTACTTATAATTTTTTTTTTTAACTTTTTTTTTTTTTTTTGAAAAGTTACAACCCTAGTGAAACGTGGCTATTCACCTATATTCACCTATAAAATATATGTCCACTTATTTGTATTTGACTTGGTTAATTTTCTCCACATAAAAGTAAACTTACCATTCACACAAAGATTTTTTATTCCTTTTGTTCTTATTTTACCTTGAAAATACCATGGGAAATTACCATGGCTTCTAAAACCACGAGCTTGTAAACCACTTGAAGAAGAATCAAAATAACCTTATCTACTCTTCCTTCTCTTACGTATAGTTTTTTTATCATGCATTTTTTTTCAATAATGTAGAACCATTTTTTTTAAAACTTTCCTACTCTCTTTTATACATATATATTTCTTCCTTTTTCTTAAATTTTCCCTCTCTTTTTTTTGTTATATATATATATATATATATATATATATATATATATATATCTTCCCTTTTTTTTTCTTCAATTTTTTATTATGGCCAAAGGCCTATTGGCGAATCCGGTGAAATGGAGAATCTCCAACACTGGTGTAGCGAAACACTTCAGTTATGACGTCAACCAAGTTGACGACGAGTTAAAGGCCAAAGGCCAGTGATCAGAGAACGAAGCTTTGATACCAAATGAAGTGAAGAAAGTTCCTTCTCAAGTTAAATACTCCAGAAGACTTGGAATATAAGAATATCCATGAGGATACAAATATTATATTAAAATGTATGATGAATGAGTTGATTGGTGAATGTTACAAATGAGGCTTGCTTATATACCTAGACAAGTGTCTCTTCACAAAAGGTCATGTTTCATCAGACATGCCCTTTCAACCTAATTACTAATTAACTAATTAATCATTTTTTATATTATTTTATTCATTACATATGACCAACAATAACTAGGTCAACACACATATCTAGGAATTCATAATCATGCATAGGCATTTCATATCATGTGTTAGTCAAACCCAACTTCGCAAAGATCAATAAGAGTTAGACAATGGATTAGACTAGGTTTTGATCAAACAAACACACACATACCAAGGAAAATATTTCTAAGACATTATAAGGGTCTTTCTTACAGTTTCCACCAAACCTTAATGAGCTAGAGTTTCAATGTAGAAACATAGCAAACCCAACATTACCAGAACTTCAAAGGGTCGAGATTTTAGACCTTATCATTCAACCCTAACAAGTTAGGTTTTCCTGATCATACCAAAATCCCAAACATGACTTTATAGCATTTCACAATATCCCTAAGCTTTTTTAGGGTTTCTGACATTCACATTAAGATACCCTTCGGTTAGGGTTTTCCAGAACCTGTCTAGGGTTCTACAAAATGAGTTAAGAATATGAGTGGGGTGGGTAGATTTACCAAGTGATGAATCACCGAAAATAAGAATCAATGTGATTCACTATAGATGGACACAACAATGTTAGTAATAGATTGTCAATTGAATAAACATTTATCATAAAGAAGTAAATGTTTTAAAGCATACCTTTGTTCCTTGACAAAACTTGTCTTGAGAGGTCTTCTTGATACTCCTTGAGAATATAGTAAATGTTTTCTTAATCAAGATAATAGAGGGAGAAAGGTGAAAAATTAAATAAGTACATGAAACCAATAACTGAAAGGAAATGAGATACTTATATTTGGGAGTTGTTGAGGGCTCCCTCCAAAGCTTGTGGGATACCTATAAACTTATAAAACGATAAAATGTCTTTTCCAAAATATGTTTCAAACCTATAAATCCTAAAACATCAGAAATAAGATATCTAAAGCTACAAACAAAGAACTTAGCAATGAAAGTCCCTAATGTCAGGTTCCTTAGGCATGAATTTCTTTGAGTCTCCTTCTTCAACAATGTTGGTTTGATCCTTTTCTTTTTTCTTGTTTCTTGGATTGTCGAGACAATCACTCCTATAGTGAACCTTCTTATGGCATTGATAGAATTTTAATTTAGACATGTCAACTTTCTTCTTTGGTCCTTTCGACTTCTTTCCTCTATGTTGAGCAATGTAGGCATTTGATACTTCATCAGGATTGGCAACTAATGATATCATTAATTCTTCCTGACGGCAGACAGTCCATAGTTCTTCAAAAGTGGGAGATACCTTCCAACTGTTAAGTCCTGCAGCAAATGCATTCCAAGTAGGTGGAAATCCTAATAGGGCAGTGATCACGAGTTCTTTGTCTGGAACAATTTCATTAATGGCCAAAAGTTCATCCCTGATTATTGCTTTCTTCACAAAGAAGGAGGCCACTGTGTCTCTGTTAGTCATCTTTGTAGTTCTTAGCTCATTCTTCAAACTTGCTACTTGACCAATGTTCTTAATAGTGAATAGCTTTGACAAAGCTTCATACATTTCCTGAGCATGGTCGATGTTGGCTATGAACGGGACGAGGTGGTCCTTTATTCCTTCTACCATTAGAGTCATGGCCACCAATTCTTGTTCTCTGAATTTTTCTTTTTCATCATCACTGGAATTCTTTGTAGGCTTCTTTACATTTCCTTTGACCAAGTTCAATACCTTATTCTTTTCAAGGATGAGGTAAATTCTCTTCTTCTAGGACCAGTAGTTTGAGGCTCCTTCAAGTTTGTTTTCTCCCTTGATTGTGTTAGACACCTTCTTAGAATGTAGAAGATTCCTTCCATAAGATGATCCTTCAAATGTGTTGAAGAATGCCTCTTTCTTCCTTCTTCACCAAAGCTATGATACCATGTTAGAAAATCTGAAAGGAAAAAATGTTTTCTTATTCTTGATAATTACTTGTGATTTTTCTTATTATTACGATTATTTATATCTTCTTTCTTTTAGTTCATCAACCAATTACCAAAGCGACAACACATAAAACAATGGTCACCAGATGTAGGACATGCCAGGGCAAAACCCCCCTCGAGGGGAAAACCCAGTCAAGAAATTCTTCCTTTCAATAGTCTTCTTTCAGACTTTTCACCCTAGACCAAGACCATACCTTCCCTCCACACCAAGCCAGCCTCCAAAATTTCGACCCCTTTCCAGCAACTTCCGACAACATACAACTTTCGGCAATAGTGAAACTTGGAAGACTTCGATCTTCCAATCCAGAGCCCGAAACAGAGAGAGAGAGGCACCAAAACTTCATTTTTCTTCTTCTCCTTAGACTTCCCAATACTCGCACTTCTTTCGACTTCCCGACAACAGACTTCGAACTTCTTCACGACTTCAAGAGATATCAAACTGCTTGAGAGAGTGTGCTACAAATGAATTCAAATTGCTTCCTTTTATAGGCTCCAAGTGAGGTCGAATAGGTGTCTCTTTGGCCTACATGAGTCGACTTGATCTCTTCTAGGCCGACTTGGTGTGGAGGTCACATAATTCATATTTTACTCAATATTAAACCTTTTTACATCCTTCAAAATCCTAAGAACGGTGTTTTTAAACATACAATGACTCCATTAACTCAGAATAAATCCTAGAAGACCGAACGTAGTTACATTTTCCAACAGAAAAAATAGTTCCGAGTGGGACAATAATTTACAAAGTGCTTCAACAACAATTTTAGCCAGAGATAAAGATGACTAGAGACTCAACTGACTCTTTAATTTATAGATAAATCCTCCAAGTGGAAAAATAACGGCTAGTTTCTTTGATCCTTGTCAAAATAATCTTGGCCATTGATAAACACTTCAAGATATTTTAATCTTGGCCCTTGGTTTTTTTATTTTTGAGGAATTTTCGAATTTAACATTTCATTCTATTTTAATTAGCTCAAAATTAATTATTTTGAGCTAATTTCCTCAAAAATTTGACTTTTACTTAACCACCAAGGTCCAAGGGTCCAAATTTTCTTGAAAGATACAATATTCCCTAGATGGAGAACCTTTAAAAATTGATTATTTTATGACCCACGAATTTTTCCACTTGGAGAATTAATTTTCCTAAAGACCATTTAACTTGACTCTAATTAATTAATTTTCTAGCTTAGGATTTAATTTAATTTTATTAGAAAATTTAATTAATTTGCACATGAGGGGATTTAATTATTTTTCCACTCTCTAATACATAAGATTTTAACACACATTTGATAGAACCTCAAGACATATAACCCATCTGCGACACAACATGATCTAGTAGACCAAGTGATTTGTAATAAAATAATTAAGGCAGTTAGCTTAAATTATTCCCAAAGCACTTTTACATTTGCTCGACTTAAAACATTAGGACTCACCTAAGATTTCGACAATAAATTTCACTTTAGATTTGGGTGTTTAAGCTGGAGGGGAAAAAACTCTTTTGATTAGTCGTGTTTGAAAAATACAAGTAATCAACGAGGTTTAAAAAGCCTCCTAGGATGAAATTCATCAGCAAAATCATAGGCTTACCTAGGTTGTTACATATACTCAAGGTCTTACTAGGATCATTTACATCATATAACTTGCAGAATGGGTTGACCGTGACACATGGACTACTGATAGGTGATTTTATATTTGTTGAAAAAATAGGCACTTTCCCTTCCTTGGAGCTTTGACAGTTTGAGTGCAACAAGAGGCACACTGACGGGGCCTACAACGTTATTATCCCAGCAGAGGCTGTGGATTACTAGAGGGCTCGAGGGCCAGATTGTTGTTGGGATCCAAGCAGTGTTTCCCATCACATCATAGAGTCGGTGGGTGACAATAGTAGCTGTGTGATGGATCCTATGATTGGGCACACGCACATTTTCAGATCTACATCAGCATTAGTGACAGGATGGTTTGATAGGAGAGAAGGAAAATTTCACGAGTCATATTGGCATATTGATTGAGCGTGGGATCACAGGGTGATTAGCCTACTCTGGAAAGAGTTCGTACGAGGAGGTGGCATCGATAGGCCACTGGAAAGGGCATCATATGGAGACAGTGCCATCCCATTGATGTACTAGGCACTGGAGCTACTGAGGTTCAACAGGGTAGCGTTATGCCCGATTGGATTTGAGGAGTTGGGCCATTTAGGTGTACCTGGGCAGATGAGGAGGTGTAGATCACTTTGTGGTGGGTGTACTAGCAGAGTGGTGGATGCATGGGTGCATGCGAGATGCCCTATGGTACATGGTGGCATGGCATTGAGCGTTGGTGTCCAGTGGTGCATGGAGTTGTGCCACGGAGTTCAAGGCTATGTAGAGGAGTGCAGGGGTATGTTTTTGTGTGCAACACAACATAATGATGTGCAACAGGTTGTTGGGGTGGTGCTGCTAGAGAGATACCCTGACGAGGGCATCAGGCACACCATTGGGTTTGGCACACTCAAATTTGGAGAGCGAGTTGATCACAAGGCCGACCGTGAGCTTCCCTTTATCACTCTCCAACATTGCACAATGACACAGGGGACTTGTTAGTTTTTGTAGCATCGAATGTGTTCTAGCCACGAAATTTGGTGGAGAGGCTAGAATATATATATTCTCCAATACCTAGAAATTGTTTCTGGAAATTCCACATAGAGACGACTTAATTAAAATAATTAATCAGTTTTAATATTTCCTAAGTCTAAATTTAGGAAATATGATTAATTAAAAGGTATTAATTAAGTCAGGTGCAAATCTTCTAGAAAAATGCATGTATTGAGTTCTAGTTAATCTTAGCCATCGATTAAGTTTTAATCGTGGTCGTTGATGTCTCAATCATTGCAGTTACTAAGTGAAGTAGGATGTTGCCTACAAACCAGTAGAGAGAATTGGTGTTTCTTGAAGGTTGGTGCCTAAAATCAGCAAAGGGGATTGGTGTCTCCTATAAGTCGGTGCCTACAAAGTAGCAGAGGGGATTGGTGTCTCTTGTAGGTTGGTGCCTACAAGATCTTTCATATAGAGAAGTTTTGTGGCTTTCTCCCATAATTTGTTCCATGTATATCTTCTTCTACTTGTTCAATTTATGAGATTGATGTTTTATGATGATTGAATGAGTTTAAATAAGTAAAAATTGGCATTATACAAATTCTCGCCCTCTCAATATAATCGTGAATCCAAAAAGTATTGAGATAAGTGGGTTGCCAAGATTCAAGAGTATGATTTAGAAATAAAGCCCACTAAAATCATAAAGGGATAGGGATTGGCACAACTTTTAGCAGAGAGTAACGAAAAATCTCTTGGGATCAACACGGTTAATGTAGTCACTCTAGAATTAGAGTAGCATGAATGGCACACATATATGGTCTACTATCTCAAACATTTGGCTAGTCCCAAGCGCCTTTAAGAGCACAAGAAATAAGCATTAAGGTTGAAGGCCTTAAATGATAGCTTCATAGAGCAATTTTTGGGAAGGAGGAATCTCAATGGTTTGGTTTTGAGATGTGTTAGCCTAAATGAAGCTACAAGTGTTAGCATCACCATTATAAGCACAAGAAATGCAAGTCTAAAGCCCTGTAAAATCCCTGTGGGATGATCATTATGTGAGAGTGTGTTCTAGATCCCCATTGGTGGATGATCATGGCTAGTATTCTTAGCTTCCTCTCCATGGTGCTTGGTTTTATTGCACTACTGACATCTCCTTGGTGGGTGGTAACTCCCTGCCTTGATGGGCATTCATATGTCATAGGTTGGTATGCAGGCATCCTAGAGGTGTATCTACTAGGAATCATGCTTTATTAGAACACTTGGTGTCTAACCGCATAAAAGTGATTGCTTGTTGTACTTTTCCCTTCATTTTCCATTTGATCTTGGTGCACATTTTTGTTCCCCAGATGGTTGTCTTATTGATTCTATAGGCATTCCTTCGTCTTTGTGTCATCATCATGTAACAATTCTTCAACATGGTAGTCTCACATTTTCCAACTATTCGTAGTTTCAAAGGAAATTTTCGGATCCCAATATGTAGATTCTTGGGGCCAAAAGTCAACAAAGGCTCAGATTGATCGACAAAATTTCTCCTTGCCATGCCACACGAAATTTTTCAGAAATGATGAATCAAAAGGAATTCATGCTTAGTTAAAGGGGTTCATCGTCCTTTCATGGCATGTGTGGGATTTTGATAGGCTTTTGGAGGTCAAATCTTGCTCAAATGGGTTAAATGAGTAGTCAAAAGGCATCTATAATTTTTTTTCAAGAGAACCCGTGCTCCATAATTTTCATATCAACAAAGACGTTGGAGATCTACACTTGGGGTCACTTTTCTAGGGGTTGTCCACACATGTGGAGGCTAGGAGAGCCTTCCAAGCCAATCAAAGGAACTTTTTGACGAAGGAAAGATTGTAAAGTCAAGCAATCAAGTTTATCCAAAGCAAAAAGCAAGCTACCAAGAAAAAGGAAGGAAGCATCTTTTTTCAAGCAAAAGGGATAAAGTTGACTTCACAAAAGAGGAAGTTGAGCCTTCCAAGGCAAGATATTGAAGGTTCAAAGGAAATTTAAGGGAATGTTGGACATCAAGTGGACAAAATATAGCCGTTGAAGGTTGAGAGAGCATTTTCTCCAAGCAAAAAACCTTTCTTCAATTCAAATCATCATTTTTCTCTATTTTACATCACTTCATTTATTGGGGGTTTTATGACCCATTTTTGAGCTTGGAAAGTCATTCCCATGCTTCATGGAGGTTCCTTGACTTGTGGCATGGGCATGGGTCTTCATTTAAGACATATTTTGAAAGATCATGAGTATTATTTGAGATTGTATTGGAGTTGTTTTGAAGGTGCTTCCTCCCTTTTGCAGGGGATTTTGCATGTAAAAATTATTTTGTCATCATAAAAAACAGATTTAAATTTTTGACTTAGCTCCAAGTATCTTGTGGATGAAAAAACACCCTTTTTGGGCAGCAAAAGAAGGATAGATGTTGAGAGCCTCATCTATAAATTTGGAGTTGTCCATCCTTAGCAAACAATGTTGTGAAAATGTGAGATCATTAATACCATATTAATAACTCTTTGATGCAACAACTTGTCTTCAATTTTTGAATTGAATTTTATATTCTCTTCTTTGCTCTTGCAAATATATTTTAACCTTGTGCTTCATAAGATATTTTGCTTGTTTTTTTTAAGTTATGCAAATTTAGTGGATCGATCCATTGAGGGGTTACTTAGTCACTTGGGTTAGGATGCTAAGCCTCATTTTTTTCTTGTTGAGTTGGGGCTTTTGAAATATGATTTTTAGGCAAATCTTAATAGCAGTTCCTCATTAAACTATTAAATCTCACTAGTCTCATAGTTGATCCATTGGTCATAGGTGCTAGTAGGCTCATTGGAAAGCTATTTTAGTGTACTGGCACTTCCAACCCATATCCGTACTTTATTTGCACATTTTTAGGCTTGTGGTGTTGAGAAATCTTAAGGGCAATGATTAGAGTGATTTCTCGTTACTTGATAACTGCTTGTGATGTCGTTTTACTTATTAGCTTTATTAATTATTATTATGTTGTATATCACAAAAAAACTACCAAAACAAGAAGAACAAGAACACAGAATATAGGTTGCAAGCCAGAGCCAAAACCTCTCCACTTGAGAGGAAAACCTGCAAATCTCTTCTCTTCCTTAAAGATTATTCAATTGACGAATTCCAAGACCTTTAGAGTCTAGACTAAGATCAATACCCTCCAAGACCGATACCAATCTCTCCAGATGATGTGCTTGTGAAAAATCCTAAATCTGGATTCCTACTGCAACAAATGTGAATTACTTCTCCTATTGTTTTCCATAATTATTTCATTATAGTGGAATACCGAAGTAATTACTGAAGCAGTCTACAAAAATAATGTTGCGGAATAAATCGAAGTGCTGAAACAAATTGAACAAAATAAAATGAAAAATATCCACATTTGACACAGTTATTTTTGGACTAAGTCCCCAGAAAAACCCAACTTGGGAAAATTGGTGCAGCAGATCTGAGGGTTTTATATTATTAAGAAGTAAATCTTGAGTACAACTAGGGTGCCAATATCCGGCTCACCCTTAAGAGAAATCTAGACAACTGATGAAATTGTGAGATAGACCTCACTTTGTAGGTCATCGACTAATCTAAACAGCGCTGGTGAAGCCCCTCTCTGCCTCTGCGTGATTGCCTACGCTGGAACTGTGTAACCCTGCATGGGCAAGATGAGGAACTGCATCCCCTCTCTTTGCAACTGATCAAGCTGATCTGAGACTGAGTTTTGGCCCTTCTGGCTCAGAAACCCCAGCCTCTAGCTATCTCCGGACTGACTCTGGAAGGCACTGCGTCACTTCTGCGTGATTTCCTTTAGGGACTGCGTCACCCCTTCAGAAATCTGCGCTGTCTATCTCTGCATCACTGCTGCCTCTCTCTTAAATGTACTCTTGGTCCTCCTGACTAGTCACTGCCTTTGCCCCTCTCTGAATCTGATCACTGAATCAAAATCACATAGAAAACCTTGCCCTAGTGATTCGATTCTGACCAAAAGCTGTGTCTCCTCACACAAACTCGAAAATGCCAAATGCTCAATGTGCTCAATGTGTTTTTCCATAGGCCCCTCACCCTCCTTATATTCTTTCGTTGACCCTTCAACGACCAAGATTAAAACATAATCAAGGGCGAAGATTAACTTGGAGGTGATCCATGACATTATCTAGAAGATTCACACTTAGTTTAATTAATACTCTTTAATTAATCAGTATCCCTAAGTTTAGACTTAGGAAAACATTAAAAAAACAATTAATTAATTTAATTAAACCATCTCTAAGTGGAATTTTCCAAAACCATTTCTGGGTTTTATGGAATACATGTGTCTTAGCCTATATACAAAGTTACAAGGCTAGAGGACATCCGATGCTACCATAAATCAACACTCCCTCTTAGCGAGGAAAGTGCTCTAGCAAAACAACTCAATGTGTTGCTATTTTGACTTCTGGAACATCTACTGCTGTGTTGTTGATGCTCCTCACCAACACTGCACAAGAAAAATGTTGCATCTGTATTGTTGATGACTCTGCATACTGCTTCCAACTACCACTATATTGCAACTCCCTCTGAATTTTGCAACCATGCTGCTGCACTACGTGAGCATTGCTCTACATTGCATGAGCACTACTCTGCACTGTGCTGCTGCATTGTTGCATTGTTGCTAATAGAAATAGAAAAACATTCGAAATTGTACAAGTAAATCTGCAACTGAAAAATAAGACTGACTGCTGCTAGCTTCTGCACTAGCTCTCTAAAAACACTGTGCTATCGCTGCTCTGCACCGCGTGAGCACTGCACTGCACTGCGCTGCTGCTGCTCAACTACTGATGTTGTTGCTTCCTGTCTACGCTAATCAGGTTCTAGTATTATTGGCTACTGCATTGTCTTCTCATCTTCTGCTGCAACTGTCCATCTTGCTACTGTCTTTAGGCTGCCGTAGCTCACATGTGATCCAAGAGTCCGGAAATACTCTAGGATCCTGCCAATTGTAAATTCTGGATCTACAACTCCAAGTCAGCCCATTTCTCTCCTTTCAGAATATGAGCTAGCATAGCACAATCTCTTTTCGCCTCAATCTTGGCAGCTCCGGCTTGAGGATCTTGCTTCTCCTCTTTATCCTTTTTCTTAAGAGGACACTGTGTGGCATAATGTCCCATTTCCCCACACCTGAAGCACTTGATCTTGGACATATCTTTCTTCTTTTGCTTCTGTTGCCCCTTTGATGCAAGGGCAATGTTATCTTCTTCCTCCTTCTTGACTTTCGAACCGCTGCTGCCATCCTCCATATGGATTTTGAGGAGGTCTCTCCTCAACTCTTATTGCTGCAAGGCTGTCCACATCGCTTCCCATCCTGGAAGCTTTTCTCTGCCCAGAATGCTCTGGACAAAGACCTGATAGTCTTCTGAAACAGAGTTCAGAGTGATCCTTACCAGCTATGAGTCTCTAGCTGACAGACCCCACTGCTGACAAACCCCACTGTTGACAGCTGGTCTCGGTTATCCTGAATACGAGACAGGAAGGAGTCAAAACGCTCTCCCTTCTTCATCCTGGTATTACGCATCTTCTTCTCCAGATACATCTTCCGTTGTTCGGAAGATCCTTGGTATAGCTTTTCCAGCCCTACCCACATTTCTCTAGTAGTGCCCTTTGCTGCTATGTGAGGTACGATGTGATCTTTCACACCATCTAGGATCAACCGTTTGGCTCTTGCCGTGCTTTTCTTGAAGGCTCTTAGATGTGCTGCATCAAGTGGCTCTGTAATTGTGTTGTCAATGAGGGCCTTTAGATCATGCTCATCAAGGAGAAACTCAATCCTTGATTTCCAAATAACATAGTTGGAGGCACCCTCAAATCTATCTTGGTCACGCAATCCGTTGTTGGCCATCTCTTCAGCTATCAATTTCTTCCTCTAACCCTTTGCTCAGCTAGACTTATGCATTCCTTGTGGAGTAAGTCACTGCTTTGGTTGCTCCATGGGAGAAACTGAGATTCTTTGAGTAAGAAACTCTTTGAGGTTAAGAAATCCCCAATCTTTGTTTTCCAGAAATTTTCTGATGCTTATGCACCAGCACTCACTGTTGTGCAGTAGCTACGTCCTTCAGCTACACTGGTCTGCTACGCTGCCTCTTCTGCGACTGAAAAAGCTTACCCCTCTGTCAACTCTCTCAGAGGTAGCCTTTTTTGCGTTGGATTGCCCTCCTGGCTTGGATAGTGTAATTTCTGGGAGGGTCTGCTATTGCTTATGAGATCCCATTCTCTCCTACTGATCTGCTGGTTCACCCTTGTTTCTCCTGCACTTCAGCTTGAATAAGCTCTGATACCATGTGAAAAATCCTAAATCTGGATTCCTACTGCAACAAATATGAATTACTTCTCTTATTATTTTCCATAATTATTTCATTACAGTGGAATACCGAAGTAATTACTGAAGCAGTCTACACAAATAATGTTGCGGAATAAATCTAAATGCTGAAACAAACTGAACAAAATACAATGAAAAACATCCACATTTGACACAGTTATTTTTGGATTGTCCCCGAAAAAACCCAACTTGGGAAAACCAGTGCAATAGATCTGAGGGTTTTATATTGTTAAGCAACAGAATCTTGAGTACAACTAGGCTGCCAATATTCGGCTCACCCTTCAGAAAAAATCTAGACAACTGATGAAATTGTGAGATATACCTCACTCTGCAGGTTCCCAACTAAGCTAAATAGCGCTGGTGAAGCCCTTCTCTACCTCTGCGTGATTTCCTACGCTGGAACTGCGTAAGCCTGTGTGGGAAAGCTGAGGAACTGCGTCACCTCTTGTAATATTCCCAAATTTTCCACAAGATAATTGGAATATTAGAGTTATTAATTTTCATAATTAATTAAGTAAATAAGAGGGTTTAGGGACCCACAAACCTCAAAGATGAATAAGATCCACTTTTTGATGTGTGAATGTGGATTAATTAGACATAGATCTACATAATGGAGTAGTGGAGCAACTTCTAATGTGAATGGAGTGGAGATCATGTCTCATTAATGAGATGGATCATGGAGGGAATCTAATGTAAGATCATAGAGCATTCATGATGAAGTGATGGAGGAAGTAGTGCATTTAATGCACACATGATGGAGAGGGTGCACATTGCATGTAGACATGATGGAGGACTTGGAGAGACAGCACAGTCAAACATGGAGGATTATGTCCACATGCATGCACAGCGCAGTTTAGAGGTGGGCCAAGGCATGGGAAGGCTCATAAACTATATAAGGGAGATGAAAGCAACATAGAAGGGAGGCTTTAGATTATTGATGTGTGATCTATTTAGATCTGGATTTGTCATTTGACATTCCAAGCATGCTTGAGCTATTTAGCTAAGTCTGCGGTGTTGTTTAGCACAGGGTGTTTCCGAGTAGATATCCCACCCTTACCCACGGGGGATTTGTGTGCCTACTCTGGGAAGGTTTTCTATTGAGCTACATTCATCATCAGGCATTGGTGCCATATTGTTCCTACTTTCTGCAGCCCATACATCTTCAGAAATAACGCATTTCTGCATTAGGGTTTGAGAGGAGGAGGTTGTCCTTCAATATTTCAATTGAGGAACCGGTGAAGGATTCATCCTATCACCTTGAGCTTCAACATCAGCCTCCCAGTGCTTCATATCTATATCAGGCATCAGGGCATCTATTATTCATCTCCCAGCAACAACATTTCCATCAGGAATTGTGCAGTCCATTCTGGTAGATCCAAGGGAGAAGGGAAGTTGATAGCATTTCAGCTAGTAATCCAGTGGAGGACCATTCCTTCACATTGTATTCATTGTTTCCATCATTTTTTAGCTGATTTGCATATCTTAGCAACAGGCTAGAGAGCCTCCATCCTTGACAATGCAGTTTTTGTGAGCAGTTGTGTAGCAGTAGCTACAATCTTCAGAGGAGGATTGAGGAGCTAGATCTTGAGCTTCTAGCTTAAGGATCTAGTGAAGGGATCAACCCTTCAAGCTTAGATCTGGTTGTACGTCATATTGCAGCCATCATATGATCAGTTCTAGCTTCAAATCTGCATAACCCAGCAGACCAGGGATCAAACCCCAAGAGGGTAAATTTCCAATCTCATAGATCTAGAATTTCCTTTCTAGGTTATCTTGGGTTGCCATCATAGAGCCCAGATCTAGAATCTTGGCATCATCAAAGCTCCATATTTCCATAGATCTGCATTTACCTATTCAACCAACAGTCATATGTCCATCATCTGCTGAAGGGACAGCGCAGTATTTGCTTCCAGCAGCTCTCCAGTTACGTAGTGCCTACTTTGGCATGTTTTCAGGGTCCTTCTAGCCTATGTATTTGGCTTGAGTGCATCTATTTGAGCACTGTTGTACTATTTATCCATCTCCAATAATAATAAAAGGGCTCATCTATTCTGTACATTCTATGATTGTTCAATCTTTACATGTACATTTTCTGTGTTACAAATATTGTGTTTGTGTATCAATGCATTATTCCATTTTGGGAATATTAAACCTCTCTCTGTAATTGATCAAGTTGATCTGAGACTAAGTTTTGGCCCTCCTGGCTAGGAAACCCCAGCCTCTAGCTATCTCAGGACTGACTCTGGAAGGCACTGCATCACTTCTGCGTGATTCCCTTCAGGGACTGTGTCACCCCTTCAGAAAACTGCATTGCCTCTCTCTTCGTCACTGCTGCCTCTCTCTGAAATGTACTCTTGGTGCTCTTGACCAGTTACTGCCTCTGCCCCTCTCTGAATCTGATCACTGAATCAAATTCACTTAGCAAACCCTGCCCTAAGTGATTCGATTCTGACCAAAAGCTGTGTCTCCTCACACAAACTCGAAAATGCCAAATGCTCAATGTGCTCAATGTGTTTTTCCATAGGGCCCTCACCCTCCTTGTATTCTTTTGTTGGCCCTTTAATGGCTAAGATTAAAACATAATCAAGGGCTAATATTAACTTGGAGGTGATCCATGACTTTATCTAGAAGATTCACACTTAGTTTAATTAATACCCTTTAATTAATCAATTTCCCTTAGTTTAGACTTAGGAAAACATTAAAAAAATGATTAATTAATTTAATTAAACCATCTCTAAGTGGAATTTTCCAAAAACATTTCTGGGTTTTATGGAGTACATGTGTCTTAGCCTATATACAAAGTTACAAGGCTAGATCACATCTGATGCTACCATAAATCAACAATGTTATCCTTGATCCAGTCAAACCCAGTCAAATATTTTCCAGAAGCACAACTTCGACCTTCTGTTACAGAATTTCGGCCTCCACTGCAGACCTGAAATTTTTGGCCCTCCTCCAGCTGTTGCTGCCACATGTGTGAGCCTCGATTAGCCTTCCAAGGCTTCCTTAGACCTTCTCTTGGATTTCTCTAGCTTCTGGAACTTAAGGATGACCTTTAGTGACCTTCACTTGATCTTCTTGTCTTTTTTTCTCCAAGATCGAACTTGAAGATGAAAACCCTAGATTTGTTGTAGAAACCCTAGTCCTCCTTCACACGTGTGAGAGAGAAATATCCCAAACAAAAGTCTTATTCTTCCTATTCCTTCTTCAATGCCTTCTTCCTCCTCCTCCTTTGCTAGAATGAGTGATGGAAGAATGTGCTTCAAGGAGGTCAAGTTTCCTCCTTTATATAGGCTCTTCAATGCTGACGTGGTTCTTCCTTTTAGGCCGACTTGCTAGCTGCCAGGCCGACTTGGTCTTGGAGGGTATTTTGACACTTTTAAAGACAAAAATAATTTTCGTTACAAGTTACAGTGTGCCCAATGGGATCTTCAATTTATGACAATGACTCTTTTGACTTCTTGAACTAGGACAAATCCTAGAAGCAATTAATGGGTGCTTGACCTATAAAATAAAATACCTTGAGCATGAAACCCATGCTCCAATTCTTTCATTTTATAATCTACAAGAATCAAAAGTACATTTCATATTTATGAAGACCGAACCTAGTTACACATTTTTCAACATTGCCTCTTAACTATGGAGGTATTCATAAATGTTACATGGACATTCTCAATCTGAAGAGATCTCATAAGAAGAGTCAGATTGGTATCCCACCTGTTTAGCATCATATCATCCAACACTGTCATATATCAAGGCCTTGACCAACAACTCTATCTCTTCACAAGATCATAGCGCAATGTGTTAATTTTTTCATATTGTTCTATGTTGTTTCATTTACTTCAACACAATTCAATTCTTCATTAAGCAATGTATACAATTATTAACAATTTTTCCAATCATAAGCAATAACTGAAGATAGAACAATATGTGCAATAACAAAGGAGACAATAGCACAACGACCAAAGACACTAGATTGGTCAAAGACTAGGGAAAAACCCCACAAGGGGGAAAACCCTTTCAAATCTTCTTCTTTTAGATTGTCATAATTTTTTTAAGAAAAGAGTATAATGAGCCCAATACATAATCTTTCAGTAGAGATACATCCAATACAAAACAGAAACCGATTTTCAGAAACATTGTATAGCAAAGAGAAACCTTCCAACCATTAGACAATTGTAGTCAACTGCGGTCAACTGTTAAACCCTAGCTCAGAACCCTAGTCGCACTCATCAAGATATTTTGCATGTGACTGTAACTTCCTGGTCGCTCCCTAAGATACTGTCTGTGAGCGACTATGGTTGTTCTGGTCGCTCCCTGAAGAACTGAAGGCGTGCAACTGAGGAAGAATTCACCCAAACTTGTCTCGGACCCCACTCGCACCCTTGAGGCAAATGTGAAAGTGACTTTACCTCCTAGTCCCTTTCTGAGGCACTACCAGCGAATGACTAGGGATGAAACCTTCCAGATCTACCTCAAAACCCTAGTCGCTCTCTTCAGACTACTGTGCGTGCGACTTTGGCTTCACAGTCCCACTTATAGATGGTGTGTGTGAGCGACTGAGGTTGAGAATTCCCAGTGGCATGCGTGCGATCGGAAAACATAAATTCTAAACACATGCAAGCCTCAAATTTGTAATTTCATACCCTTGCACGAACTTCCTTCGTCAGACCTGTGTGAACCAAAACAATAGAGAAGGAGAAGGTATTGCTTCATCAATGTGTTCAAATGAGCTTGAGGCCTCTTCTATTTATAGGCTTCCATGAGGGTCCACTTGGAGTTAAGGCCGACGTGACTAATTGTAGATGTGTATAGGGCCGGCCTAATCCAATGTACATGAGAGGGTTCATAAATTCAAAATCCAACTTCTGCTTGTCCAAATGTGGTGATCTTTAGGTCGATTTTGTGTTGGAAATGTTGTCATTGATGGCAAAGGAGGAGCACCTGAAATAGCAACAAGGCAAAGAGAGAAGCAAAGTAGCAGAGAGGCAGAGGCAGCAGAGAGGTAGCAGATGTAGCAAAAGAGAGCAGTAGAGTTAGCAAAGAGGCAGAGAGCTATTCAAGGTGCAGAGTAGTGAGGACAGAAGGAGGACCATTGATTTTGAAAAGGGGTCTAGAGTGAAAATCTGTAGAGACAGAGTAGTATTACAGTATTACATGTGCATCGATTGAATTTATTTCTGTGTGCGAATGCCTTGAATCCCCGTGAGCTGGGTATGAGCAAGACTCTGTACTTTGTTTTAAAGGTCTGTTTGTATATCCAGTGATGAGAGCGCAGGTCTGTTTGATTCTTATGGATGGGGTTTTGAATAGCCTACGGTGATTTCGTTGTAATTATAACGGTGGAACAATATCATTGAATCACATTAGAAAGCCACAAAATTGTATAACCCTGCGTGATGGAACTCGATGATTAACTGTGTGAATAATCTCTGTAATTGGGGTTTAATTGATGTTCTATATCTGATAAAAGAAGGTCGATGTTGAGTGATGAGGTAGCTAATATCGATTTGGGGGGTATTGAGGAGTGATACACAGGGTTGAGCCGATTGGGATTTCCCTGAACTCTATTATATAAGAATCCTAGAATGAAGTCTTAAGTCAAAGAGAAATGGGTAAGGTATGACTCGGGGGGTTGAATTGGAAACAGTCTCCAATAAGAAGAACTGGAGTAGAGATATAGTGAGAACACGATTTAGAATCAAGAAAATCGTGAAGGAAGTATCGAGACCTGAATAGGAGTCAGTCTCAGTGTTGGAGGAATGGAACCAGTGAGAAAATGGTGTATAGAACCTGGTCCTATGTAGAAGAGTGTTGATTAAACCAGAACCGAACCCAGTGTAGACCGTTTTATTAAGACTGGTCGTTTGCCACGACATGTATCAATGCTTTGAGTAGATATGACCTTGAATTTGACATTCAAGCAAATAGAACCGAGCAAGAGGAATGTTTCTGTTGTAATGCATATATGCGGTTATTTTATAATGAATGGTTCATATCCAGAGGCCATATGAAACCCGTGAGTATGTACATAGTGGAGAACGCTTAAAGGTGAGTAAGAGACCATGTTACATTTGAAGAGTTGTGGAATAAGATGAAGAACGGAACCCTGAATTGATAGTGGAACCATGAAGCATGAACAGTAAACCCGGAGGTTGAAAACCGGCGGTCTCGCGCAGTTTAGAAGCAGTAAAGAAAATTTGTGAAAAAAACGCGATTCCACTAGATGAAGGATGCGTGTCCTGAAGTGGTTTAATAAAACCACTTTTATCGCGTTTTTTTGGGGCGTTAACGCTCGGTCTTTGAAACAATGCGATATTAGTTTATGTTCGTTGGATCACTGGAGTTGATGCGACGACGTCTCAGCCGTCGGATGAGAAGGGTAGTTTAAGCATTGGGGCCCAGTCCATCGTGTGATTTTGGAGAAATAAGCTCCGTGTAAATTAATCGCGTGATTGCCGTAGGATCAGTTGGCTGGAGCGCGACAAGATTTCAACCATCGGATAAAAAAAGAGGTATGTTGTGTTGTGTGGGCCCGAAGGTTATTTCACGCCGGTGTTGTGTTTTAACCAAAGTTTGAATATTGTTATGTGTTTGACGGGGCGCTTAAAAGAATTGCTTGTCGAAGTATAAAGGTGAATAAAGTGTGGGCCCGATATATATATATATGGTTGCATAGTCATATATTAAAGTTAAAGATCATTTGGGATATGTGATGGGCCTTACCATATGGGTTTTACCACGGAAGGAAAAGTAAAGTTCCTGTTGTGTAATTGGTTGTATGGATTTATAACCATAGCAAAATTGGAGGTGCATTTCTATATGCACACAGAGAAAAAAAAATGCGGGACAACAGAGTAGGCATGCCATCAGAGTACATTGAGTTTTATTCCAAAGTTGAGATATTCATTGATGCATTCATAAAGCGGGGTTCAAATATGGTTCATTGACCATTGGTTGTAAATTATAAAACTTGAGTTATGGGCGAATATTCGAATATTAATTCGACATATTTGTGATGGGTTTTAAATGAAATTCAAGTATTGAGGAGGAAGTTTTTAATATGGTTTTAACCATAGGCTTGAAGCAGAAAAGAAATTAAAGCTTCTGCATAGAAGAATTAAAATCTGGGGTTAAATCATAAACCCTGAGTTATATGCCGTGATTTATATAATGAAAATTAGCATATATGTGTTTCACTTAGAAGTTGAGATATCAATATCCATTTCAGGGAGTTAGTGTAATATTCCTAATTAGCAATGGCTAATTGGAATATTCGATTTTGCTCAATTTTGCCTTCTATAGTTTATTTATAAATAAAAAGGTGAGTTGAGGGGACATAAATCACTTTGGGAATAAAAGTCACTCCCTAGTAGCACAACGTTGTAACTTAAAGGGAGCCAAGGGGGGCCAAGGACCACGTAGAGAGGGGGCCCACGTATACACTTGGAGGGAATGCGCAGATGGAGAGGAGCACGTGGCAAAGGAGAGGCTACATTGGAGGATTGGGCCTTAGGGTTTTGTGAGAGGCCAACGTTATAAAAGAGAGAGGGGGCTCCTCATTTTGTCATTGGAGTTTATGCATTTGAGCTAGTCACTTCGACTTCTTAAGCACGCTGGTTGTTTAGCCTGTTTGCAGCACTGTTTAGTGCATCGAGTGTCTCCATTCGGAGATCTCACCCTTAGCCTCGAGGGACTTCGAGTGCCTGCTCGGGCAAGGTAATTTCATCATCATTTTGTAGAAGGATTGGTGTTTGGGTTTTCTTGCGGAGCTGTGCATTCAGAGACTGCGCAGTCTTGAGAGGGAGGACGCAATCCATTCTAGGGGAGCTCCGGATTGAGTTTCTTGTGGGGGTTTTGAGCTTGGAGATTGAACAAGGGACCAGCCCTTGCCTGTTGGAGGATTTTGGTGGAGTTTGAGGCTGCATTTCAGTGGTTTCTATTCAGCCTCTGTGCAGAGCCTTGGAGGACAGCGTAATTCCCCAAGGGGGTGATTTTTGGGGGTCAGCCATTTCAGATATGATTTCTAGGTTTTGCTATGATTGGTGAGTAGAGGTGGATTCCAGATTTTCAGCTCATTCCGAGGAGGGGAACAACCCCAAATCATCATTTCATTTCAGCAGTAGCAGCTACACGGCAATTTCCAGCAGCTGGGACGTAGTTCAGAGAGCAGCCATTTCTTGGACATTTTGAGAGTATTTCTTCACTTGCCTTGAGCAAGTCTAGGTGCCATCACTCTGATCACCTATTGTACTTCATTATATTTCTTAGTATAATAAAATGGCTTAACATTCTCTCTCTATATTTCTGGAGCATTTGTTATACATTCTATCTATGCTATTGTATGCTTGCATTATTGTTAATTTTCTATCTTCGAGCATTCTAGTTCTATACCACTTGGAGTGTTTTCCTCATACTCTTAGACAGAGTCTGGAAAGGACTAGGTAGCCTCCAGATCTCACCCTCTTCTCAAAGGTGAAATATCTGGTAAACGCCCTCCCAGTCCATCTCTGGTTGGAGTTTGCTTGTGTTTGAGGGATATCCCTGAAAGGGGATATTACAGTTAGAATAGCAGATTTATAATGAGGTTTTGACCTTTGATTGAAGAAGCTTCCGCATGCAAAGTTTATAAACTTGCCTAGAAAGTGAACTGAGATTGGGCATTAATGGGAATGCATTTTTTATATACAATGCGAGTTTGAGAGTTATTGGGGAGCTAAACTTGCACAACAGTTATATATGCAGTAGATACACAATTGCAATGAATAGGAGAGTATGCAGAAACTGAAAAAGACACAAGGCATTTTACATGCATGGAAAACAGAGGTATGCAGAACAATTACATGACAGCTGTAGAAAAGACAAAAGAATAGCAAGCCAAGGGCCGGAAAAAGGGCTGAGTGAAATTGATATATGTAACTGAAATTGTGAATGTAAATGTTTTAATTGATTTTATATTGTTTGTGATGCAAAGGGAAGTCTCCGGTAGGAAAACAAAACTCCACTGTAAAACTGAAATGTATACATATTGTTATATTCCTTTGAATGAGCTGGATAAAGAAATGAGAAGGAAAAAGTCAAATAGTCATGGTTGTTCACTTTGAATTCCCTGTGGAATACAAACAGTCATGTGATGAACTCTATAAATGATATGACATTGATATGCATAGAGAGGTTAGAGAATGCAGAATTGAGGCAGAGAAGATAAGAAGAAGGAGGAGCAGAAAGAGATACTGTGAAAAGTCAGAGATGATATAAGACAGATAAGAAAACTGGAGGACAGCAATGAAGAAGGTACAAAACAGAGCTGATATCCAAGGTAAATCAGCAAGTGTTTTCTTTTGAAAGAGTGAGGAAGTTGGAGCTTCCCTATCAAGTTGTAGCTTGATAGATGTCAGTTGTAGCTGACTGAGGTAGGAGCCTCCTGTAGGTTGTAGCCTGCAGAAAATGGAGGAAGTTGGTGCTTCCATATCAAGTTGTAGCTTGATAGAAGTCACTTGTAGCTGGCTGAGGTTGGAGCCTCCTGTAGGTTGGTGCCTGCAGAAAATTGATGGGAGTTGGAGCTTCCTTGCAAGTTGTAGCTTGCGGAATTGAGGTAGGAGCCTCTTGTGGGTTGGAGCCTACAGAAAACCAGTGGTGAGAGAGAGTTGGAGCTTGCCTTTGCATCACAACAATAATAAGATGTGGTTTTCTCCCTTTATGGGTTTCCACTTATATCTGGTGTCTCCGTGCATGATGTTTATGTGTTGATATGGTTTATCTAATCTGCTTAATACTTGCTGCTTTCATATTAAGTCTGCTGTTACATTATCTTAATACTTGCTGCTCACATTCTAAGATTACTCGCACATTAAGTTGAACATGAAATGAAGGTGTAAATAAGTTTTAGTGAAAATTTTTAAAAGTCCATGAATGTGTTAAACTGATTCACCCCCCCTTTCACTTTAACTAAGGGTTCAACATTTTGGTCCTCTTGAAAAGAGGAATTAATGCAGTCATCATCTCTATCATCTAAGTTGTCCAAGGTGGAATTTGACCCTAGTTTCAAAAATTAACACAATGCTGGCGAGACTAATGAGTTATAGACACCATCATCATTGTCTCTCTCAAGGTACATACTCCACCCGGGTGTTCACAGAGTATGACCTTCCTTGGACTATTCTTATCTTGGATAGTTAGTCCTCAAAGAATATCGTTCCACGACTACTCTTATCTTTGATATCCTACCTCATCGTCAAAGAGTATCATATGCCAAATGGTTACTCAATCCTCCATTCTATCGTCCCAAGTGAAGACAAGAATGATGTGCTTATCTCTCCCTCTCAATCAAGGAGGATACATTAACCAAACCAATCTTGTCTCTCAAATATACAAGCTTCTTATTAGGAAGAGATTTTGTGAATATGTCAACTACATTCTCATTAGTGGAGATATACTGTAGATGCAACACATCATCTTGTACTAGCTTTTGAATATAGTGATACTTGTTGTTGATATGCTTTGTCTTTCCATGAAATACTGGGTCTTCAGACAATCGTATACAACTGGTGTTATCAAAATGTATCACTGTAGGGTCCATCGTTTCTTGGAACAGATTAGATAGCAGCTTCCTCAACTAGACCGCTTCTCTTCTTACTTCACATGCTACAATATACTCAACCTCAACACTACTCAAAGCAATTGTGTCTTGCTTTCTGCTCATCCATGAGATCATGGAGAATCGCAAATTGAAATATCCTCCCATAGTACTTCTTCCATCATGCTCACTGCCCCCTAGTCAGAATCTGTATATCCTATCGAGTGGACATCATTCCTCCTATCATATTCCGGGCAATAGTGGATAGTTCCTCACAGATATCTCAATATATGTTTTGCTGCTATCCAATGATCATGCTTAGACTCCACTTGGAACTGATTCAGAACGTTTACTGCAAAACATATGTTTGGTCGTGTGTTCACCAAGTACATCAGTGAGCCATTCAATTGTCTATACTTGGAAGGATCCACAGGGCTTGATTCAAAACTCCTCAGTCTCTTCAAGTTTGTGATCTTCGAGGTTGTCATTGTTTTACAATCCATCATGTCAAACTTCTTTAGCATCTTGATCACATACTTCCCTTGACTTAGATAGATTTCATCAGGTCCTTTCCAGACTTCCAGTCCCAAATAGTAGTGCATCAGCCCCAAATCCTTCATGTCAAATTCTGCTGCTAGTTGCCTCTTACATTCTTCAATTCAACCTTCCACACTTATCAAGAGAAGATCATCCACATACAAAAGAATGATTACCAACTCTCCCTTCACAACCTTAATATAGAGGTTTAGATCAACAAAAATCTTTACGAAGCCTAATCTCTGTAGGTATGCATCCTTCCTAGCATACCTTGAGGCCATATAATGCCTTCTTTAACCTGTAAACATATGCCTTTCTATCCTTGACTTCGAATCCCAAGGGTTGTTCTATATAGACTTCCTCATCATTTGTGGCAATTAGAAATGCGGTCTTGACATCCATTTGGTTGATGTTCCATCCCAATGATGTTGCCAAAGAGACCAACGAATGGATAGTAGTATACCTTGTTGTTGGAGCAAATTTCTCTTCATAGTCGATGCCTTCTTGTAGAGAGAATCCCCTAGCCACAAATCTTGCTTTATATTTATCGATGCTTCCATCTGTTGCATGTTTGATCTTGGAGATCCACTTGGAAGTTACCACAGATTTGTCTTTAGGCCTAGGTATGATCTCCCAAACTCCATTTTTCATCATAGATTGATATTCTTCATTCATGGTGTCGCTGCTCCTAGAGACAGCCTTGAGTTGTTAAAGACCTGTGCCTAGGACATCTTGAAATCAGAGGTTAGATGTGGACAATTTTAAGGGTGCCTCTGACAGAATATGGATTAAGAGGATAATGATTGTGGTGGTTCAGGAATGATGAAGACTTTGGAGTTTGATTCATGTGAATTTCCCTACACTGCAAGAGGGCTCAAGAGGTTGTATGGCTCGATGGCTTTTCAAATGGGCCAAGTATGAAACAATGAGCAGAGGCTTTCAAAATATGTAGAGGTGCTGAGAAGGAACGGAGGAGGAACCCGCGAGAGACAGGTTTAGAAGTCTTAAGAATCTGTCTCCCGTGAACTCAGAGGAAGCGGATGTAAGTGGAATGTGACTAACAATAGAGATTCGTGGAGCGCGAATTAAGGGGGCACAACAAGTTTAACACCTGAGCACTATTCACACACGAATTCATGAATAAAAATGCATACCACCAGCAGCTACATTACACGAATCATCAAAGCAATAGAACATTGAAAGATGATTATACATAAACAGGAGATTATTGATAAATGAGAGAATACAGATACATACTACTCATTGCTCCATCTGGAATCCAAATAAACAACATTGTATATCATATTATGTTCAAAACAACTCTCCCGAATATGTGTCTCAAAGCATAAAGAGCACAATGATACAAAACTACAACAAAAATTCTTGAAAATTCAGAACCGTTCTTTCATCTCTGAACTCCCTACCTATGGAGTTCTCCTTGAGGGCTTATGATTGAATAAACTTTCATGATCGACCCACACATGTGAAAATGAAAATATCATAACCAAATCGCAGAGCGTGCATCGAGAAATCACTCCGGTAATCAGAAAATCAAAACAGAATTAAGTGAAATCGAGACTTCAACAGCGAAAGATCATAATCAAACAGTAAAAGAAACAACATAGTTGGCCACAGAGGCCAAATCCTGGAATCTTCAAATGGGGCGGCAAGGTGTAGCCATGAACAGGTGGGCAGTCTGTCTTCCATCACATGATTCCACTTGCTGTCGAAAGCCTCCACTCCCTTATTCTCATGATTCCCATTAACCGTTATGAAACAACCAGTCGTGTTGTGTGTGCCTAGCTCTAATCGGGGAGTTCTTGGACAAATTGAATATACCATAGTTGTGTTTGTCCCACCAAAAACCCATGTTGTGCTTGACTTGCAAAACCGGAGACCGAATTTCGGAGGGGGGCCTGTTATTATATCGCATATCGATATCGAGAATCAGGGATCAGGACGAGTAACAATAATGAAGCAATGCGAAGTGCGATGTGCGATGAGTGGAAGGTGACGTGGCATGACGGAGGTGGGGCCGCTTGCAAATCGCAATTGGGAGTCGGGAGTTTTTTATTATGAGAAACAAGGGGTAAAGGTTGCGATTTTCAATTTGCGATATCGTAAATCGCAAAGTCAAAGATTATCGCAGGTCAAACTCATATTGCAAATCACAATCGGGGCCGAAAATCAGGACGGGTAACAAGAATGAAGCAATGTGAAGTGTGATGTGCGATGAGAGGAGAGGTGACATGGCGGAGAGGGTAGGTCCCATTTACATCGCAATCGCTGAAATGGTGCAGGTGGAGTTAACAAAAGTGTAAGTGCAATGCAATTGGCGATGCGAAAAGGTAAGTGGGTACCAATAAAGGTTTTGGGCAGAGAGAAATGAATTATAAATGATAAAGGTTCATGCGGAAAAGGTGAAGAGGGCTAAGGTTTTATCGCATCGGGGGTTTTGCGAAGGAGTGCAATGGTAACACGTATGGATTTTTGCGATATGCGATCGACGATTGAATAAGGGGCTCACACCAATGTTAAAAGCGGAGGTGATATTACATATACCATATGTGAAATATCATATATGTAACGGTTTACAGGAGACGGTCAATGGTTTCTGGATCATAACACTTGGACAACAGCTCTTTCCTCTTTTGACTGCGGGGTGTCCGCTCGACCTGTGCTTGAATTGCTTGGCCTTCACTCTAGCCATTCATGCCTCATCCCTGTGATTTGCTTATAGGGGTCACTTCTCCACCTTGTGTGCGGTCACATGCCAACACATGGGATCCTTCCATTCTTGGTGAGTGATAACTTCTTGAAAAGTGGATGGCTCTGCTTCTATTAATTTAGTCATGTAGGTTGCATACCCAGAATATCGTTTGGACTTCTTGCTTTCCCCGAATGTACCTTGAGCTGCTCCATGACCTTATGAATTTAGAAGTGTAGACTTCAATCAGTTAGGTCTTTTTCTAAATTCAGGAATAGCCACATGTTCTATAGGTTCACTGGGACCTTCATCTTCATGGTTTGATTTCTCGTCCTCCTTAGTAACTCTTCTTCGAATACAGGAAGTTCTTCATCATCAGTCCATAGGGAGATCCTTTGATTTCTTGAATGCAATACTTTCATCAAATATCACATCTCGACCGAGTTCTATCTGATGTCCTTCTTTTATGTAGATCCTATAGGCCTTAGAGGAATTTCTATAGCCCACAAATGTTCCTCTCATTCCTGAAGCGTCAAACTTCTTTCTTTTGTTCTTCGATATATGAATATATATAGGACAACCAAAGATTCAGAGATGATCCACAGTTGGTTTCTTCCTAGTGAGTACTTCTTTGGGAGTTATGTTATCTAGTGACCTGTGGGGACTTCGATTTTGAATGTATACAACTGTCTACGTGGCTTCACCCCACAAAAATTTTGGTAGATCTTGATCATGCAACATTGCTTTTACACTTTCTTCAATGGTCGTTTCTTTCATTCTACAACTCCATTTTGTTTGGGATTATATGGAACTATCAACTCCCTCTTAATCCCAAACTCCTTACAAAAAGAGACGATTTCCTTAGATGTATATTCTCCTCCATTATCGGATCTTAATATCTTGATTCTTCTTTCTGTAAGGTTTTCCACTTCAACATTGAATTTTTGAATTTTGATAAATAATTCATCCTTGAATTTCATCAAGTAAACCCAAGTTTTCCTTGAATGATCATCTATGGATGTGACATAATATAGATGATGTCCAAGTGATTTAGTCATAGGGCCACAGACATTTGAATGAATAAGATCCAATATTTCTTTTAACTGTGAAACACTTCTTCCAAATGGTCTCTTGGTGTTCTTACCCAATGCACATTCCTTGGATAATCCTTCATGATTTTCTTTTAATTCGGGGATTTCATCTACGATAGAACTTAGAGTTGGAAGGATTTTGAAATGAAGACAAAATATTCTAGCATTACTCTATGCATTACTCTAGCATTTTCTATGCTTGAGTTCTTACTCCATAATACAACTTTTCCGTCAATGAAAGCCACTCTATCACCCTTATCTTCTAGACTTGAAATGGAAAGTAAGTTCTTATGCAAACTTGGAACAAATAGGATGTTGTTGAGATGAATATTGCTTCCATTCTCCAGCTCTATTGAAGTTGATCCAATTCCTCTTACAGGATAGCTTTTATTACCTCCGAGTTCCAATGAGTAAGAAATTTTTCCTTTTGATAGAGTCTTTAGTTGCTTGTGATGACCAATCATGTGTCTTGATGCTCCACTTTCGATCAACCAAATGCTCTCATCATGGAATGTGCTTGTAAGTGCCAAGTGCCTAAGTCTTTGTCTTCTAAAGCTCTTATTCATGTGATGAGCCAGTGATTCCATACTTCTTGTCCCTTCATAAAGTGCTCACCACCCTGAACACTTCACGAAACCTTCAATGTATTGAGACAATTATTGATGCCCTCATCAATACAGATTTGAACCATGTTGAGAATATAAGAAGCCATTAGTGATTTCCTGATTTTCAGCCTTCTTTGTAATGTCTATTATTCAAGTCCAGGACACTCTAAATGCCTTCGAATACAAAATCCCAATATGGGGCTTTTGAGATCTTGAATTGAGCTTCAATTCAAGGACCATCGTATCACGTCCCGAATACACAGTAGGATACGGCGTCCTCCGAAGAATATCTTGCTGGTATGTCTCGACCAGTACCCATCCAGATACGCCATACTCTTAATATAATGGGTGGAGGCCATGGCAGGGGAAAGTATGTTCCTAAGTGAGAAGGAGAGCTAGTGTGAGCAAGGAGAAAGGGAGTTCTTTCGAAGAGATTCGAGCATCCGGTAAGTGCATTGTCCCTCTATATTTTGCATTTAGTTTGTTGTTAGTGTTTGCATGTGCATATGTTTTATATATTTAGTTGTTTTTGTTTATTTTTTACAGTATTCATGGCTTAATCAAAGGCAGCAAGACAGGGGCAAAGAAAGGGGAAGAATGTCTCCATTGGAGATGCCCCTCCTGTCCCTCTTTCATCAGCCTCTGCAAGTATTCCATCCATTGGAAGTGGGGCTACAACAGTAGCTTCAAATGTGCAGGGAAAACAAATTGTTGACCCCAAATACCCATTGTGGAAATATGCAACAAGAGAGGAAGGGGCAGCAAAAAAGGGAGGAGGAAATTGTTCATGGAAATGCAATTTTTGCAATGGCCATTTCAATGGCACATATTTCCTTGTGAAAGCTCATTTGTTGGGTATTCCAGGTTGTGGTGTTAAATGTTGTACAACAATTGAATCACCAGATAGGAAGAAATTGGAGAAAGAGCAGAGTATTGGTGAGGTAAATGTGGCAACAAAATAAAAAAAATCCAAGACTGATGACCCCCTTCCATTCTTGAGGAAAAGCAGCAGCAAGTTCCCTTTTGATACTTCTAGCAGGGGAGAATTAGCAAAGAGAAAGACAACTGTAGTTGGTCCAATGGACAAGATTTTCCAAAAAGAGAAAAGGGAAGAGCTTGACCTCACCATTGCATTTTTTTTCTATTAGAACTTCATATCCTTTAATGTTGCACGGTCACTTCTATTTATTGAGATGTGTCGAGCTCTTTGTCATGGGTCTCCATCAGGGTATGTGCCTCCTAGGTCAGAGAAGCTCAAAACCACATTGTTGACAAAGGCAAAGAAAGAGGTGGACAAAATGCTTGAGCTTATTAAATCAGCATGGCCAACATCTGGGGTTAGCATTGTTTCTGATGGATGGACAGATCTAGCACGCCACCCACTCATTAACTTCATGGTGTCATCCACGAATGGTGCAGTTTTCTTGAAAGCAGTGGATGCACTTGGAGAGTACAAGGATGCACAATATATGGGTGAGTTATTTCTCAAAGTTATTGAAAGTGTAGGTGTGGATTGTTGTGTGCAAATCATTGCAGATAATGCACCTGTTTGCAAGGCTGCTGGCATGATTGTGGAAGCAAAATATCCACAAGTATTTTGGACACCTTGCATTGTCCATTCATTGAACTTGGCACTGAAATCTATTGCTTCTGATGTGCTTTGGATTGGAGCCACTATTGAGGATGCACGATATATCCGCAACTTTGTAACAAACCATACAAATGCCCTCACTATCTACAAGGAGTACAACAATCTATCATTGTTGAAGATTGCAGATACACGGTTTACCTCTTCATTCATCATGTTGAAGAGGTTGAGGGAGGTCAAGACCGCTCTTGGGTCTATGGTTATTTCAGAGTTTTGGTCTTTTTGGAGAAAGACGGATCAAACAACCTCAAAGAAGGTGAAGGACATAGTGTTGGATGATATATGGTGGGAGAAGGTAGATCTAATTATTCAGATCATGGAGCCTATCATTTCCTTGCTCAGATTTTCAGATACAGACCAACCCATCCTAGGAGAGGTTTATGAGGGATGGGATTCCATGATTGAGTCTGTGAGGACCATTATTTTACAGAGTGAGTGCCCAAATTATGAGACATCACCTGAGGCCTTCTTCACCGTCATACAGGATATTCTTGTCAGCAGATGGGACAAGAATTGCACACCTTTACATTGTTTGGCTCACTCCTTGAACCCAAAATACTACAGCCATGAGTGGCTGAATGGTGGACCTTCCCGCAGATTCCCTCCTCACATGGATGCCGAAATCTCACAAGGGAGAAAAGATGCATTGAGGAGGATTTTTCAGGATAGGGCATCCCTTGATGAGGTGGAGGATGCCTTTGCAGATTTTTCCACTGGCAGGGGGTGATTTGGAGGCTATGATTTGATTCGAGACAGGGGGGCTAAGAAGCCCCATTCTTGGTGGGCAACTCATGGGGCAGCAAGCCCTCCTCTACAACAGTTAGCCATGAGGCTCCTCTCTCAGGTGACTTCATCCTCTTGTTGCGAGAGGAATTGGAACACATATGGGAATTTGTATAGTGTGAAGAGGAGCAGGCTTGAACAGTCCAGGGCGGAGACAATGGTGTATGTGCACACCAACCTTCGTCTCATCTACAGGCAGAGGGAGGATTGGTTGAAGGGAAAGACAAAGATGTGGGATGTCTTTCCTAATGATATGGGTCTGGACAACAGTGTTGAGTTGGCATTGGCCAACTTGGATCTCAATGCGCCAGTGCTAGAGCCTGTCAGATTTGATGATGGATTAGAGGGGTCATCCTCCACACCAGCAGATGCAGAGATGATAGAGGAGGAGGATGCATCAGAGGCAGAGGAGAGCAGTGGTGAGCATGATGATCAGGATTTGGATAGTGATGCTGATTATGAGGATTGATGACTCTGACTCATTGAGGCTTCAGGCTTGTAGTCTTGTAGACAGTAGTTGATTTTGTATTTTCTATTTCTATTTGCCATTGGCAGTGTTCTTACGTAACACATTTTGATTTTGATGACTTAATGAAAAAACTACAGTATCTTACTATCTTCAATCTTGTTTTTCTGAGTAAATTTGACAATTGTATCATGTATGGTGTATCAATGTATCATTGTAATTTGTATTATAGTATCAATGATGATGTATGACTCATGAGTATCTAATATCTATGTTTGAATCAATGAATTTTGTATGAATTTGTGCAAAAAATATCTAATTTTTAATATATTAATATATATATATATTTTAAAATATATATATATTTTTAATAAAATAATATATAACGTATCGTATCCCAGAAGTATCCTGTTCCGGGGTCACCGTACCCGTATTCGATTCTTCGTATTAGGTGACTTAGCTATTAAGTCTTTACTTATTAGAAGAACAAGAACATAGAATATAGGCTGCAAGCCAGACCAAAACCACTCCACTTGAGAGGAAAACCCGCAAATCTCTTCTCTTCCTTATATATTCTTTAATTGACGAATAACAAGACCTTTAGACTAAGACCAATACCCTCCAAGACCAAGAGCAACCTCTCCAAATGACGTGCTATCCTTGATCCAGTCAAACCCAATCAAATCTCTTCTAGTAACACAACTTCGACCTTCTGTTGCAGAATTCCAGCCTCCAATACAGACCTGAAACTTTCGGCCCTCCTGCAGTGGTTGTTGCCACACATGTGAGCCTCGATTAGCCTTCCAAGGCTTCCTTAGACCTTCACTTGGCTTTCTCTAGCTTCTAGAGCTTAAGGATGACCTTTAGTGACCTTCGCTTGACCTTCTTGTCTTCTTTTCTCCAAGATCGAACTTGAAGATGAAAACCCTAGATCTGTTGCAGAAACCCGAGTTCTCCTTCACACGTGTGAGAGAGAAATTGCCCAAACAAAAGTCTTCTTCTTCCTCTTCCTTTTTTGTTGCCTTCTTCTTCCTCCTCCTTTTCTAAAATGAGCGATGGATGAATGTGCTTCAAGGAGGTCAATTTTCCTCCTTTATATAGGCTCTTCAAGGTGCACGTGGCTCTTCCTTTTAGGCCAACTTGCCAGTTGCTAGGCCGACTTGTTCTTGGAGGGTATTTTGACACTTTTAAAGACAAAATAATTTTCTTTACAAGTTACAATGTGCTCGATGGGGTCTTCAACTTATGACATTGACTCTTTTGACTTCTTGACCTAGGAAAAACCCTAGAAGCACTCAATGGGTGCTTGACCTATAAAATAAAAGACCTTGAGCATGAAACCCATGCTCCAAAAACAATAATAATAATTTTCTTTCATTTTATAGTTTACAGGAATCAAAAGTACATTTCATATTTATGAAGACCGAACCTAGACACTTTTGTGAACATGTGGGTGGCCTTGAAGAGAGCTCTTGCGTGTTGGTTTCGGAGTTTCTTTGCAAAATTACAGATTTGCAGGTCCAAAACAACATGCAAAAGAGTTATTCTCAAAGAGATATGAAGTGTATAATACTATAATCAAGGGTGATCATCTCCTCTTTGCAGGCTCTTATATGTGGCAAATAACTATATTCATTCTCCAATAATTCAAAAAATGTGTATTTTCTACTTTGTTAGAAATTCAGAATTACTCTGAGAATGTTTAAAACAACATTGGGGGTGCTTCATGTGATGTGAGGTGCATGGTGTATGGATTACCCTTGGACGTGTTGTGATGGACATACAGATGTGACGTGGTTTTCTCATTAATCAGTATGCCTCATCTTGGAGTTTATGAGGCTTAAAGATCAATGAGAAAACTATCTCACATGTGACTACTTCATGATGGCCACATGGAGGTTGGATGCTTGCTTAGGAGGAGACTTTCTTTGGAGAAGTGTTAGACATATTGGAGGGGGGTGTTGAACCCTAGATGGAATTGGGACATGTTAAATTTTAATACCAAGTCTCATTTATTTTTCCTCAACAATCATTTTATACTTAGAAAAATATTGTACTTAATAGATTTTATAAAATTGCTGAAAAATAAATACACTGGTATTTTTAACTTTCAGGAAGAAATTGCAACATAAATAAAATAGGAAAATCAACCACAAGAACAACAAAAATTTCTTCCCAAACAGATATTCCTTCACTTTATTAAATCTAGAAAATTAGGGCCTTGACCCAAAAAGAATACAAAGAAAATACAACACATTTTGAACTTGGATTTTGGCCCACTAAAAAATTCGGCCTCCAGAGAAATTTACCCTCCCTAGAAAATATTCGACCCTGGAAAATCTTGGCTCCACCTCTAATAATTGGCCTCAACTTGTATGGCCCCATAAAACTTGGCTTTCGTTCCTCTGCACAAACTTGGTTGGAAACTCGACTTCTCTCCACAGTTTTGGCCTACTCCAAGAATTTGGCCTCTCTCTCCACAAACTTAGCACTCAAGAATTTCTCTCTCGAAAACTCCTTGTTGCACATTTTTCCATTCTCTTTAGTTCTTAAGTTTCACTCCTTTCTCCGACAATTGCTTTCTCAATCACAATGTGTTTTTCACCTCTCCCTTAGGCTTATTTTATAATTTCACTAAGCCAAATCCATAACCCTAATCTCCTAAGTGACCAATGTCTAAGATTAGATCCTAAGCTTCACTTGAGATCAATGATAGAGATGTGATATGAGTCACTTAAATAATTGAATTATTTATCCTTAGAAACTTGGCTTAATAATCAACATTAATTAATTAAATAATTAATGTACTCTTCTAAGTTAAACTTAGGAAAGAAGTCACAGTAATCACTTACTCGTCTCAAGCAAGTACCTAAAGATGCAATATGACATCTTCTACATGCTAGACACAAGCCTATGCAAAAGCACTTGCCTGAGCTATAAACATGAGCACTCCCTCGTAGCAAGGAAGGTGTTCAGCACCACCGCCAACTTATCTCTATAAAACAAAAACTTTCTCTTCACCAAGGGCTTGTTGAGAATATTTGTAACCTGCTCATCTACGGATATGTACTAAAGCTTCACAACACCCCTCTGGACCCTTTCTTTTAGAAGTGATCCTCAATCTCTATATGCTTGGACCTGTCATGAAACACTATAATTTTAGAGAGGTTGATGCAACTCTGATTGTCACAGTGAATCATCATTGAACCCAACTAAATACCAAACAACCCTATCAGCATCTTGCAAAGCCAAATGGCCTCACAACTCGCAAAACTTATAGCTAAGAACTACACCTTTGCTAAACCAAGCACCACTAAACTCTGCTTCCTGCTAAACCATGAAATCATTACTAATCCCCAATTGAAGTAGAACCTTGAGGTGTTTTTCCTATCTGCAACACTCCTAGACCAATTTGAGTCTGTGTATCCCACTAATTGCACTCGACCACTCCTAACATATGTAAGCCCAAAATCCACTATACCTTGTAGATACCTAAGGACATGCTTCATTGATCTATAAATTGTTATGGAAATTCCACTAGACAGTTTGTCACAACAGATTTACTAAAATATGTTAGAAAAGACAAACTATACACTATGAGGTTTATTTCTCCTTACAAATTATAATTATGCAAAAAATAGAGAACAAATAGAACAGTCGCTCACAAACCACGATAACACAAGATATGACCTAGGAAGCCCTTATGGGAGAAAACCTAGCTAGAAGGTGACGTTGCTTCACCTTCTCTTTCTCTAAATAGAAATGGATGCAAGTACAAAGAAGTGAGACTGGTGGCATGTTGGTTGCTACAATGTACAAACCCTCTCTATTTGTTCTCTCCCTATATACTCTCAACTACTTTGCTCATCTATGAAGCAAAATGCACTTGAATAGAATCGAACCATTTTTCTCCTAGTGGCCTGATTATAACACAACCTGATATCTTGCTAGTGGTGAAGCTTGAATCTTTCAACTCTTAACTAGAGTTACAATGTCGAATACTCTAAAGTCTTATTCATCATGATCACTTTGGCTAGCCCCTTTTCCATGAATAATGGTGGCTGATGTGGCATCATGTCGAATCATGGTGGTCAAAACAGGAAGGCCAACTTCTGGATGCATAACTTTGGCATATGGACTCTGATTGAGGTTATTCTTGTGTAGTTGGTAAGGCATTTGTGTGTTTAATATAGCTACGGTGTGGGCACTAAAGTGGCAAAGTTTTACCCCCAAAAAACGTGGTTTGATGCCTCAAACTGCTTCTAGAGGTTTCATACCCTAATTTGCAAACTAGATACCATCGATAAAAATGGTCTTGTGAGATAATTCCTCCACTTTTTCCACTCTGAAAGCATCAAGATAGATGACAAATAAGATAACGATCCAACCTAGTTCACACCTCCCCATTGGGAGACTTTTGGTCCCTACAAGTTTCTAAAATTAGGTGAGAAAAATTTTCCTCCACTTTCTCTTAGGTGTACCATTTAGCTTTGCTTGGAAGATGTCCTTTAACTCAATCTTCCATATGTCATGTTGCCCCTGTATTTTAGTTTTGGATCTCTTCTACAAAATTGTATCCCCTGTCAAGTCTACCTAAGTATTTGGTACCAAATCCCCTACAAAAGGTAGTACTCATTACTCTTCTTGATCTAGCATGGAAGTCTCATAGAGTTTCAAATTCTACATTTACCACCAAGAAAATGCATAGGCATGGGTGTAGACTGAGTCTGTAGGGATTATCTCCCACCTTTTCCAATATCTCAAAGGGACCATATTGTAGAGCTTTGATTTTTTGACTACCACCTTGTAGCCTCTCATTTGTTCAACTATAACCATACTCTGTCTCTTACCTTCAAGAACTTCTCTGTTCTGTGTTGATCATGCTTGGCCTTATATTTTTCTTGTGACTTTTTCAGTGTCTCTTGTACCTATATATGGATTTTCCTAATCTTCTCAACAATTTTTTTTGCCTTCAAGGCATCTCCTATAAGATCCTCCCTCACTTCTTACTTCCCACATGCAATATTCAAAGATGAAGGTGGCAAATATCCAATACAAGTTTCAAATGGGGACTTACTAGGAGAGGTGTGAATTGCTTTGTTATAAGAGTGTTGTCTGTATACTAGATTTTCATCCTAGGTCTTCAGATTTTTCTGATTTTATCCCATCAAAAGTTGCACTGGAGTCCTATTGACTACTTCCATTTTCACATTTGTCTGTGGATGAAATGTTGTATACCTCTTCAAATTCATGTCCATCTTCTCCCACATTGTAGTCCAAAATGCATTGAGAATCTTGTGTCCCTGTTTGAAATGATGCCCCTCGGTATCCCAAAGTGCACCCAGACTTATCGAAAAAAAAGTTCGTTGCTTCTTTCATTCTGATGGTCTTTGTACAGGGAATTAGAACACACATCTTGTTGAACCTATCAACTACCATGAACAGGTAGTCATGTCCCTTCCTGGTTATTGGTAAACCTTACACAAATTCCATCGAAATAATTGCCCAAGGGCAATTGGGTACAGACAAGGGATGGCATAGCCCTTGTTTCTTATTACTATATTTGCTTGTAGAAAAAAACATGCATCCTCTTATGAACCTAGCTATCTGTTCTTACATCTTGGACCAATACACATACCTCTATAATTTGGCCACTATCTTTCCTATACCAAAGTGCCCTGCAACCTTGGAGGTGTGAGCCTCTCTAATAAGCTAAAATTTCTCATCTTTAGGAACAGATATATTATCTAACTTGTAGGGTAACCCATTCTGGAGATGGAAGTCAATTCTATTGTCATCATCATGCATGAATTCGACTTTACAACTACTTAAAACCTCCATGAAGTCCTGATCCTTTTTGTATGTCTCTCTACATGTATCATGGGTGAAAGGATCCATGTGCATAAGAGTTCCCAAAGCTATGATCTTTGATGTGGATGGCCTTGAAAGCGTGTCATCCAACTTGTTTGTGTTTCCCTTCTTATACTTGAATGCTAAATGAAATTGTTGTAAAAACACCATCCACTTGTAATGTCTCATTTTTTGTAGCTTAATCTACTATAGTGGTTGGTGATCTGTGTGGATTACTCTCTCATTTCCCATAAGATATTCTTTTCATTTTTTCATAGCTTGCACTAGGGCATAAATCTCCTTGTCATAGGTGGGGTAGTTGAGAAATGTCCCATGGAACACTTCAAAATGGTAGCATACATGCCTTCCTCCTTGTATTAAGACTGCTCCCATAACATACCTACTCACATCTATATCCACTTCGAAGGGCTACTGTAATGTAATATTCCTTTTGGGAAAAATATACAATAAATAACAGAGATGATAGCATCGGATGTGCTCTAGCCTTGTAATTTTGTATACATGCTAAGACACATGTATTCCATAATACCCAGAAAGGATTTTGGAAAATTCCACTTAGAGATGATTTAATTAAAATAATTAATCGTTTTTTAATGTTTTCCTAAGTCTAAACTTAGGGAAACTGATTAATTAAAGGGTATTAATTAAACTAAGTGTGAATCTTCTAGATAAAGTCATGGATCACCTCCAAGTTAATCTTAGCCCTTGATTGTGTTTTAATCTTGGCTGTTGAAGGGTCAACGAAAGATTATAAGGAGGGTGAGGGGCCTATGGAAAATACATTGAGCATTTGACATTTTTGAGCTTGTGAGAGAAACACAGCTTTTTGATCAAGATCGAATCACTAGGGCTAGGTTTTCTAAGTGATTTGATTCAGTGATAGGTTTAAAAGAGGGGCATATGCAGTAACTGGTCAGGAGGACCAGGAGTACATTTTAGAGAGACGTAGCGCAGTCACCTGGAGGGGTGACGCAGTTCCTGAAGGGAATCACGCAGAAGTGACGCAGTGCCTTATGTATTCAGTCTGTAGATAGCTGGATGCTGGGGTTTCTGAGCCAGGAGGGTCAAAAGTCAGATTCAGATCAGCCTTGATCATTTGTAGAGGAGAGGTGACGCAGTTGTTCAGCTTGCCCACGCAGGCTTACGCAGTTGCAATCTAGGCATCACGCAGAGGTAGAGACGGGCTTCACTAGCGCTGTTTAGATCAGTCGGGGACTTGCAGAGTGAGGTGTACCTCACATTTCTTCTGTTGCCTAGATTTTCTCTGAAGGGTGAGTCGGATATTGGCACCCTAGTTGTACTCAAGATTCTACTGCTTAATAATACAAAACCCTCAGATCTGCTGCAGTAGTTTTCCTAAGTTGGGTTTTTACGGGGACTTGGTCCAAAAATAACTGTGTCAAATGTGGATGTTTTTCATTGTATTTTTTTCAGTTTGTTTCAACACTTGGATTTATTCTGCAACATTATTTGTGTAGACTGCTTCAGTAATTACTTCGATATTTCACTATAATGAAATAACTATGAAAAATAATAGAAGTAATTCAGATTTGTTGCAGTAGAAATCCAGATTTAGGATTTTTCACATGGTATCAGAGCTTATTCAAGCTAAAGTGCAGGAGAAACAAGAGTGAACCAGCAGATCAACACTGAAGAGACTGGGATCTGCGTAAGCAGCAGCAAACTCCCCCAGAAATTACGCAGTCCATGCCAGGAGGGCAATCCAGCGTAGAAAAGGCTCCCTCTGAGAGAGTTGACAGAGGGGTAAGCTTTTTCAGTTGCAGAAGAGGTAGCGTAGCAGACCAGCATAGTTGAAGGACGCAGTTGCTGCACAACAGTGAGTGTTGATGCATAAGCGTCAGAAAATTTCTGAAAAACATAGATTGGGGATTTCTTGACCTCAGAGAGTTTTCTTACTCAAAGAAACTCAGTTTTTCCCATGCAGCAGCAGAAGTTTTGACTTACTCCTCAAGGAGTGTGTAAGTCTAGCTGAGCAGAGGGTTAGAGGAAGAAATCGACAGTTGAGGAGATGGCCAACAATGGATTACGGGACCAAGATAGATTGGAGGGTGCCTCCAACTATGTTATTTGGAAGTCAACGAGTCAGTTTCTCCTTGATGAGCATGATCTAAAGGCCCTCATTGACAGCGCAGTTGCAGAGCCACTTGATGCAGCACATCTGAGAGCCTTCAAGAAGAACTTGGCTAGGGCCAAACGATTGATCCTAGATGGTGTGAAGAATCGCATTGTACCTCACATAGCAGCAAAGAACACTGCTAGAGAAATGTGGGTAGCGCTAGAAAAACTATACCAAGGATCTTTGGAGCAGCGGAAGATGTATCTGGAGGAGAAGATGTGTAATACCAAGATGAAGAAGGGAGAGTGTTTTGATTCCTTCCTGTCTCATATTCAGGATAACCGAGACCAACTGTCAGTAGTGGGGTCAACACCTAGAGACTCAGAGCTGGTAAGGCTCACTCTAAACTCTGTTTCAGAAGACTATCAAGTCTTTGTCCAGAGCATTCTATGCAGAGAAAAGCTTCCAGGATGGGAAGCGATGTGGGCAGCCTTGCAGCAAGAAGAGCTGAGGAGAGACCTCCTCAAAATCCATATTGAGGATGGCAGCAAGGTTCGAAAGTCAAGAAGGAGGAGGAAGATAACATAGCCCTTGCATCAAAGGGGAAACAGAGGCAGAAGAAGAAATATCTGTCCAAGATCAAGTGCTTCGGGTGTGGGGAAATAGGACATTATGTCACATAATGTCCTCTTAAGAAAAAGGACAAGGAGGGGAAGCAAGATCCTCAAGCCGGAGCTGCCAAGATTGAGGCAGAAGTTGATTGTGCTATGTTGGCTCATATTTCGAAAGGAGAGAAGTGGGCTAACTTGGAGTTGTAGATCCAAAATCTACAAGTGGCAGGATCGTTGAGTATTTCCGGACTCTTGGATCACATGTGAGCTACGGCGGCCTTAAGACAATAGAAGGATGGACAGTTGCAGCAGAAGATGAGAAGACAATGCAATGGCTAGCAGTACTAGAGCTTGATCAGCGCAGAGAGGGAACAACAACATCAACATTTGAGCAGCAACAACGTAGTACAGTGCAGTGCTCATGCAGTGAAGTATTTTCAGAGAGCTAGTATAGAAGTTAGCAGTAGTCAGTCTTATTTTTCAGATGCAGTTTTACTTGTCCAATTTCAAATGTTTTTCTATTGCAATTAGCAATAGTGTCGTAATGCAGCAGCAACAGCAGATGAGCAGCAGTAGCGTTGTGCACAGTGGTGCACAGTAGTGCTCACGCAGTGCAACACCATGGTTGCAGAATTCAGAGGGAGTTGCAGTATAGTGGCAATTGGCAGCAGCATGTAGAGTCAACAACAGTACAAATGCAGCATTTTGTGCAGTGTTGGTGAGCAGCATCAACAACACAACAACAGATGTTCTAGAAGGCAGAGCAGCAGATTGAGTTGTCTTGTTAGAGCACTTTCCTCGCTAAGAGGGAGTGTTGATTTATGGTAGCATTGGATGTGCTCTAGCCTTGTAATTTTGTATACAGGCTAAGACACATTTATTCCATAATACCCAGAATGGATTTTGGAAATTCCACTTAGAGATGGTTTAATTAAAATAATTAATCCTTTTTTAATGTTTTCCTAAGTCTAAACTTAGGGAAACTGATTAATTAAAGGGTATTAATTAAACTAAGTTGTGAATCTTCTAGATAAAGTCATGGATCACCTCCAAGTTAATCTTAGCCCTTGATTATGTTTTAATCTTGGTCGTTGAAGGGTCAACGAAATATTATAAGGAGGGTGAGGGGCCTATGGAAAAGACATTGAGCACATTGAGAATTTGGCATTTTCGAGCTTGTGAGAGAGATACAGCTTTTTGACCAAGATCAAATCACTAGGGTTGGGTTTGCTAAGTGATTTGATTTAGTGATCAGTTTCAGAGAGGGGCAGATGCAGTAACTGGTCAGGAGGACCAAGAGTACATTTCAGAGAGGCAACAATGACGCTGAGAGAGGCAGCGCTGTCACCTGGAAGGGTGACGCAGTTCCTGAATGGAATCAGACAGAAGTGACGCAGTGCCTTTTGTATTCAGTCTGGAGATAGCTAGAAGCAGGGGTTTTTGAGCCAGGAGGGCTAAAACTCAGTTTCAAATTAGCCTTGATTATTTGCAGAGGAGAGGTGATGCAATTCTTCATCTTGCCCACGCAGGCTTATGCATTGCAATGTAGGCATCACGCAGAGGCAGAGAGGGGCTTCACCAACATTGTTTAGATCAGCCAGGGACTTGCAGAGTGAGGTATACCTCACATTTCTTCTGTTGCCTAGATTTTCTTTGAAGGGTTAGCCGGATATTGGCACCCTAGTTGTACTCAAGATTCTACTGCTTTATAATACAAAACCCTTAGATCTGTTGCACTGGTTTTCCCGAGTTGATTTTTTCTGGGGACTTAGTCCAAAAATAACTGTGTCAAATGTGCATGTTTTTCATTGTATTTTGTTCAGTTTGTTTCAGTACTTAGATTTATTCTGCAACATTATTTGTGTAGACTGCTTCAATAATTACTTCGATATTTCATTGTAATGAAATAATTATGAAAATTAATAGGAGAAGTAATTCAGATTTGTTGCAGTAGGAATCCAGATTAAGGATTTTCCTGAAAGAGTACATTAGTAGGAAGAAATAGTGGAACCTAGCTTGCTAAGCAAGTAGAGCAAAACGCAGAAAGATGCCTCTGACTCGAGTGATGTATGGCCTTTGATGAGAATGCACACTTCTCTGTAATATCCCGAAAGGGAAATAGACAACAATACAAGCATACGGCAATATAGAAAATGCCAGAAATAGAACATAAAGCAAATACTCATAAAAATGTCGGGAATGCTAAGCCATTTTATTAATCTGAGAATACAAAGAAATACAATATATGATCAGAATGATAGCACCTATTCTTGCCCAAGGCAAGTGGAGAACTCTCTCAGAAAGACAGAAAATGGTTGCGCTAAGAAACTGCGTCCCAGCTGCTGGAAATCTGTCGTAAAACTGCTGCTGCTGGAATAGACTGAAAACTAGGGGCTGATTCCCTTGCCAGAATGAGCTGAAAATCTGCGGACCACCTGTACTCACCAACTCGAACCAAACCCAGAAACCATATCAAAAATGGTCAGCCTCCGAAAATCACCAGAAAGTCCCTCCTCAAGGAATTACGCTGCCCTCCAAGGCTCAGCGCAGATGCCAAATGATAATAGCTGAAACAGTGCCACAAACTCCTCGGGAAACCTCCTACTGGCAAAGACTGATCCTCCACTCCGGATATCAACTGGAACTCCTGCAGGAACCCCGCAATGGAACACCTCCAAGTAGGACTGTGTCCTCTCTCCCAGGGACTGCGCAGTCACAAGAGAAGCCCAACTCCTTAGCAAAACAACCAACCAAACCTCCCGCTAAAGACTGAAGAAATGAACTTACCCGAGCAGGCACTCGAAGTCCCCTGGGGCTAAGGGTGAGATCTCCGACCGGAAACACTCAACGCACTAAACAGTGCTGCAGACAGGCTAAATAGCCAGCATGCTCAAGAAGACAAAAGTCTAGCTCAAATATCATCAACAAAAAGAATGCCAAATGAGAAGGCTTTCCCACCTTTTATAATGCTGGCCTCTCTCCAAAACCCTAACGTGGTCTCCCTCTCCTCCACGTGTTGCTCCTCAATCTGCGCAGAAGTTCCTAGAGGCTTCGTGGGCCCCCTCCTCTACGTGGTGTTGGACCCCCATGGCTCCCCATAAGCTATAATGTTGTTCTACTAGGGAGATACTTTATTTTACTTAGGTGAGTTAGACCCCTCTTCTCACTTTTATTTATTAATAAACTATAGTCGGAAAAACTATACAAAAATCGAATATTCCAATTAGCTGTTGCTAATTAGGAATATTACAGTCTCCCTCGGAAAAATGTTGCTTGTCCTCAAGCAACTGAAGTGATGGATGCTGCAAAATCCTCTCATTCTCCCAAGTGGCATCCTCGTCCAGCAAAAATTGCTTGTCCTCAAGCAACGCTTGAACAAGCCTCCTCTCTAGCTGATGCTCCCCACCGATACTGCAAAATGTGCCTGGGTCCCACTGAAACCTCTCTGACCTCTGCATCACCCTGATACGAAGGGATATCTCAATGCCAAGATCCCAAAGTGACCTCTCACAGTACCAGCCAACCAATAATCCTCCCGGATCCCATCGCCACCGTGGCCAATAATCGCACAAGTCCCACGGCTCGGACTGTGCACTGCCTCTGGCTATGACCAATGCTCTAAGAGGTGAAGACCACCAACAAGCATCAATGCTCTCGGGCTCCTGCTGCGCTGTACCTGTAGCTGCATATGCTACCCCTCCAACTGCATACCAACTCATCACCTTTCTCCAATCCAAGTTGTGACTCAATCCCATGCTGATCCTGCTCTCCTGAAATCGGGATGGAGTGCTGAAGAAATGATGTCCTGTGCCGCCCTGCCAGCTGGAATCTATAACCTTTGTTATGTCCAAGGGCCCCTGCTCGACTGTGCTCCCTACGAAGAATACCGTACCATCTAGAGGGTACCAACTCATGATCTCCCGCCAGTCCATCCTGGAAGAAGAATCCGATGTAGCAATAACAACAGCATATGGGACACGCCTGAAGTGTTCCCGCCAACCCGTAATCAACTCCCACTGCTCTACCCTGTCTGCCAATGAGAGCTGCCTGTAGAAGGAAACCCCTCTCTCTATAATGGGCCAAAGTGGGCAAGATATGCTGCAAGCTCCATCGATGTACTCCTAGAGAGTACTACTCACTGAAAGTACTGCAGCTCGACTGACTGTATGTACATCTATCTGTATCTCATCAATGTGTCGGCCAAAAGATGAATGCTCCACCATATCCAATAGCTCCTGCTGTCTACTAGCCCCCTGCATAACAATCCCATCAACCTCCAACATCTCTAGAGGATATGGATCTGCAACTGCCGTCATTGTACTCAGTGTCAATGCATCTGACTGCTCCTCCTCAATGGCTGACCCCACGGTTAGCCGCATATCCATCACCAACTTGATGTGAGCCTCCATCTGGCTCTCCCCCAAAGGACTATCATGCATGATGTGCATAGCATCCTCCTCTACTGACTCAGGCTCCATCACATATAGCTCTGACTGGATCGTGCATCGCCTAGTGCATCTCCCATAGAGTCCCCTGACTGCTCACCCTGTGTACTGGAATGCAGCTCTGGTCTACTGTCTCCATCCCTGCGTGACTGCTCTCGCTCCCCAGAAGCGACCTCAACTAATCCTATGGACTCATATGAAGAAGAGTCCTCACCCTGGCATACAGGAGGAAGGCCCTCCTGTTCTTCCTCTGCCACCTCATCTGCATTGAATAGGCCATCCACCCTGTCGATGAAGTGTCGATACAATGTCTGGAGTCTAGACACATGCTGGAATGCTACCTCTGCTGAACCCAGTATCCTCTGCTCATGCATGATCTCAACATGCCCCGAGGGAAGAATGATGCATGTCTCCCTCATGACCCGCTCCCCGGGTGTAGGCTCAGCGATGACCGATGTGCCACTCCTGTAGAGGATCATCTCATCCCTCGACCTGTGGCTGTCAACTAGTAAAACAACCCAGTGCCACTGCTGAGAGGTCTCTCGCCTAGTGTGCTGAGTGTCATCCAAATATCTTGGGTAAGCCTCGCGTACCCCACTGCTTATGCCCAAAGTGCCAAAGGACAACAACAAAATCGATTGTGCCAGTGAGTGATGTAGAAGAGGGTCGGATACGTGAGTCCCCTCTGATACCATCAAGTATCGCTCATATGTCTCCTCATCGATCCTGGGTGAACTATTCCCAAAGGTAAGCCTGGTGTCCCTATCTGTGAGTCACCTTGGATGCAACACTCTAAAACCCTGCTGTGCAGCACCGTATGCCCTCGCATACCACTGATCATCCATGTACTCCTCGACATGCCACTGCACATTGAGGCATACCTCTGTATACTGCTGGATACCCCAAGTTACTACTGCACCACCCTGTACCGTCTCGTGCCATGACTGTGTCCAGGCATCGGTCACTCCTCGCATGCTCTCAATGTGATGTAGGACACTCCTACTCCACAATGCAATCCCACACACTACAGTACAACACCATGCAACTCCGTGTCCACCGGAAGTCCACTGCTCAATGCTAGAGGCTCCCACACATCCCTGGATGTGGTGTCCTAGAGCTGTGCCTCTACATGTTGGACTTCCTCCAATTGGTATCATCATCTCCACCGTCGCATCACTATACCCGCCGACAAATGGATCATCACTCCAAATCCTCCTCGAGGGGTCCGAGAAGTGAATCTCCCTATGTGTCAGTGTTACCACCACTGCTCGGCTCCGCTGCGTCCTCTGTGCCCCACACAAAGGTGAAGAATCCTTGGCCCCATACAAGGCGCCATCTGGTGGCCTGCTAATGCCACCTCCTCCGACAGGCTCCTGCCAAGGTATGTTGACCACCCCGTGATCCCGTGTATAAGTGTCATACCAAGACAACCTAGGAAGTCTTCCCATAAACTGGTTGGCCACTGGAGCTAACCAAAACTCCCCTAGCAAATGTGCATGCTCAACTGCTAAGCCAACTGTACCCTCCAAGACATAGTCAATCGACCTGCCCGGAAAATGATAGGTGATTCCACCTGGATCCCAATGCAAATATGGGGCTCCTGTACTCCCAGCACCTGGAAACTCCTGCTGAACTATACTTGGGTCCACCACCATCTCCATAACCCACTCCACCGGGTACCAACTCAAAATCTCTCGCCATCCAACCTCAACATGTGGATGTTGTACCCTGTGCAACTCTGGTCGTCTCATACCGCTATCCAAGTCAACGTATGAGATCTGACTAGGTGGCTCCGTCTCTCTCTCTCCAATGGGAAGAGGTAAAACAACGCTGCTAGTCCCGTCCATGCATGCCTAAAGGGGAATGAACTAACGCTCCAACGTGCCCTTTGGTTGTACCATTAGGGAATCCAGTCGTTCCCCAATGCAAGCCAACTTGGCCGCCGACTTGGCACAAGCCACTCTCATGCCCTCCAACTCCTTGTCCTGCAACAAAATGGCCTCCCGTACTGACGTGGCCTTCCCTCTCAAAACTCGAAGGTCTGCCCGAAGCCGATGATACTGTTGTCTGCGACCATCATCCAATCCCTCTGTATCTCCTACTGCCTCATCGAAAGTGGATACATCTCCTGTCGCCTCACCCATCTGTTGTGTGCTACTAGCACCCGAAGACTCGGACACGACTCTGGTCATCACCTCAATGGATGGCTCTACTGGTGTAGGCTCTACCTTCTCTACTACGATATCAACCGGCACGGTCAAGGAGGTCTCTAATGAGGGTGAGTCCTCTGTCACACTAGGTGTATCTTCGAACTCCCTACAATCCTGTGTGCTCTCATCCTCCAAGTGCGAGGTAACCATTTTGATGGTTTCCCTCTCCGATACTCGGTCAAGCTGGAGAGAGGTATCCAACTTCTCCACCCAAGCTTTTTCCGAACACTCGGATGACCCGTCAAATGTCAGTAGATGGAATCTACCCACTGTGTGCCACAAGCCCCCTTCATGTGACTTCCCGTTCCCTCTGTGAAAGTTGCGAGGTCTGCTATCCCGCTGGAGATGAACAAAATCTCTGAATGGAAGGGCATCCCTGAACTCCTGCCCATATGCCTGATACTCAGCGAAATAATCACCCATGTGGCCAGGCTCTGGCTCCCGCTGTGCTCCTGCCCCTGTGTCCGCACCCAGAAAAGTGGGCATGGTAGAACGTGTGGGTGTATGTGATGCCATATGCTGAGTGGCATCATGCTCCGGCAAATGGTGGGATATGCCTGAACCTTCGCCAATCTGGAAACCCCTTGGGGTTTCACGCTGTCTAGCCTCCACAGCAGTGAATCTCTGTCCCATCACCTCAATCTGCCTCGACAGATCCTGTACTGATTTGAGGAGCATCTCCCCAAATCTCTTTGCACCATCATCACCTGCCATCGGCTCCTCCTGCTATGTGTCTACAGGCTCCTCATGAAATGGCACTGCTACTCCAAAACTATACTGCGGCTTGTCTTCAGCCTCTGATTTACCCACTGAAAACTACTCAGAAAATTCTAGGAACTTGGGAAGGTGATCCTTGCCCAAAACCCAGAAAAACCTCAAAAGGGTTTCTTCTAATTCCAAACTTCAAAATTTGACCCTTTGTATTTTGGCCCTTTTTCCAATTTCGTTTTTGGTACTGCAACTGCTATTGCTCTCCAAAATTCCAGCAAACCTCTGTAACAGATGTAAGGTTTATCCCTCGGCGTCATAGACTGCTAGCTCCACAGGATGAGCCAGATCTATGCTCTGATACCACTGTAATATCCCGAAAGGGAAATAGACAACAATACAAGCATACGACAATATAGAAAATGCCAGAAATAGAACATAAAGCAAATACTCATAAAAATGCCGGGAATGCTAAGCCATTTTATTAATCTGAGAATATAAATAAATACAATAGATGATCGGAATGATAGCACCTATTCTTGCTCAAGGCAAGTGGAGAACTCTCTCAGAAAGACAGGAAATGGCTGCTCTAAGAAACTGCGTCCCAGCTGCTGGCAATCTACCGTAAAACTGCTGCTGCTGGAATAGACTGAAAACTAGGGGTTGATCCCCTTGCCAGAATGAGCTGAAAATATGTGGACCACCTGTACTCACCAACCCGGACAAAACCCAGAAACCATATCAAAAATGGTCGGCCTCTGAAAATCACCAGAAAGTCCCTCCTCAAGGAATTACGCTGCCCTCCAAGGCTCAGCGCAGATGCCAAATGATAATAGCTGAAACAGTGCCACAAACTCCTCGGGAAACCTCCTACTGGCAAAGACTAATCCTCCACTCCGGATATCAACTGAAACTCCTGCAGAAACCCCGCAACGGAACACCTCCAAGTAGAACTGCGTCCTCTCTCCCAGGGACTGCGCAGTCACAAGAGAAGCCCAACTCCTCAGCAAAACAACCAACCAAACCTCCCGCTAAAGACTGAAGAAATGACCTTACCCGAGCAGGCACTCGAAGTCCCCCGGGGCTAAGGGTGAGATCTCCGACCGGAGACACTCAACGCATTAAACAGTGCTGCAGACAAGCTAAACAGCCAGCGTGCTCAAGAAGACAAAAGTCTAGCTCAAATATCATCAACAACAAGAATTCCAAATGAGAAGGCTCTCCCACCTTTTATAACGCTGGCCTCTCTCCAAAACCCTAACGTGGTCTCCCTCTCCTCTACGTGGTGTTGGACCCCCATGGCTCCCCATAAGTTATAACGTTGTGCTACTAGGGAGATACTTTATTTTACTTAAGTGAGTTAGACCCCTCTTCTCACTTTTATTTATTAATAAACTATAGTCGGAAAAACTATACAAAAATCGAATATTCCAATTAGCTGTTGCTAATTAGGAATATTACATTCTTAGTGAATAATCTGTTGAAGGCTGGCTAAATGAATGAGGATGGTTGTCCTGGAAAATGACTGGATCACCTTGAAAATACACCCAACAAATCCTCTCCAGAAACCCAAAAAAACCCAACAAGGATTTGGCTTGAAACCTGAAAGTTTGAGACCCCACCAAACAATGCGTACGACCCAACCGAACTACTTATGCAACCCTTCTTTAAGATACCAATCCGTCAGTCTGATCCCAAAATAACAGCAGGATAGCTGAGATGGGATCCTCCAAGCTGGATTGCAACTAATGAATGCTCATGTGAATTTTGGGGGAATTCACCAAGGGAAGAGATGGGTCCTTTCCCCCTCTCACTAGATCACCCAAGGGTTTTTGTCCTAGGGCTATAGAAGTTGGGAACCAGGTACTTCCAACATCACCAATGACCGAATACATAAATCCGAGATGTCCCCATTGATGTGCTTGCCCTCTCCTTTTATATATTTAATGCCCCCGCCCCAACCATCTAGAATTATTTTACTTTATTATTTTATTTTCATTCTAGAAGATTCTCCCTTTAACTTTATCTTAAGTGACTTTTTATTTTATTCACTTTTCCTCGTTTTTGGCCCTTTTTCTCCTATTAAACATCTTTCCTCTTTAATCAATAAAGTAATAAATTAAAAATCACTTTTTATCCTGGAAAATGATTATTTAGCCACCATACCTTCTCCGACCACTAGAAGCCTCTCCTCACCATCCCTGGAAATCCATCCTATGTTGATTTTTGGGTAGCATCGGATGTGGAAGGGCTAGAACACATGAGATTTCCAAGACCCATAAATCGTTTGGAGAAATTCCACCCAGAGCTTAAGTTATTCAAATAATTAATTATTTTAATGGCGACCCTAAGTCTAACTTACGGAAATTAAATAATTAAAGTGAATTAATTTAAACATGTGAGTGAGAATTTCCTAAATGATGAGGGTCAAGTCTTTTCTAATCTTAGTCGTTGATTAGAGATTAGATTACGGTCGTTGATTCGTCAACTGGAAAAGTATTAAAGGAAGGCTTGGGGTCAGTTGGAGAACACACACATAGTGGCAACACTTGAGCTAAGTCAAAATTTTGAGGTGCGGTTTGCTGAGAATTTTCGAGTGAGCTTGCAGTGCAGCAAGGGGCAGTTCGACAGTAGGATTTTTTATCGAAGGCCAAGAATACAATAGCAGAGAGGCAAATCAACACCAGGGAGGAAGCGCAGGCCTAGGAGGGGTGACGCAGGCCAGGAGGGGTGATGTAGGCCCAATTAGGCTCATGCAGGCTAAGAGGGGTGACGAAGGCCTAGAGGAGTTGACACAGAGCCATCAAGGCAGCTCTGTTGTTTCAGTGGGCTAGATCGGGCTCGTATTCAGCAGATCAAAAAGGGTGACGCAGCCACACTGAAGGGTGACATAGTCTCAGCGCAAAGCTTGCTGGGGACTGTGTAGGCACCTGTGGGGTTCTTCATTCTCACGCTGAATCAGCCATAATATCTGTCTCCAGAGATAGAGGTACTTCTGCGGGGATTTTCTCTGTTGGGTGAACCATTACTGGTACCCTAGTTTGTATTCAGAAATCTGCATAATAATAAAAACCCTTAAGAGCTGTTGCACCAGTTTTCCCGCATTGGGTTTTTCCAGGGACATTTGTCTAAAAAATCTTGTGTGTCCTTTGTCGAATGTGCTTATTTCTTCATTACCTGATCTATATATTTGTGTAGGCAGTAGTGTATTTACTTTGATGTTTTTCATGTATTATTAAGAAAAATAACTTGTTAAGTTAATAGAACAAGTAGGAGAAGTAAATCAGATTACTATTGTAGGATTTATGTTTAGTAAATTCAAAAATTTTCACATCCTATCTGCATCTTAAGGAAAATTGAAAAACGGGAACATTACAAATCCTCCCGACCCAAGATTGTTTGCTCTCAAGCAATCCCTACCTATCCACCAGAGAGAAATTTGCACGCTGATACCAGGAAGCCATAGGGCCATACAACCCCCCTACCTCCGTGATAGACAAAAATGGATGGATCCCTCGATACCTGAATCCCAAACTATAATGACCCATTTCTATTATAGGGAGCACAATAATATTAGCATGCATATGATAGCTACATATGCATGTATCACATGAACTGCTCTAGTATACGTACTAACTAATTATGAAAAATAAAAAAAGGTATAATTTAGTAAATAGTATTAAAGATCTCATTGGAATGCGAATTACTTAACTAGTTGTCACTTGAACTAAATATCAAAATTATGATTGTTCACTCTTAACGCTTATAAAAGTGACCGCCTCTAAAATTCATAAAAAGACCCTTTTGGATGTCAGGTGTTGAAAAAGAGCACCAAAACCATATCATAATTGCGAATGCTGAGATGGTGGAGGGTTTGGGGAGGCGATAATTTTTTCTGGATATAAGGAGAACAAAGAAGGCATAGGATCGGGGGTGTTTTTGTTTTGCCATTCTAGAGAATTGAAGTCACCACAACTAAGGCTCCTTGCTCTATACGGACTTTCACCGATGGGAGGAGTCTCGATGTTTTGGGGAAGCCACTTATGAAAGATATGTGAATGAATAGGTGTGAAGTGACCCCAAAAACCCTTTTGCTAGGATATTATAAAGAGTGAGACTTGCTTGCCTTTTAAGTAAGGGACTTGATCTTCTAAGGGAAGGGGGGTGAGGATTGGAGGGCAAGGATGAAGGGTACAACTTGAAGAGGTACTTCCCGATCCCTAAAATTTGATAAGAACTAGGATTCCCAAATAGTCATTGATGAATAGTCTTTAACAACAAATGGAACCACATGGGACCAAGTGGACCCAACCCAGGTTCGGGGATGGAATATAGCAACCAATGATGCTCCTATCTTCGACAAGGTGAGGGGTAAGGATAAAAAGAACTTTTACTTCAAAAGGTCAAATTGATCCCGCCAGGTGCTGGCCTTGCGAAACTTGGTCCTAGAGCTAGGGCTTGAGGTATAGGGAGATTCCACTATCGGAATTGGCCCAAATTCAGAGGAGACTGAGGGGACCCATCAACACAGCTGCCACTAGGAGATCAAAATTTTCCTGTGGCTGGATTCCCGGAAATTTGATGCTCTAGGTACCCTAGAGGGGCTAGACCTGGGGATAAGGGGAAAAATGTGAAAAATAAGGGAAATTGACCACCCTTTTGTGAGGGACCAATGCCTACTTCACTGGGGGATATGGAGTCAAGTATAATAATGAATAATAATTCGGTTTCTTGTTCCAAGAGGCCCATAAAGTCAACTTCGTCCAATGTTAAAGGAAAGATTAAAAAAGTGACCTTCAAGCATTTATACTTCATACAAATGGTGCAAGCTTATCAAGATGAAATGATATCTAGGACATTTCATTCATCTAACAATGGCCCATACATAGATTAAGCTAAATAGATACATAATTCCACATTTCAGTCATGCAGCAACTTGCCCTAATTATAGCGAAATCCAACAATATGCAGCAACAAGAAAAATAACATCACTTTTACACTTACAATTTTAGAGAGTATATCCAACCGGCATCACATTTTCACATAAGAAGCGCCAAGATAGAAATAGCCCAAATCCATCCATCAAAATTCGTCCATCATCCAAAAATCTCCATCAAGGAAAAAATGTGAAATTCTCTTAAGAGAGAGAGATCCCAAGTCAAGTGAGGATACAAATGAATCCAACTAACATCAATTTATACCCCTTTTAGGAGTTCAATTTAGCCTATGAGCCTACATTATCCCCTAATAATAAAATAATGTGCAAACAAAACCACTTTTGGTGACAGGCCCGCCAACTAGCTCACAAAATGGAATAATAAGCCTCTCTAGAGGTCAAATAATAATATGTATATGTCGTGGGGCCCTCCAAAGGCCTTATGATCTCCAGAAGTGCCATAATGGTGAATAAACTCCTCAAAATATGATGGACAAGGGGGTGGCCCCTTGTTCTCCAAGTAGTAGACCTGTGTTACTCCCAATGGGTGTGGGGGCACACCAATGACCCCATTGGTCTTCATATGAGTTGAAGATGTTTGTAGATCCTCTGTAAGGGCTTGACTGATGGAATTAATGTTGCAATGACATCGTACAAGTCTTGGGATACTTGCCAAGAGTGTGGGGCTCCTGTGGGGCCTGCTAGGCATAGTGTACCAAGCACATCATCATCATCTCAAAAGTGAATCACTAGTAGTCTCTGAACATCGGTGGGGATGCGTGGAGTGTTGTCTACTGCTGTGGAGACCTATGGCTCTCTATGCACACCCTATACGTGCCAATGTATCCCTTTGGGGGTTAGGACCCCATATAGGGAGACCAAACCCAAGTGGAAACCCCCTGCAATCTTGTATAGGATCCAATGCGTCCCCTAGCCTTCCAGTACAACAAGTCATTAGAGTAATCGTGTAAACGAGCTTACAAACCATGGATAACAAAGTGGGCACTTCACAATGGCACTTGGCATCTGCTAGTGTCTCCATGCTCCAAAGGGGGTTAGCCAAGCACCTTATTAGGTGGTTTCAACCCTTAAAGGGGATAATTATGTCCAAGGTACAACCCTCCAATGGGGGTTGCAAGTGATAAATAACTGAAATGGAGTAGGGAATGAGAGGGGCAATCCTAGGCCACATATTAGGGAATAGGGGCAGCTAGATAAGGGGAAGCCCACACCTAGGTATATAATGTGTAGGAATGAGAAATCGCGGTACATGAGGTGCCTTGACCTTGATATTTCCACCCTTCTTTATATGCCTTTTGCCTTTTATGAATTTTCTTTAATTAACTACCCAGGGCTTAAAGGATAAGAGCGTGATGTGTAAGATATAGCAGTGAGTACCGCCTCTAGGTGGGGCAGTTTATTTCCCTCTAGGGGTTGGGACAATCATGGGTTCCTGAATGATAAAGGAGGCTCATCTAGGGCCTGTGGAACCAGGGTGATGACCATGGGTATGTGGTAGAGCTCATGTATTGGCTTTTTGACACGCGCTAATCATTTTTGTCCCGACCATCTTTTGCATTTTGTGGTACAATTTCTTGTTAAGTGTGGCCAATTATGCTTCTTCTTTTTTTCTTTTAGCTGCTTCAACCTCCGGGGAATCATTCCAGGCCTGACCAAATCTAGGGACAAGGGGATAGGGAGGCTAACCCTATGTGGACCCAGAGAGGCAATGTGGACCAAGGTGGGAGATATGATGGATGGGGGTTATAGTGAATGGAAAGGGAATAAGATATGCGGATAAAGGAGTGGGACCATGCACCCAAAGTCGAGGTTTCCCAAGTAGTACCACCCTAGAACCAAATGGTCAATAAAGGAGATCCCACGAGACTAAGATCAAAAGGTAACATCCAAAAGCAATCAAGGGGGCAGGAGCACAAACTAAGCCCGCTCTTTTTGCCAAATCGCCCCATCAATCCATGTCCAGAAGTATCCACGATAAGTAAACCCAATACTCAATCACCAAATGACAAGACATACTTTTAGATTCGAGAAGCCCACCTTCAAACATACGATCAATATAGATGGGTAAGGGACCACATGGTTGGCTCGGGTGGCAGAGAAATGGAACAACGAGCTAGAAGAAGGTTGCAAGGGGTTGTTGGCTGCCAACTGAGGTCCATCATGGAGAAAAATGTGTCCTAGGGATATCACCCATGAAGTGGTGGGTAACATTTGGCTTCAACTGGGATGTGATCTCTCGAAGAAGTGGGCAAGGCTACTCGAGCGGGAGGTCACGAGAACTCCAACAATCTCTTGGTCACCGTAGACCTGTTATCTGCACATGTCAATGATCAAAGCCACGGGGAAACATGTTTTTCACGGTGTCTTATGATCACTCATGCTTAATTTCAGCTCATAAAATCAACAAGTAATAAAATATGCAATTTTTAATCTAAATGCAGCGAATCTATCATGAGAAATATCATATGAGGCTAGTTCTAATGCAAAAATATTCATGCAATGCATCCTACTCTAACATGCGTATAATACATCGTCAAGTATCAATGAAAGGAGTGATGCGACCTATTTTGATTGGCTGAGGCCAAAGTTTGTCGTTGAGTTTAGCATTGTAGTAATAGTCATCCCCAACTTTCCCATGAATCTTGACGGAAACCAAATCTTTCTCCACTAAGACCAAGTCCCCTACTTTATATTCTTTTTCAAGCTTACACCTTTTGCTTGGTTTGTGAGTTGGCCTTTTTAGGATACATACCTCTTGTGAAGGGAGAATGGAAGAAGGTTTCTCAATGTCTTGTGCTTCATAATAGGGCCTAGGCTCAATCACATGAGATAGGTAGGTGGGTTCTCTATGAAGGATAAAGGGGTCCCATCGGATTGAGGGATGGTAGCATATGATAGGTCCATCTGAACATCACCCCTAACAGTGGCTCCCCATTTCCTAGATAGAAACATCCCCCACACATTAGGAATATCAATGACAACAATATCCATGAGAAGAGATATGTCGTGGTTCCTAGCCAAAGAGTCCTTAAGATCTTTAATGAGACCCTCCACTTCCACAGGTTTGGAGTTAAATCCACACAACTTCTTTATGGTCAGGTGATGTTGAGACCCAATTGCTTCATAACACTTAAAGGCATGATGTTTGTGGAAGCCCCTTAGTCAAGCACACAATTATGGAGTTAAAGGTCATTGATAGCCAAAGTGAGCATAAAAGGTTCATGTTTGGGGTTACAATCAGGACTGTGAATGTTTTGCAAGTCTTCATGTAGTTCTTCCTCTTCAAAACCCAAGGACTTCTTAATTTGTTGTTGTTGCTCGGGAAGCTTAGCAATCTCTTTCAAAGGCGCAGATACAATCATCTTCCCAATAGCAGCATCCATGTCAATGATGAGCCCAGTATATTTTCGATTTTCTTTCTTTTTGGTGTTTCCTCCCTTTTGAGGGCCTTTTTTAGGTTCAACTTTAGTTTGGGAATCCTTTTTCGGAGGATCTCTTGAAAGGGCTTTCTCTTTGGGAGGTTCTTTAGAGGGGACATTTTTGGGAGGATCTTGCTTGAGAAGAGTTTTCTTTGTTAGGCTCTTTGGATGTTGTAGGGTCTTTGTTATTGTCTCTTCGTGAATATTGGACCCCTTTGAATCTTCCACCACGCTCATCAGCATTTAGAATAGGTTCCTCTTTCTCATCTTTGGTTTTGACCTCATTCATGGGAGGATGTGTGTATGAACCCCAAGTAGAATGTTGAATAAATCAGATTATACAAGGTTAGTTTGCTTGTTTGTTTCATCATCATCACTCTCAGCACTCTCACTAGGCTCATCTCCAGAGGATGAATCTTGGTCCACTGCATTGGTTGGAGCTAAGGAACTTGAAATGAGCTAGGCCTATCTTCCTCACTTTGACTTCTTGGAAAAGGTTTCCCTTTCGGATTATAACTTGACCTTTAGGCCTTCTCCAAAGTGGTGATTTTGTTCATGACAATTTGATCTCGTGAATGGACTTCCTCGGTAAGCCTTTCCATCTTCTTGAGGATAGCCAGAAGGGTTTCTTCATGTTGATCTTTTGATTTCTCCTTCTTAGTCTCAGTTTTGGCTTTGGGGAAGTCATCAACACTCATTTTTGAGATACGAAGGTTTTCTTCAACTTGCATTGCCATCTCTATAGCTTTGGCCAATGTGGAGGGTTTCTTGTCTCTCAAGGCATAAGCTAGGTGGCCCCCTACAACTTTGACAAACTTATCAAGGATGTTGGCATCAAAGGGCTTTAGGTGATGAGGGATATCTCGGACAACCCTATCAAACTTTTGAATGAATTCCTGAATTTATTCCCTTGCACTTAATATTTGATAAAACTTTTCAATGTTGAAGGTCCCTTGGGAATTTCAAGAACGTCTTTTCATGAATAGGTCTCCAAATTCGTCAGAGTTATCAATGCATCTGTGGGAAGACTAAGGTACCTTTCTCTAGCTTGTCCCTCGAGTGATAAAACAAAAAGCATCATGATCCTATCTTCATCAAAGATCATCCTAGGGGACATGCGCTAGTAAAATTCTTCAACAAAGTCACTAGCACTCATAGCGGCATCTCCCTTGAACCTGGGTAACCATTGGTTGTAATTTTCAGGTAATGGTTTTGGATCGTCACTCAACTTCAAAGGAGAAAATACACTAACCAAATGTCTTTCACTGTTGGTCATCTTGTCTTTGTCATTGCTAGAAGTCCCTACCATTTTTGGAGTGGGTTCACTGACTTTTTCAAACTCAGGAAGAAGAGCGGTCCCAACAAGTGATGGTTCACATTCCCTTATTCTTGCAACAGCCCTAGTTAAAGGAGTATATTGTCACCTTCAAGAAAACCAGGGCTTTTGAAAATGAATGGAGTCGCCAGAGGAATAATGAGAGTGTCATTAATGCTTCAATTCCTCAATGATTCATAGGAGAGGTAGACCTGCTTCGTCCCCGACAATGGTGCCAGAAATATTACCACACAAACCAGCGAGAGGCCTAAAAGGGGTTCCTAAGAGGGAAATTACTAGGTTAAGGGTAATGGTGAAGACTTAGCCCACTGTCACCACAGCTAGGGATCCCTGCCCTTTACGAAATTTCATCGATGGAAGGAAGCCCGATGTTTTGGGGAAGCCACTTGTGAAATATATGTTAATGAATAGGTGTGAAGTGACCCCATAAACCCTTTCCCTAGGATAAAATAAAGAGTGAGACTTGCTTTCCTTTTAAGCGAGGGACTTGATCTTCAAAGGGAAGTGGGGTGAGAATTGGAGGGTGAGGATGAAGGGTACCACTTGAATAGGTACTTCCCAATCCATAAAATCTGATAAGAACTTGGGTTCCCAAATAGTCCTTGATGAATAGTATTTAACAACAAACGGGACCACAGGACCAAGTGGACCCAGCCTAGGTTCGGGGAAGGAATATAGCAACAATGATGCTCCTATCTTGGGCAAGGTGAGGGGAAGGGATAAAACAATAATTTTTACTTCAAAAGGTCAAATTGATCCTGCTAGGTGCTAGCCTTGGGAAACACAGGGCAAGACTTGGTCCTAGAACTAAGGCTTGAGGTATTGGGAGATTCCATCGTTGGAATTTGCCCAAATTCGGAGGACAGTAAGGGGACCCACAAGCACAATTGCCCTATGAGATCGAAGTTTCCTATGGCTAGATTCCCGGGAATTTGATGCCCTAGGTAACCTAATGGGGCTAGACTTGGGGAAAAGGGGAAATTGACCACCCATTTGTTGGGGACCAATGCCTAATTCACTTGGGGATGTGGATTCAACGATAATAATGAATAAGTATTTGGTTTCTTGTTCAAGGAGGCCCAGAAAGTCAACTTCGTCCAATGTTAAGAGAAAGATAAGAAAAGTAACCTCAAGCGTTTATACTTCATACAAATGGTGCAAGCTTATCGAGATAAAATGATCTCTAGGAAATTTAATTCATTTAACAATGGCCCATACATAGATTAAGCTAAATAGATACATAATTTCACATTTCAATCATGTAACAACTAGCCCTAATTATAGCGAAATTCAACAGTATGCAGCAAGAAAAATAGCATCAGATTTACACTTACAATGTTAGAGAGTATATCCAATTAACATCACATTTGCACATAAGAAGGTCCAAAATAGAAATAGCCCAAATCCATACATCAAAATTTATCCATCGTACAAAAATCTCCACCAAGGAAAAAATGTGAAATTCTCTTAAGAGAGAGAGAGATCCCAAGTCAAGTGATGATACAAATGAATCCAAATAACATCAATTTATACCCCTTTTAGGAGTTCGAATTATCCTAAGAGCCTACATTAGTCCATAATAATAAAATAATGTGCAAATAAAACCACTTTTGGTGAAAAGCCCACCAAACTAGCTCACAAAATGGAATAATAAGCCTCTCTGCAGGTCAAATAATAATATCTGCATGTTGTGGGGCCCTCCAAAGGCCTAATAATCTCAAGAAGTGCCATAATGATGAATAAACTCCTCAAAATATGATAGACAAGGGGGTGGCCCCTTGTTCTCCAAGTAGTAGACTTATGGTGCTCCCAATGGAGATCCATGGGGGCACACCAATGACCCCATGGATCTCCGTATGAGTTGAAGATGCATGTAGATCCTCTGCAAGGGATTGAGTGATGGAATTAACGTTACCATGATATCATACAAGTCTTGGGATGCCTGCCAAAAGTGTGGGGCTCCTGTGGGGCCTGTTGGGCATATTGTACCAAGCACATCATAATCATCCCAAAATTGGATCGCTAGTAGTCTCTGAACATATCCCTCTGAGGGTTAGGACCTCGTATAGGGAGACCAAACCTAAATGGAAACCACCTGCAATCCTGTATAAGATCCAATGCATTCCCTAGCCTTCCAATACAACAAGTCATTATAGTAATCGTGTAAACGATCTTACAGACCATGGATAACAAAGTGGGCACTTCACAATGGCATGCCCTTCCATAGTGAGCTTTGGCATGTGCTAGTGTCTCCATGCTCCAAAGGGGGTTAGCCAAGTACCTTATTAGGTGGTTTCAACCCTTGAAGGGGATTGTATCTGCAAGGTACATCCCTCCAATGGGGGTATCAAGTGATAAATAAGTGAAATGGAGTAGGGAATGAGAGGGGCAATCCTAGGCCACATATTGGGGCATAGCGGTAGCTAGATAAGGGGAAGCCCACACCTAGGTATATAATGTGTAGAAGGGAGCAATCGTGGTATATGAAGTGCCTCGGCCTTTATTTCTCCACCCTTCTTTATATTCATTTTTCCTTTTGTTATCACCTTAAAAAATTTTCTAAACTTTGAAAGTTTACCTTGTTTCTAGTCATGGTCTTAAATAGGTTTTGAGTCATTTCATGCTTAAAGGGGTAAGTGATAGGGTTGAAGTCTCAAATTTATCATTTCCATTTCCAAATTAAGTTTAGAAGTCTCATTTCATGGTTTAAAGGTCCCATCATCCATTTAGAAGTTAGGTTTTTCAAATTATGAATTTTTTTTTTGCAATAAGCCACGAAACCACGTTTTCGTAGCGCAGCCAATGTAAAAAACCATTTTTGCGCTACGAAAACGCTGTTATTTTCGTAGCGCGCTACGAAACCACTGAAGCAGCGTTTTTTTAATCAAAAACTCTGTTTTTCTGGTTTTAGTAGTCAACTTCCAAAGGGGTTCTTGAACAACTGAAACTCATTTTTGAACACTGAAAGAGGTTTTTCTTCCTAACATACTTAACTACAAAACGTCTCTCAGTTTCTTCAAATTCATTATGAGGTGGGAGAAATTGATGACTCAACTTGCATTACAAAACTGTTGAAAGTCATTGAGAGAAAAACTCTACTTTTTGGTTTTAGTAGTTCACTTCAAGATCACTTTCTGGCCACAAGAAAAGGTCTTTTGGAATTCTGAAGGAGGTTTTTCTTCATAAAATATCCAGCTACAATAACCTATCTCACTTTTTTCACAAGTGTTACCAGTTGGGAGATACAAGGATTTCTTTGAAGCCATATTTTCAGAAATCAGAATTTTCCAGTTTTACACAGGTTGTTCAAAGACAGTTTCTGGGTAGTAGGAGAGGTATTTCAAAAAACCAAGAGAGGTTTTTGTTCAAGACAAATTGGTCTCCAAAAGCCTCCTTAAGTTTTGCAAAATACATTATGGGTGAGAAGATAAAAGCTCTGTCTCAACATCTATTTTTCAGATGAAAAAGTGCAACAAATGGTAAATCCTTAAATCAGTTTTGTCATGAAGATAAGGATCATTCTTGAAGAAGAACATCCATTAAAGCTATTTTATGTTGACATATATCCTTAAAAAATCTTAAAATATCCTCAAAACTGTAAATTGTTGGAAAAATTGTGTTAGAGGAGTATACACAGCTGCTGAAGGTGAAGTTTTGTGACATTTTTTGCATGAAATTGGGAGGTAAGGACTGCTGGTTTTCAGATTTTAGAATTGCTAGAGGAAAGAGCAAGTTCATAAATGAAGTCTCATGTTGAAAAGCAAGAAAAATAATGGTCAAAGAAGGTGTTTTTACAGTGGTATAAAAATTGTGCTACGAAAATAGGTTGTTTTCGTAGCGCAGTCATATTCCCTCTCCTTTTCATTTTTTCGAAGGTTTATTTTTGCACAAGTGGAAGGTTGAAGTGTTTATGGAATGTTAACACATGTTACATATACAAAACATTCATCAAGGCTAGCAAAGTTGTTCAAAGACAAGCATGGAGGTTAAGGGCTAAAAAACAGGAAACTTTGTCTCCTGGTTTTTAGGACAGTTAGGTCATGAATCAACAAGGTTTATAACAAGACTAAAGGCATCATCCAAATTCGACCTCATGAGGTTGCAGCTGTCAAAGAAATCATTAAAGTTTAGATAAGGTTGTTGCAAGTATATTTAGGAGTTTCACTCCTATTTGGATTAGGACTCTTCAAAGACTGTTTACTTGTCATTTTGTAATTAAAAGTCTATTTTATGGTTAGATTAGGTGTCATGTATGGGAATTCGAATTCTCCTAGTGGTGGATCATGGAATCCAAGATTGTAAAGGCTCTATATGAAGCATTAGGTCGAATTAGCAATGGGTTGGAGACTTTTTGGCCCAGCTGATGCTTTATGTTATCGACTATAATCAGTAATATAGAGAGGTTTTTTCTTCTTGACAGATCTGAGTTTCTCATGGGGTTTAATGTTTTCTTGATCTATATGTTACTTTAAATTACTTGCAGTAGATCTTATTACTATTACTCAGAATTCAAAACCATGTGCTCTGACTTCCTTTAGTAATGAGATGACTGTGTTTTTCTGAATCTTGTGAGTAAACTACCCTTGAAACACTAGCAGTATATTTCCACATTATTACTCAGAATTCATAACCATATGCTCTGACTTCCTTTAGTAATGGAATGATTGTTTTGACCTATGTATTGAGTGAATTGTATTTGTTAAAAACCCTATTTGTCTCAGCTTCCATTTCAAGAGATCTTGCCACTGAATCTACCAACTTGTTGACTCCATAGCCCAATGGTAGTAAGTCTTCATCTTTTCAACCTGCAAACATACAAAACCACAGACCATAGAGTTAGCCATCTATCTATAACTTATATAATTAAACCTTGAGAGAGCCCTCTCACACTGAAGAGGCTAAGCCTCAGCCAAAGTATTGGTTTGAAATAGTTACACTGAAGTGGTCTAATCAGCAGCCTATTAGGGTCCTATTTTGGTGATAACATTTTGGTGCGTATGCCGAGAGCCTGAAGATTATTCATTCCCGAAATCAAGAAGCTGAACTTCTGAAGGTAGCAGGAGCTAAGAATCTGTTAGAGGCTGCAGCACTACCTTGGTGACTCCACACATCAAATAATCAAATTGGAAGGTGACTCCACTGCTTAAAGATCAATAGCTTAATGAAGTTTCAAGATGATTTCCATTGCAAGAATGACTGCCAGGTATACCCCTATGAATCGGTCTCATATCCCTGGTTTTCCAAATCCTATGCCAAAGGTTGAATGGTTAGATGATCTTCCAATATTTAAAGATGAAAAGAAAGACAATGTTGCTCTTCATTTGGTTAGGTTCCATATGCATGTATACAGTCTTAAGGTTCATTTTCCTGAATATTGTCTCGTGAAGATGTTTATGACCACTTTAGAAGGAAAAGCATGGTCTTGGTATGAAAGCTTGCCAAATGGTTCATTATATTCTCTTGTTGATTTCCATGATGCATTTTATGAGATGTATAAAGAGTGTCATCCCTCCTTATTGTTGGTCAAAGACTGTTGTAAACATTATGTGAGTTTTATTGAATATTTGCAGAAATGTTATGAAGATGATGAGTTCATGGATGAAGAACTTTTGGAGGCCCTTCATGACAATACCTTTCATCACCAAGAATAACACCAAGAAAAAAGGATAACATCTCCCTTAGATGCAAATTAAACCCAGAAGGAGTTTACTTATAAAATCATGTCACATCCTTTGAGTTTGAGGAAAATTTGCAACAGACTTGTCAATCCTTTGATCATCAGGAGTATGAGAATCATTTCAAACAGCAAGAGGAAATATTGGAAAATGCTTGCTACAATCCCCAGGTACAGGAAAAAGTTGATTCTTCATGTCATTTCTTGCATCAGCCTACATCAAATGATGATTACATTGATCAAAAAGTGGGTGAAAATTTCTCTTTATCCTTGTCCTCTAATCTGGAATCATTTGAGTGCAAATCAGTAGATAAGATTCAACTTGTGGATGAAGTTGCAGAGAACACTGAAAAGGACATTCAAGTTTCAAAATATAAAATTCAATCTCATAGTATTCATAATCAAGATCAGTCTTTTCAATTGATTTTTATGCGAGAAAACAAAGAGAGGGTGCTGCCACCTTTCTCCTTTGAGTTTGAGGAAGAATACATTGTTTTTGAAAATCAATTTGAAAAGCAGTTGGAAAGCATACAAAAGAAATATTGTGTGGCTGAGAATCAGTTGTCTAAAGTTACAGAAAGTTATGAGGATCATCAAACTGATCAAGTCTTCTTTGACCCTATAGCTGAATACATGGAAGAGTTTTACTCTCCAGTGTTTCAATTTCATTTTTATTATGAACATCAGATGCATTTTCAGTGGCATTGGTCATCTCAATATCATATTTACTTTGGGTTCAACCGCAGTGAAGAGCTTCAAATATCAGATCAGATCAATGACTGGCTTCATTGGAAGTTTCATGTTCCTTGAGCTACAAATGGAGATTGCAGCTGATAAGGTAGTTAGGAATGTGCAAATAAGCTCAAGGTTGACTGAGCATTTTTCAGTAGGTATAGTTTGAGTGCTTCTTGCAGAAATAATCAAGCTTAAGCCCGAGGTTAAGGCCATTAAAAGTTTGATGGGAAACCTCGCAAAATTTCAGAATTTTGTTTCTAAAAGATGGATAGCAGCACTGGAGCTACCGGGTCTTAGTGTACCACAGGGACACACTATCCCAAGTGAAGCCACTGTTATCACCTTAAAAAAATTTCTAAACTTTGAAAGTTTACCTTGTTTCTAGTCATGGTCTTACATAGGTTTTGAGTCATTTCATGCTTAAAGGGGTAAGTAATAGGGTTGAGTCTCAAATTTATCATTTCCATTTCCAAATTAAGTTTGGAAGTCTCATTTCATGGTTTAAAGTTCCCATCATCCATTTAGAAGTTAGGTTTTTTAACTTATGAAAAAAGTTTTTGCAATAAGCCACGAAACCACGTTTTCATAGTGCAGCCAGTGTAAAAAACCAGTTTTGCACTACGAAAACGCTGCTATTTCGTAGCGCGCTACGAAACCACTAAAGCAGCCTTTTTATTATTATCAAAAACTCTGTTTTTCTGGTTTTAGTAGTCAACTTCCAAAGGGGTTCTTGAGCAACTGAAAACTCATTTTTGAAAACTGAAAAAGGTTTTTCTTCCTAACATACTTAACTACGAAAAAGTCTCTCAGTTTCTTCAAATTCATTATGAGGTGGGAGAAATTTATGACTCAACTTGCGCTACGAAACTGCTGAAGGTCATTGAGAGAAAAAATCTGCGTTTTGGTTTTAGTAGTTCACTTCAATATCACTTTTTGGCCACAAGCAAAGGTCTTTTGGAATTATGAAGAAGGTTTCTCTTAATAAAATCTACAGCTACAATAACCTATCTCACTTTTCTCACAAGTGTTACCAGTTGGGAGATACGAGGCTTTCTTTGAAGCCATATTTTCAGAAATCAGAATTTTCCAGTTTTACACAGGTTGTTCAAAGACAGTTTCTAGGCAGTAGAAGAGGTATTTCAAAAAACCAAGAGAGGTTTTTGTTCAAGACAAATTGGTCTCCAAAAGCCTCCTTCAGTTTTTCAAAATACATTATGGGTGAGAAGATAAAAGCTATGTCTCAACATCTATTTTTCAGATGAAAAAGTGCAACAAATGGTAAATCCTTAAATCAGTTTTGTCATGAAGATAAGGATCATTCTTGAAGAAGAACAGTCATTAAAGCTATTTTATGTTGACATATATCCTTAAAAAATCTTAAAATATCCTCAAAACTGTAAATTGTTGGAAAAAACTGTGTTAAAAGAGTATACACAGCAGTTTCGTAGCGCGCTATGAAACCGCTGAAGTTGAAGTTTTGACATTTTTTGCATGAAATTGGGAGGTAAGGACTGCTGGTTTTCAGATTTTAGAATTGCTAGTGGAAAGAGCAAGTTCATAAATGAATTATCAGGTTGAAAAGCAAGAAAAAGAATGGTCAAAGAAGGTGTTTTTACAGTGGTATAAAAACTGCGCTACAAAAACAGGTTGTTTTCGTAGCGCAGTCATATTCCCTCTCCTTTTCATTTTTTCGAAGGCTTCTTTTTGCACAGGTGGAAGGTTGAAGTGTTTATGGAATGTTAACACATGTTACATATACAAAACAGTCATCAAGTCTAGCAAAGTTTTTCAAAAACAAGCATGGAGGTTAAGGGCTAAAAAACAGGAAACTCTGTCTCTTGGTTTTTAGGACAGTTAGGTCATGAATCAGCAGGGTTTATAGCAATACTAAAGGCATCATCCAAATTTGACCTCATGAGGTTGCAGCTATCAAAGGAAGTATTAAAGTTTAGATAAGGTTGTTGCAAGCATATTTAGGAGTTTCACTCCTATTTGGATTAGAACTCTTCAAAGACTGTTTACTTGTCATTTTGTAATTAAAAGTCTGTTTTATGGTTATATTAGGTGTCATGTATGGGAATTCGAATTCTCCTAATGGTGGATCATGGAATCCAAGATTATAAAGTATCTATATGAAGCATTAGGTCGAATTAGCAATGGGTTGGAGATTTTTTGGCCCAACTGATACTTTATGTTATGGACTATAATCAGTAATACAGAGAGGTTTTTTCTTCTTGACAGATCTGAGTTTCTCATGGGGTTTAATGTTTTCTTTATCTATATGTTACTTTAAAGTACTTGCAATAGATATTATTACTATTACTCAAAATTCACAACCATGTGCTCTGACTTCCTTTAGTAATGAGATGACTGTGTTTTTCTGAATCTTGTGAGTAAACTACCCTTGAAACACTAGCAGTATATTTCCATATTATTACTCAGAATTCATAACCCTATGCTATGACTTCCTTTAATAATGGAATGACTGTTTTGACCTATGTTATTGAGTGAATTGTCTTTGTTAAAAATCCTATTTCTCTCATCTTCCATGTCAAGAGATCTTGCCACTGAATCTACCGACTTGTTGACTCCATAGCCCAATGGTAGTAAGCCTTCATCTTTTCAACCTGCAAACATACAAAACCACAAACCATAGAGTTAGCCATCTATCTATAACTTATATCATTAAACCTTGAGAGAGCCCTCTCAGGCTGAGGAGGCTAAGCCTCAGCCAAAAGATTGGTTTGAAATAGTTACATTGAAGTGGTATGATCAGCAACCTATCAAGGTCCTATTTTTGTGATGACACCTTTTATAAAATTTATTTAATTAACTGTTCGGGGCTCAAAGGATAAGAGCATGATGTATAAGATATCGCAGTGAGTACCCCCTTTGGGTAAGGTGGTTTATTACCCTCCGGGGGTTGGGACAATCGTGGGTTCTTGAATGATAAAGGAGGCTCATATAGGGCCTATGAAACCAGGGTTATGACCATGGGTATGGGATAGAACTCATGTATTGGCTTTTGCCCACGCGTTAATTATTTTTGTCCTGAACATATTTTGCATTTTGTGGTGCAATTTCCTGTTAAGTGTGACCAATTATGCCTTTTCTTTTTATTTTAGCTGCTTCAACCTTTGTGGCATCATTTCAGGCCTGACCCAAGGTGGGGGCAAGGGGATAGGAAGGCTAACCCTATGTGGACCCAGACAGGCAATGTGGATCCAGGTGGGAGAAATGATGGATGGGGGTATAGTGAGTGGAAATGAAATAAGATATGTGGATAAAGGAATGGGACCACACACCCAATGTCAGGGTTTCCCAAGTAGTACCACCCTAGAACCAAATAGTGAATAAAGGAGATCCAACGGGACTAAGATCTAAAGGTAACATCCAAAAGAGATCAAGGGGACATGAGCACAAACTAAGCCCGCTCTTTCCGCCAAATCCCCCCATCAATCCATGTCCGGAAGTATCCACGAAAAGTAAACCCAATACTCAATTACCAAATGACAAGACATACATTTAGATTCTGGAGGCCCACCTTCAAACATACGATCGATACAGATGGGTGAGGGACCACATGGCCGGCTTAGGTGGCGGAGAAATGGTGCAACGAGCTAGAAGAAGGCCGCAAGGGGTTGTTGGCTGCCGACTGAGGTCCACCATGGAGAAAAAATTCTCCTATGGATATCACCCACGGAGTGATGGGTAACAAGACAAACAAGTGAATGTCCTCTTATTCATAATGCTTGAGGTCCTATGTTTTGAGATATGATAAAACAATAGAAGTACACCACCTTTCTATTATATAATTAATACATTATTATTTATTTATTTATTTTTATTTAGCATTTAAGTTTTGAAAATCATTTTCTTTTATATATGTTTTTAAAACATATATAATAGAAAATCATTATATGTCAAAAAATTTACTTATAATATAAGATATAAGATATATATCATATCAGTGATATAAAGCTAGACACCTTTTGCTTAGCCTTTAGCTTTGGCATTCCACTAGGTGTTCTTTCCGCACCTCTGGAAGGACCTATTTTTAAAAGTTAATGATGAAATTAAAGTTCGAGCTATTACATCAGAAGATAAGTTGATAAACACTATTTACATTGTCAAAGTTTGGTCAATACGTCTCTCAACCATGATGATTTCATAATGATGGGAACCACCTTCCTTGTAAAAATTAATATTTTAATTTTTTATATTAGTTGTATTATTATAATGATGCAATGTTTATATGTATCAATATGATAGTTAAGGTCGATAACATATAACTTATTATATTATTTAGTTCTATTTAATATATTCCATCATCAATACGAAGTGTATTTGCTAATCTAAATGGTACCTTAGATACTCATGACTATATATTGTGACCCAAAAAAAGCTTTGATGGTAAACACATATCAACAACGACGTCGTCTGGCAACATCGCCACCACCAACACCACCATTAGCATCAATCGCTTCGGCCCCTGAGCTAACCATTATAATGCGCTCACTGTAAACCATCTTGGAAACATTAAAAGGGTTGTTGATAGCCAATACTGGCGAAGAGCGAACTCACATTGAAGAGGGAAATCTAGAGGGGTTTAGAGGGTTAGTTTATAGACAACCTCATGAGGATATTTCTAGGGAGATACAAAAGATTAAGCTTCCAAAAAATTTCGAGAGGACGAGCCGGAGAGCATTCTGAAGCGTGGCTAGAAGGAATGACAAGGTGTTTTGTGCTATGAGAATATTCTTCTTCCTCCAAGACAAAGATCCCTATATTTCAGCTAAGAGAGGGTGCCTTTATGTGGTAGGGAAATCTAGAAAAACAATTGCATCTCAGATCGGATAACGTTCCCTAGGAGCGGTCCGAAGAAAAAATTCGCACAAAGTACTTTCCACCCTGCTTTCAAGAGCATCAGGTCGAAGCCTTCCACACGTTAATCCGAGGTTAAAAAACATTTGAAGAATATGAAATGAGGTTTATATGACTTGTAAAATACGTTCCCATTCTAGATATTGATGAACGCCAAGATGAGTGTTTTGTTTATGGATTAAACCTTGAAATCAAGGCCATGGTTGGAATGTGGAGACCATCATCAACAACAGAGGCGGTTGAATGTACCCGCTATACAGAGGAGCATCTAGGGTTCAAAACGGATATCAAGCCGACAAAACCCCCCTAACCAAGATTTTTAGGGAAGACTCCTCAGAACTTCTTTAGGTGGAGTAGTTCGAGACCACCTCCTTATGGTAATAGATTTACTCTGAGAGGAGTAAGATAAAGGACTCCTATGGCAGCTGATGCTATATCTGCAGAATCGTCAAGATCTAATGTAATTCTAGAGGAGTAGGATCAATGGCTCCTATGGCAGCTAATGCTATATCTGCAGAATCGTCAAGATCTAATGTAATTCAGTGGAACTTTCAAGGAACTAGTAATAGAGGAAGAAGCACAAGAGGAAGCAACATAAGAGGACAAAGCTCTTTTTCTAGAAGCTCACAGTATGACACAAGGGAATCACCCCAGGTTGTTTATTGGGGATGTGGAGGACCTCATTTTCAGCGTGATTTCCTAGAGGCTTCATCAAGTACGATACATAGGGAAGAAAAAGAGCAATCATTAAATAGGAAAGGTAATCATAGAATCCATATAGTAGTCAACAACAACTGTGTAACATCAATCCACCGTAGTGGAGTCCTCAGTTACCATTAATAGCGTAAAACTCAAAATCTTATTTGATATTGGTGCTACTGATAGTTTCATTTCTTCATATGCATTAAATAAATGTGGGTTGGAAGCACGCAATAAAAACGAATTTAGACAAGTAGAAATGGCATGATCAGGGGAACTTCAGTCCGTAGAATCATCAAGCATTGAGGAATGCAAAGTTGATCTAGGGGTCTATATGACTAAGTTAAAAGTATATGTCACAACCCTAGGAACTTATGACCTCATCATATGGATGGATTGGTTGGAAGTTCATCAAGCTTGGGTGGAATGTTATGAAAAAAGAATTCTCTGCATAAATGATGAAGGAGAGACGATTCAAATCCAGGGTATTAAGGGGAAGGTATCTTTACGCTTCGTCTCATCAATAAAAATGAAGTGTTTCCTATGAAAAGGTTGTCAGGTATATGCAGTAAAGAAAGTAAGCAAGGAAAAAGGGCCATCCCTTGAGCAATATCTAGTGTTATCCAAATTTCTATATGTTTTTCCAAATTAACTACGAGGATTACCTCCTAAAAGGGAGCTTGACCTCACAATAGAAATAAAACCTATTGCATAACCAATCTCTAAAACACCCTATAGAATGATGGATTCGAAACTTCAAGAGTCACAAATTCAGCTAAAGGATTTATTGGACATAGGGCACATCCAACCCAGTATTTCACCTTTGGGTGCTCCTATAATTTTTGTTAAGAAGAGGGATGATTCCTTGTGGCTATGCATAGACTATCGACTTAAATCGAGCTACAAGAAAGAATATGTTTCCAATGCTTCGAATTGATGAGCTCTTCGCCAAATGAAAGGAGCGTTTGTCTTTTCAAAAATTGTTCTATTGTCGGGTTATCATCAATTAAGAATCAAGGACATTGATAATTTTAAGACTCCATTCCGAACATGCTTTGGGAATTACGAGTTCACGGTGGTACCATTTGGATTGGCCAATGATCTAACAGTATTCATTAATCTTATGAATAGTGTTTTCTGCAAGTACCTCAACCACTTTGTACAGGTCTTCTTAGATGATATTCTCATCTACTCCAAAAATGAGAAAGAGCATGAAGCATGAAGAACATTGGCAAACAATATTATCTTGCCTCAATGAACACCGGTTATATGGAAATTTATCCAAGTGTTCCTTCTTTCAGAAGAAGATTCATAACCTAGGTCATATTATGTTTGGTGAAAGGATCTTAGTAGATCCTGAGAAGGTAAAAGAAATCATGGATTGGCCGGTACCAAAAAATGCACATGAAGTGCATAGTTTTATGGGTTTAGCCGGATACTGTCAAAGGTTTGTAGAAGGGTTCCAAAATATTGCAAAGCTTGTCACAACCCTCCAACACAAAGGAGTTAGGTATGAGTGGACTAAGGAATGTCACATTGCAGTTTATGAGCTTAAAAGATTGTTAACCAATGCACCAATCTTGCGAGTACCTGACATGGACAAATACTTTATTGTATGTATCAAGGCTGCAAACATTGCGATCAGGATTAAATCGACAAGGGGAAAAAATCGGAAAAAATCGTAAAAATCGGGAAAAAATCGGTAAAAATCGGGAAAAAGTCGGCATATACAAAAATATTCATTTTTTTTCAATTTTTTTAATATCTAAAGCACCCACAACATAAAATAAATGCATTGACACATAAATATGAAAAAAAAACTAATATATAAGACGTGTAATATCATGTCTAGTGCTGCATCACACATAATAGTGAATCATGTCCTGAATACTAAGTCTTGAGTCTCAACTCAACCTCAAAATATCAACAAAAAATATAATAATGTATTTCATATCATGAGTCATAATGTTATATACAAAGGAATGCACCAAATAACCTATATTACTGATTTCCTCTGCCCCTCTTGCAAGAAAATGTAACAGCTTTCCCTCTAGACGAAGAAGCTGGCGAGGCTGGCAATGGACTCTGTTGTGCTCCAGATCTTGAAGCACCAGGAGCTAAAGGAGGCAGACCACGTCCTCTACCGGTAGCAGGGGTAGGTGGTGTCACCTCCTCCTCCTCCTCCTCCTCCTCATGAAACTCATCATTGATTCATTGCTACTAGAAATGGGATCATCAACAAGAGATACATAAACATCATCTAGCTCAAAGTCTTCAGACTTGGATTGCTCAACCTTATAACATGATAGAAATTGAAAAAGTTTAACATGCCTAACCAATGATTTTGGTTTGAGTGAAGGGTTCATCTCCTCAACCTTAAAATGCAGTAGAAAAAGATTAACATGCCTAACCAATTGTTTTCCTTTGAGTGAAGGGTACATTCTTGTTAAGGCCACAATAGGGGAGTTCAACAATCAATACCACCAACATCAACAAAGTTCAACAATCAACGCCACCAACATCAAGGTTCTTAAAGGACTTCATACTCTTGATCAAATGCCAATCTCATACCCTTACACATAATAGAATCAAATGGAAACAATGCAAATCCCCAAACCATGAAACCCCGAAAACCATTAAGTCTGCTGAATTTTGAGTGAAATCTAAAATTCTAGTTTCTCCATATGAAATCCAATGAGGTCGAAACCACTCTTAAACATCCTGAGTCATTTCATGGTAATGTTAAAAATTTAAGTAAAAGGATGAAAATGAAAAATAAAGGAAATATCCATTAACTGCCAACAGGGTGTGTCAGGAAAATGAAAGGGCTGCAAAAATGACAAAAAAAATTTGATTTTTGAACTTATAGGGTTGTTGTTTGATAGCCCCACGATTTTTACCAAAAAAATTGCGATTTTTTCTCGATTAGTGATTTTTTCAAAAAATCGTGCAAAACATCGCCAATTTAATCGTTTTGTTGAAAAAATCGCGATGTTTGCAGCCTTGGTATGTATTGATGCATCCAAACAAGGATTAAATGCAGAAGTTGAAAAACTTCTAAACGCGGGCTTTATTTATCCCATCCCCCTCACAGAATGGGTTTCCAATATTGTCCCTGTCAATAAAAAGCAGGGTACTATTAGAGTCTGTGTTGATTATCGCGATATTAATCATGCCTGTCCGAAGGATAACTATCCCACTCCGTTCATAGACCAAATTATCAACGAATGTGCCGGAAGTGAGATTTATTCCTTGATGGATGGCTTCTCGGGGTATAATCAGATCAATATTTTACCTGAGGATCAACACAAGACTGCATTCATTTGTCAGTGGGGTACTTTCGCGTATAAAAAGCTCCCGTTCGGCTTGAAGAACGCTGGAGCCACTTTCCAACGTGCAATGTCTTATGCTTTCCACGACATACGCCATATCGTTCAGCCTTATCTGGACGACTTGCCAGCTCATTCAGCTAGGCGAGAGGACCACCCTGAACATCTCCGCCAGATTTTCCTTCGCTGTAAGCGCTACAATATTAGGCTTAATCCCCATAAGTGCGTCTTTTGCGTGGATTTTGGCCGTCTTTTGGGATTCATAGTCTCCAAAGACGGAATTTGCCTTGACCCTTTAAAGGTCAAAGCTATCATCAATCTCCCATCACCCTCCTCGTTATATCAGTTACAGAGTCTGCAAGGAAAAGCAAACTTCCTTCGATGCTTTATCCCGAACTACGCGGAGGAAGCCAAAGGATTCACGCGCCTATTAAAGCAGAACGTTCCCTTCCATTGGGACGAAATTGCTCAACAATCCTTTGAGAAGCTGAAGACGTTACTTGTTAATGCTCCCTTGCTTCAGCCTCCTAATTATCACCGTGATTTCACTTTGTATCTTGTCGCCGCGTTTAGCACCATAGCGATGGTTCTGGTGTAGGATGACGATGATGGAAATGAACATGTCATTTATTATCTGTCACGGAACCTTCTCGACACAGAAACACGCTATGCTCATGTCGAGAAGTTGGCATTAGCTGCAGTACACGCTGTGCAGCGCTTTCGCCACTACATCCTGTTGCGCACAACCGTGGTTTCAGATTGCAACCCCATGACATATATTCAATTAGAGTTCACTACTGCTAAGTCAACCAAATCACTCGTTTTCGCGGATCTTATATGCTCACTCCCAACAAACTCCACTCCTTCACACTCCGAAGATCATATCCCGGACGAAACTCTTTTCCTTATCAGTACTTGCGACCCTTGGTATGGCGACATAATTGTGTATCTTCAGACCTCCACATTTCGGTCTGAGTTGACTAAAGATGCCCGACGTCGGATTCGGCATCAGTCTCAACCCTACCGCATCATAGGAGATACCTTATACCGCGTTGGAGTAGATTCGGTGCTCCGTTGGTGCCTAACCTTGGAAGAGGCTGAAAGGGTCCTAAATGACTGCCACAGTGGCGCCTGTGGTGGACATATGTCCGGATATGCCACTGCCCAGAAAATTCTGCGAGCAGGTTACTTCTGGCCGTCCATATTCAAAGACTGTATCGTTGCAGTCCGTAAATGCCACGCGTGCCAGGTATTTCAGCGCAAGATGCGCGCGCCGCCTCTCCCTTTGCATCCTGTTATTACCGTCGGCCCTTTTGCGAAATGGGGCGTGGATTTTATGACGTGTAACCCTCATTCGGCCGGGGGGCATGCGTATATAATCGTCGTTGTCAACTACTTCACCAAGTGGGCCGAAGCGATGCCTACACTAGCTGCCGACGGTAAGACAGCTGCCCAATTCATCTTCAACCACATCATTGCACGTTTCGGGGTCCCTCAGGCCATCGTCACCGACCATGGTACTCATTTCCGAGATTATATGATGGCCGAGCTGACTTCAAGATTGGGCTTACGCCACGATAGCTCAACGCCATATTACCCTCAGGCAAATGGCCAGGTTGAAGCAGTGAACAAGGTTCTGGTCACTATGCTTCAACGAACAGTTGGTATTCACAAATCCAATTGGCACCTCCAACTGTTCTCAGCTCTATGGGCCTACCGGACGTCTGCAAAGAGTGCAACTGGATTCACACCATTTCAATTGGTGTATGGTATGGAAGCAACTCTTCCGGTTGAATGCGAGATTCCTTCTTTGAAATTAGCTGTGGAGCTTCTACGCGATACTTCTGCCGAGGAAGAGCGCCTTTTGTATCTGGAATGGTTAGATGAAACCCGCCGTCTGGCTGCTTTAGTCATTGAAGCACAAAAGAAGCGGGTCAAAGCTCACTTTGATCAATCAGTTTCTCCACGTTCCTTTGTCGAAGGGGACCTCGTCCTCCTATACGATCAAGCGCATGACAAGCTTGGGGCCGGTAAGTTCCAACCTATGTGGCATGGGCCCTACATAGTAAAACACATTTTGAAAAATGGGGCTTATGAGCTTATAGATTATGAAGGAGTTCCGCTGGCGCAGCCCAGAAATGGGCTATACCTCAAAAAATACTACGCCTGAAGTGATTTTTGGTGTGGTGTGTGTACATAGGTGTGTGTTTTTCATTTGTGTGCATGTGTGGTGTGGTGTGCGATGTAAACATCTTTCTGCTGATCGGGTCTTCCTGATTGTGCAGATGTCCATCAATCCGTTTGTTGGTTTCGCGGATGGTGCCTCCCGCAGTACCAGGAATCTATCTTCGGCAGCCTGGGTAATCTACGATCCTGCTGGTGAGTTGGTCAACCTGCAAGGTGTGTGTCTGGGACGTGCTACAAATAACATCGCGGAATATAGTGCTGTGTTAGAATTATTAACTGAGGCTGTAAACCTTGGTATCCGTGAATTACTTGTGTATCTAGACTCACAACTTGTAGTATCACAGCTTAACGGTCATTATTCAGTCAGAAACCCATCCATTTTACGTCTGTATCTGCGTATTCGTTTACTGGAAATAAATTTTGACTATATTACATATCAACATATACCCAGGCATATGAATACATTAACAGATGCAGTAGCTAATTTGGTGCTAGATAGACATTTGCGCAATTTGTAAAACAACATCACATGTAAAAGAAAGATCCATCCAGAAATAGATATGTATATATATATAGATATCGAAATGTTTACATAGTGTGCGTCGCATAAAATCAAAAAATATACATGTTCGTCTTAATACATCCGGAGACGACATGTCTCTCAAAAAAATATGCATGAAATAAGCCCTAGGTGTCTAATCTGTGTGGTGCTCATGATAACAAGTCACCGCACGCACTAGCCGTCTCAGGATACGGTGGAGGCGACTAGGCACCCCCACCATATGTCTTTGGTATGCTAGTGGGGCATCTGCCAGTCGGGCGTAATCTGGAATCCCCCGAGCGATTCCCTCGAGGTTCTGGATTAACTGTCCCCCCTCGGCACCCTCCGCCTGAGGGTCAGTTGCGGGCTGAATTCTCCATGAGATAGGAGACATACCGGCGGGTCGCTCTGGGCCGACATCTGCATGCACATAACAACTGTCTTTAGAACGAACATGTATTACCAAAAAATCATAAATGCATAAAATCAAAAGATGATCTTACCCAAATCCTCGTCCCAATCATCTCCCTCCGGGAGTGGAAGATCTGGATCACCAGTGAAATCGGTTCCTGCATATGGCTAGTCTTCGACTACGATCAACTGACGCCGTAGCCACCCAAAAAACTCCGGCCTCCAGGACATCTGTTGGCCTCCTCCCGCTCTGGGCATCGGTGCTACCCAGCGAGCCATTCTCGGCTCTCGTGGTATCGGCTCAGCTACTATGGCCCCTTGGCCCTGGAAGATTGGTAGTCGTTCCAGAATGAACGATACCAGGATAGAACCGTAGCCAAACTGTTTCAGTTTGGCTTTCTTGCATTTTGTCAGTTCCTCTTCATGTTGACTGTCACTGCTATGGCCCAATCAAATAGTGTGGGACTCATACACTCAGAGGCGAGTATGAGTTGGGCTTTGGTGGCTTCATGCGGGGCCTGCACTCCTGCAGCCCGCGTAATGGTGTGTAGCACTACTCTGAGTGCTAGATCCTCGATGGTGTGAATGTCTACCTTTCCGCTCCCAGATCCGGTTTGTGCCCCTGGGCACACCCTCGCCATTACCTGCTCCATCTTTTCACCTGATGGTCTGCTCCCTGTCAATATGGGCACTGGACCTCTACGCGACAGTCCGGTTATGAAGTATACGTCAGAAACCTCCAGTTCCAATACTTGATCCCGCAGCTTGAACACTTATTCATCTACATCCCAAATACTGATCAGGTACTGTAGAAGCTCAGGTTGAGCTCGTAAGCAAGGTGTCAAGAAGAATTTATTTAGCCCACAATTTCTAAGAGCATTCATACAAGTTTCATTCTCCGTGGCTAATTCATCCTCTTCCCCATGCTCCCGCTCTCTCCATTCAATCACCATTTTTCTCGGTTGCCTACATCAACATGATCAGAACCCTTGATTAGATCTCTGTCATGCTTAAAAATTCACTTAAATTACTCATAATTCAGAAATTTTGGGCGAAAAATTCGGTTTCGTCGTTGGCGCGGGCCCTGTGTATATAGAAGCCCATTGGCGCGGGTCCGTGCCCGATACCCGCGCCAATGGGCGGAGCCCTAAATTTTAAAATCCTTCCACAGAAATCTAATGAGCAATGGAAAACTATTAAAAAATGGATTAAAATGGAGTACAGGGAAGCACCTCTTACCTGGAACGAACGGGAATCTGAATAGTAGCCCGGATCAGTCGCAATCGTCGTCAGAAGTTTGCACACCAAACGGACCATTGTTGTTCTCCAATGAGGTAAATAGTAAAAGTAATTTTGTTTTTACCATTTGAGATTTATTTATAACTTTTTTGAACTCTAATTAGGTTTATAAAGTCATTTTTTATCAATATTTTAATATATTTTGTCGAAAATGGATTTTACGCTTGCCTCTGTGTGCAGCAACAGGTTTGTACGCGACTTAAACGATGAAACGAGTTGTATTTTATACTTTTTCGGACTCGGTAAAAACACGAAAAAGTCATTTTGGAGTCATCTTTCAGCTCTTTTCTGACTCTCTAAACATGAAAAGATTGCCGAGTCCCTTGTCGTTTCGATCTCGTTAAAGTGGACACGAAACGACATCTACCCAGTATACGTTTACCCCTTTTTCGGGCTGGGATAGATTATTTACAAAAAAGGAATACCCTAGCCTATCGCGACTAGGAGGTTTTCTCAGACATAGTTTTCTACCTTTTCGGATCTGAGGAACTATTTACGAAAGGGGACCTCTGGAGTTTACTTTTCAGCTATCTTTTCAAACTCTCTAAACATGAAAAGACGCCGAGTTCTTCCTTTATCAGACTCGTTAAACCCTGATGACATCGGATTCAGTCGAAATGACGTTATTCGAGTCGCTCCTTCCTTGGGCTCGTTAAATGTACTAGGATGGACTTATATCACAAGCATATGCTATCCCCTTCAAGCTTGTCATAAAAAATAATTGGGGTACTCGCCAGAAATGGCGGGGAAAAATGGAACCAGCATCATTGTCGTGGCAACGGTATGTCGCTCTTGAACATGGCACTTGTCTGCATTCGTGTCGGGTTGGGGACATCTCATCTCGTTTTTCACTTGCCTTCGTGGGTTTGGGTAATCCCTTTTGACTTCTCATCTGCTCTTTGCCTCGTCACTATAACCTCTGATCTTTTGATGTCAAATACTGCCAAGTCCACTGTCGTGCCGTTCATATGTTCAAGAGAAGTTGACCTCTGCAAATGCCAACCTTCCTCTGATTCTCATCTGATCGTGGTTCACAAAAACATTATGTTCCTCTGTCTCGTGTCGATGATGTGGGAAACATTATGGCCCACCTTCGATCAAGGTCACTTCCTGTCGACTTCAGCTTATTATCCAGGAAGCTGATCTAGAGACTCCCTTTTGGTGCCTTGGAGCCTGCATGCCTCAATGGCAGGTTCTTCGCATTCGACGCGAGGTTTTCATCATTGGCCTCTGATCCAGTGATTCTACGGGTGTTCGACGCCAGCTCATTGATTCACATGCCGTAGATTGTACCTGTAGTACCTTGAGGGCCATTGTCATTATTGGTGGTACCTCTCGCGTCTGTTAACAGCTTTCGTCATTGGCTGGTAATCAGGCGATGTTCTTGCATGTTCGATTTCAGCTCATATATTCACATGCTTGGACTTGTACTGTGTTCGGGTCGAGATGGAGCGTAAGACCCTGGATTGTGTCTGTTGTAATCCAGGCTGCGACTTTGTGGATTATTATGATTGATTACATGACTCACTTACCGGATCACTGCGACCATACCTGAGTCTATTTATCGATCCTCACTGGATGGCTGCGTCCATACCTTGGATCTGGATTATTGTATACTCTGTTATGGATGGCTGCGTCCATACCGCATATATATCATGTATCTGAGATATCAGTTGTATTTCTTCGCGCAGGTTTTCCGACGGCGGAGTTTTCAGTTGGACACGTTCTCGTAAAGCATTTCACCCCTCTCTCTCTCTCGGGCCTCATGCTTTAGGGGGCATCTGTTACATAGTAATTTGTCACCGTCCCTGCAATCCCCGTCCCGCACATTGGAGGGCTCATTTTGTGACCTGTGAGCAATGACATGGCTTGAAACCACTTTCATGACATCCCTCTGAACAAGAGCTTTCATTGCCCTGAAGACATCTCCTTGGAAAAAACCCTAAAAATGGCCCTTTTAGCATTGGCGCGAGCAAGCAGTTCAGTACCCACGCCAATGGGGAAAATACTTCAAAGAGGCCGCGCCAGTTGGCGCTCTGTCCCAGAGTCGCACTCGCGCCAGCCAATTTAAGAGGTGTTTTTTAAAAATAAATGGCGGAAGTTTCGTCCTAACTGATCCAGGAACTTATATCTATCTTGAGTTGGGAAGTTTGGCTACGGATTTCCATAGAGAGGAAGTGGTTTGACACCTCTCATGGAAGCTTCCTTGATGATAGGGCCAATCCCATGATTATAGGGATCCCAACTCCTTTTCCTCCATCTATAAAAGCTTGCCCATCTCCATTGCAAGCTAGTCTTCAAGTTCCCAAATTTCCAAGAGCCTTATGCTGTAAGAGCCTCCATAATTCCCTTAAAGGCCAATTTCAAGCAAGGAGACTATGGTCAAGAGCTGAAGAGAGAGGTTTGTCCCATCCTTGACAGGCTTTTCGAGACGTGTTCTGTTGGCGACCCTCCGAAGGAGAATTCAGCGTCAGAACTATGGTTGTAATTTTCCTTTGATTGATTATTAATGAACGACTATTGGTTCTGGTTCCACTCTTGTTGTTATTTATGATGACGAGTTATGTCTTTTCTGACTGACATATAGTTGCATCTACTGGATTTTACGTTTGCGTTTGTTTTGTTTCTCGTATGTGCAGGTGTCCCATCACGGAGATCGTGGGGATCGTGATCTGCCAGAGCTAAGGAACGGAAGCGCCACCTCTTCTACAACGACTGCGTTGGATTCCAGGTAAGCCTTCATCGCTGGTTGGTTTATTTGCAATTAAGAACCTGCACTATAGCGTGATTGATTGTTGCTAGACCCGGTCTGAGCTAGTAAGAATCGCCTCTGTCCGCAGAGGGGATTTACCTCCACAACAACCCTATAAGAGTGATAGGTAGAGTATGGTTACCAAAATAACCCCTAATAGGATCCAGACCAATCTCCACCAATGAGATTCGTCTAATCTCTCATCTCAAGTTCCCTATCAACCAATGCTTGACTTTCATCAAATTGTTCCATATATATGAGATTGAGCAAGGACTTTGTTCCCCTGCCTTTATCCATTCCATTGCATAATGCTTCTTGAGGTATTTTTCCTTTATAATCCTTTTTCCAAATGCCATTACAATTTAATGCACGTCACAAGCTCTTCACCACCAATGCCCATCCAAACCTCTCAATATTCTTTATACCCCCTCCTCTGTCCTCTTTCCTCATATAAATGTCTTCCAACCGAACTACATGAATCTTATTGAGATCTTTGGAACCTGCCCAGATAAATTTAAAAATAATGGAATTTATCCACGCAATGATATTTCTAGCCATCAAATAAAGATGCATCCAATATACAACAATACTCTGCAAGTCCTACTCAACCAGAATCAACCTACCACCAAGAGTCAACCATTTTAGAGACCAGGTTGTCAGTCTGCGCTCAAATTTTTCAACCAACCAGCTCCAATATTTAATACTATAGTTATATGGTTTGAGGTGGAAACCAAGGCATTTGAATCTCTTATCCATTAAGACGACCTCAACAACAAATATATCAGCAATCTCTGAGACAATGACATGTTTCATAGATGCTTCGATCAACATAGATTTTGCTTTTCCCATATAAAGACCAGAAGCATTACCAAATGCGAGGATAATCTGGTGTAATTTTTTTCAATTCCATAACAGAAACCTTCCCAAATATAAGAACTTCATTTACAAATATTAAGTGTGTAATGCAAATGTTTTTAGTGATTTGAAACCCTATAAAAGAACCCCTTTGATGTGTCTTAGAAATCATTCTACTGATTCCATCCATAACCAACAGAAATAATAGAGTGGATAGAGAATAACCCTGCCTCAACCCCCTTGAGGCCTTGAAGAAACTAAAAGGAACCTCATTAATCAAGACAATGAAGTTTACAAAGGTGATACAAACCATAATTCAATCGACGACCTCCAGTGAGAGACTTATTTTGTGTAAGACCATCCACAAAAAACAAATGTTCCACCGAGTTTCTGAGGCAAGGAAACGCGCGAGTGGGGATATGCACAAGGGAGACGTATATAAATTTCGGGGAAATGGGGGACATCAAAGCCATAAAAATTATAAAATTATTAAAAAATTAATATATAAAAATATAAAATATAAAATCCCAACAATATGTTAATAACTAAATTAATAGATAGTAAATCTTATTTATTATGAAATGCACATCAAAAAATGATCATCATTTTGTATTAGACTATTTTGAAGTAAAATTATCATTTGACATTTCTACAATCATCAATGTAAATCTAAAAATAAATTATTAAATTGAATCTATCATTTGACATTATGCAATGTTCCATCTAAATTCATCATTTGGCAATGGGTATTAATATTATGCAAGGTACATCTAAATTAAATTCATCATTTGACAATTGAAACTACGCAATGGACATCAAAAATTAAATTCATCATATGACAATGACATTTGAAGTCTAAAACACCCATAGAAAATTGAACTAAAAATAAACATAGAAAGCAGTGAAATACAAAAATTGTTTTTTTTAATTGTTGTTGGTAAAAAAAATTGGGGGATGCGTCCCTCTTGCATCCCCTCATCCCCCCACAAGAGAGACACATTTCGTCACCAAAAAAATGCCCCCCTAAAGTTTCCCCAAGTTTTCCAAAAAAGAGGACATGGGGAAAGTTTCCCCAGGATTTTCCCCATCTCGAGAGCGTGGGAGAGCGGGGAAGGGCGTCCCCCACCCTGGGGGACGCGTCCCCATGGAACACTGAAAAAAAAACACAAATCTACACAATCATATGATTTTATCATGTCTAATTTCAACAGTGAAGTTTACAAAGGTGATACAAGCCATAATTCAATGGACGACTTATGCGTCCCCATGGAACACTGAAAAAAAACACAAATCTACACAATCATATGATTTTATCATGTCTAATTTCAACAGTGAAGTTTACAAAGGTGATACAAGCCATAATTCAATGGACGACTTCCACTAAAAGACCTATTTTGTGTAAGACCATCCACAGAAAACACAAATCTAGATTCTATCATGTCTAATTTCAATAACAATGCATTCTTCTTTTTAACCTTATTGAAGAGTATACATTACTATGCAATTACCACAACATCATAAATTTGTCACTGTTTTAAGAAACCAAATTACTCTTACACATAAATTCAAATATTACTTTTGATTACAGTTTAATCTTTTAATGTAAAATTTATAATTAAAAAAAATATTTGCTTTCATTTATTTTTGTAAAATATAAATGCTAGTGCTACTTTAAAATCTTATACATTTAAATTTTATAAATTTTCAATTTCAATGTTTTGGATTAATATATCGAATGTTTATTATTTTTCGTCATAAATAATATCTATAAGGAATAGTGTTGTACGAACAATTTTGCTATTTAATAATTAAGTAAAAAAAACAACCCAATCTCAAAAATCAATCAACTGTCTGGGTGGTGTAGTCGGTTATCACGTTAGTCTCACACACTAAAGGTCCCCGGTTCAAGTCCGGGCTCAGACACTCGTAACTTTTGTATTTTCAGCATCATTTTAATCCCCGTGTAAAAGAATGAGTAGTTATTTAATAAATCTCGTATCATGTGAATAGTGAGAGGGTTAAAAAAATCAAATTTCGCAGAGACTCATTTTAATCCCCGTGTAAAAGAATGAGTAGTTATTTAATAAATCTCGTATCATGTGAATAGTGAGAGGGTTATAAAAATCAAATTTCGCAGAGAATCATTTTAATAGATCTAACCACAATATGAGTAGTCATTTATGTAGTCATTTATTTAGTAAATCTCGTATCATGTGAATAGTGAAAGGGTTATAAAAATCAAATTTCGCAGAGATTCTTCATCAAAAGAAAGAGTAGTTATTTATTTAATAAATATCGTATCATGTGAATAGTGAGAGGGTTATAAAAATCAAATTTCGCAGAGATTTTTCATCAAAACATTTTAATTATGTTGTGATGAAAAAGTTATTGCATACCATTAATTTTAAGTATAATTTAGTATGATTAAAATGGTATTTCGAACCCATCAATGATCAATGTGTTTATGAGATCAAATTATATTGTTAAAATTAATATATATTTATTTTAGTTTTAAATTTGTTAAATGTTGAGAAATTAAGTTTTTCAAGCAAATCATAAAAGTGTATATATATTTACATAAATGATATTTTAATGTTCACGAGATTAAAAATAGTTTATGGAATCAATCTCTGTTTTTAACTTTATGTAATTCAGTGTTTTTCTTATGATATTTTTTCTAATTATATATTTGTTAATTAAATTTTAACATAAAATTTGAAATATTATGGTTATGAATATAAATCAGTTTTATTTAGATTTCTTTAATGTGATATACATTAATAATTTTATTAATAAAAGGGTGATTATAGTGTATACAAACTTTCGGTGAAAATCACATTAGTAAATTTTTGTTGACGCGTTTCGAACCAGCTAGTGTGTTTCATCATCAAGACAAGATGAGAAATCTGATCAAGAAACTTGTTTAAATGGATAAGACAAGCTTCAACTAGCCGTTGTAAAATAATGGCTAGTTTGACTAGAATAAGGAATTCAGTTATATTTTATCATATTTTAATATATTTTAATTTTAATTTTATTAGTGCCTTAGAGCTTTTCAAAAAGCTGGAAAAGATCCTAGGGTTAAGAAAGATCCTTGTGATCGGTTATCTAGAGTTCATCTTCCATTTATCCAGGGTACTACTGATAAAATCACTAGGATCTTGAAGAAACATAATGTTTCCTCAATCTTCAAGCCCCTCCGCACCATTTGAAGTTCGCTTAGATCTGTTAAGGACCCGATTTGCCCTAAGGATGGTAAGGGTGTTTACTTGATTCTGTGTTCATGTGCGACACCTTACATCGGTGAAACCGGTTGATCAATTAATCAAAGAATTCATGAACATGTCGTTGACCTTAGCCATAATAGATCTCGGTCCTCTACCTTAGCAGAGCATACTGAGAAGACAAATCATCACATTTATATTGAAGATGCTGAGGTTATTGCGAGGATTGACCATTTCCACCACTGCAAGTTGAGGGAAACCTTGGAAATCGAAAAGAGGCCGGTTAACCTTAATAGGGATGATGGGTGGAGTGTTAGTAGATGTTGGATTACTGCCCTTCACTCTTAGTTGCCTTGTCTATCCCTTTGTGCTCCCTCTTGTTGTTCCCTCATCTCTCGTTCCCGATTTCTTTCTCCCTATCTGTTTTTTTTTTTTTTTTTAATTATGATTATTATTATTATTAATGTTTTTTATTATATTATATTATGATTGAAATTAGTAAAATTACCTATTAAGTAAATTAAATAAATTATTATTATTATTATTTATTTATTTTCATATAACTATTAATGAATTGTAATTATATAACATATAATTTAAAGTACTAAAATATTAAATTATATTAAAAAGTATTAATATTAAATTATTAAAATGTCTAAATAAAAATAACTGAATTTCTTATTCTAGTCAAACTAGCCGTTATTTTACAACGGCAAGTTGGAGCTTGTCTTATCTATTTAAATGGGTTTCTTGATCAGATTTCTCATCTTGTCCTGATGATGAACCACACTAGCTATGCGTCAACAAAATTTTACTACATGTGATTTTCACCGAAAGTTTGTATACACATTTTATGGATCACAGAAGCCAAATTCCTAATAATGGTGATTATAGTATAAAAATTAAATCAACTTAGTATTTGTATTATTTACTTTTCAAATTAAATTAGCTTACGCTTTTTTATTATTTATTTTATTTAATATTTTATTATAACATTTCATTTAACACATTAGTATAACCTCTCCTTTAACACAATTAATTTTTGTTTTTAAGATATAGGGAAATTTAGAACTTGTTTTTGTAGCCCTTGTAAATCCTAGGCTAGTGCTAACAACCCCTAAACCAACACCCAAATGCAATGCATTCAAAAATAGATTTTAAACAATAAAAAAACACATTCTTACCAAAATTGTTTCAGTGAAGCCAAACACTCTAAAATGTAGAATAGTTAGACAACACCATTTAAATATGTTTATACATGAGCAGTTCCAATCACATGTTTCAAAACCACTCATTTTCTCTTTATTAAAAGTGTGATACAATTGTGATGTTTATATATCTTTCAGATAGGAAAATAAGATATTTCAAAAAAATTAAAGGTAGGATTCTTTGAAATAATCTTTATGAATAATAATTGTTAGACATCTAATCCTCATGATGAGAAAATTGTAAATACGTAAATAAAGGAAAATGAAAACTTAATAAAAAGCAACCTTAGAATATAAATCCCAAAGGTCACATCTCTTCATGTTACATATTGTTGTTTACATTAATGCAAATCAATAAACTTTGAGTTATTTTCCTTCAACTCACATGGTATTAGAGCAAATTTTAGATATCGTTTCGTGTGTAACTCCTTTTCCATCTATGCCCCTACTCATACTTGTCCCAACGAACATAGAGGGGTTTTTATGCATTACGTTGTGTGCTATGAATAGTTATCTCCCACACCTAACCTCAATCATTTCATTGTTGCCCCATCCCTTTGTGTGTTATGTTTTATGTTGCAATTAGTTATCACCCCTACATGATTTTGATTACTTCGTTGTGCATTGCGATAAGAGATTCTTCATATGTGCGATGTCTTCTTTTTCAACTCCACATACAACTTCACTTATAGCCATTCAAAACTCATATGCATCCTTTTGCTCCCTTTACTAAACATCAAAACATATGACAACCATCTCATCACCTGACATGGAATATAATCTTTATCACGATTCATGAGTAAGATCCTGATTGCCCATGCAATGTCTCACCTTCATATGAATTGTTTCATGGATTATAGTTTCTTTCCCATTCCATTCTATTGCCAATGCTCGGAAGTGTTGAAAGTCCTCTTTCGGTCATTTGGAATGGGTGTGCATCTTTTAAACCCTGGCAAGAAGATGGAATCTCTTATGTAGCGAGAGAGTATCGACTTTGGTGAAGATGCAAGGAATTTGAAGCATGGTGGAGGCATGATGACTTGAATTTTCATGGTCAAGTTAGACATTCAGTGATAGCACTAGAGATATCCTTCGACCGGTGAAACCCTTCTACTGAAGCTTTATTTTTCACTATCTTTGATCTATCATTGTTTTTAAAATAACATTTACTATTAATACTTTGAATAGTTTGATTGATGCTAGTTTTCAAATCCATAACTCATAGGTTATTTTTTCATAACTGGGCCTAAGACGTGCTTTACTTAGTATGTGGACTATTGTGTGAATGGCTTCTTCCCAATAGGTATGTGGTGTGTTTATTTCATGCATCATAGCCTTATCCATTTGTTGCACTGATATATTCTACCTTTAAACTACTCCATTATGTTGGGGGTATCTGCAATGGTATGTTGTCTCTCATTCCATGTTCATCACAAAAATGTTCAAATTCATTTGATGTAAACTATCCTCCTTTGTCTCACCATATGAAATCTATCTTGCAGCATGTTTGGTTCTATGTTAGAGCTTTAAAGACCTTGAATTTTTCAAATGCTTATGATTTATCTCTTAGAAAAGCTACCCATGTTAGTATGGAAAAATCATCAATAACTAACATGAACTAATGCTCTCCTCTAGGTGCTTTTGTTCTAGAAGGTCAACAAAGGTCCATGTGTACTATTTGAAGTGGTTTTTTGGTTGATATTTGATCATTAGCCTTGAAAGGAACATGAACTTGTTTTCCAATTTCACATGACTTGTAGGTAGGATTTTGTGGCTTAGTAATTTTGGAAAGGTCTCTTACAACATCATTTTTGTTGATTCTGATGATATGATCGAAGTTTTGATTCCCTAGCCTTGTATGCCACAACCAACACTCATCTTGTTTTCCCAAAGGACATTCTTCATTGTCTTCCTTTAGAACATATGCATTGTTTGTTGTTCAGCTTCCCTTGGCCAATATATTTCTTGATGTAGCTAAATTTATTTCACATTCTTGAGCCCTAAAGGTGACATCATATCATGTGTCACAAATCTAGCTCACGCTCAAGAAGTTATGTTTCAATCCATCAACAAACAATACATCTTATGCCTTGCCTCTGCCATTATTCAAGCTTACTATACATTTTCTCATTATTTTCCTTGGTGCATCATTTCCAAAGGTGAAATTTCCATATTTATTTTCATTTAGAGACAAGAACTTGCTCTTATCTTCGATCATATGCCTAGAGAAACCATTGTCGGCATACCATTGACTGCTCTAGTTATGAGCATAAAGAACAAGGTCACATTTACTGATTTTCTTCTCTTCCTTCTTCCTTTTCCACAACATGGGTTCTTCGGTCCTATATTTACTTTGAGACTATGTTTTGAAGCTTCTTAGTTGACATTCTTAAGATTTATGTCCAAAGTTGTGGCAATAATATCATTGAGTGACATCAGAAAGAGCGGCAAATGGATTGGTGTTCCTACTTATGTTTGTTGTGTTTACAAATTTATTGTTGATTTCATTTCTTTTCTGGCCTCTAATTTCATTCCTTCTAATATATGCTTTGTAGTTCACATCCTTGTGGCCAAAATTTTTGCACGAATAACAATCTCCATAGAAGAAATTTTCATACCTGGGGAAATATGGTGCTTGTGAATATGATATCCTTGGCATCTAATAATTTTGTATTTTGAAGAAATAGGTATTTTTGTAGCTTAGTGCTTGCTTGTCAAGTCTTCTAGTCTATTTTTGTTAAAAGAGATTTTTCATTTGTTGTTGTTGAGATGCATTGTTACCTTGTTGTTGTTGAGGTGTGTTGTTGACATCCTTATTATTTAATTGTTGATTGTTTTCATTGTCTCTTGTGACAACTTTGATGAAGTTGATGGTATTTTTATCCTCTGTCTTCTTCTTACTCGTTTCTCCTTCATGACCCAAACCAAATTTCACAAGAGGATATCTCTAAGCATTCAATATCTCATACAATTTTTCAGACCCCTTAATGTGTTTACAGTTCATATTTAATTCAACTTTTGTTTTCTCTAGCTTCTTTCTAAGGGCGACTATTTCTTCTTCCAACTTTTCACATTCTTTTCCCCTCTATTTTAATTGTTGTATTAGGATTTCATCAATATTTTTGGCCTCTTCCCCGGATGTGGGTGACAGGATGCGCACGTATGAAATTGTTTCTTCCCACGCATGGGCTAATGAAGACCTGCATCGCCAGATTTTACCTAGTGTGGAACCTCCCCTCTGCAATTACTTACATGAGCTCCATTATGCATCTGATCTACTACCATACCCTGAATCACATGCCACTCCATGAGAACTGTCGCAGCCTGCACCTGCGAGCGTGTCACAATAATGCACAACATCTGCGCTTGTGCCACAGGTCTTCAAAGGGCGAGATCCCTCCTCACAGTGTTATCCTCATGTTGCTCTTGTTGGTCTCTAGAGCCCTCTCTGCCCCCTTAGCTATCCTGTTGCTGCCTCAATCTCTTCGAGTGCTCCACCAACTATGCGCCCTCCCTCCTGCATGCCTCCATACTAGCGTCAAGCCGTCGAGCACCCACCCTATTGCGCACCTCCCAGGCTGCGCGCTCCCCCTGAATTCCCCCTACCTTCACAGATCCTCCCGGCTACGCGCATTCAGCGATAAGCCCCCTTGTTGTGCCCCCAGCCCCACTTGCGCACCCCACTATTGCATAGTGCTCAATTGCACACATCCCTGCCCCGCTTCTCTATTGAGCGCTCCTCTGAAGAGCAAGTCTCCTTTCATGAACCGGCCCCCACCCCTTTGCTGCTCCTCCCCCCCCCATGGCTCCGTGTTAGCGCCAAAGGACCATCAGGGGAGGCCAAAGAGGCATGTTCCCGGGACTCTATCAGCGAGGTCAAGAAAATCGTTTGGAATCCTTCGAGGGATCCTCTTCTGGTAGCCATGACAAGGAGGCAGTAGCCATGACAGGGAGGCACCACAGAGCCCTACACGCACCCAGGAGGAGGTTTCCCATTCTCTGTGCACCTACTTCAAAGCCCCTGTGCTTGCCTACTGCTGAGGAGGAGGCCATAGTGCAGGAGTACGGTTGCCGCATTGAGGAGGCGGACCCTGTCACCGAGGATGATGCAGGAACACCATGACTGTGAGGCCGCTCGGCTCTTTTTTGTTTTCTGTTATTTCAGCGCTTACTATAGAACTTTTTCTTTTTCATGTGTTATAGCACACTTAATTTTTACTGTCTGAAGCTAATACAGGGCTAGTTTCCTCCCAGGAGGCAACCCCACACCTGCGCTACTCTGAAAGCAACGAAGGTTGGGATTGGATAAGCGCAACCTACCATCTCAGCCCATCGCCTATGTAATGTTTCTCTTTGATTTAATATATTTTAATCTAACTTACAAAAAAAAAAAATTGGCCTCTTCTAATTCAAATTTTAATTGGAGAAACTCTTCAGACTTAGGCTCTTCTTTAACATATTTCATCGAATTTTCCTTTTGTTTTATGTTCTTTTGTTTGAGCCTGACAATTTCTTCTAGAGCACTAATTAGTTCTCCTTCAAGGTCAAATTCACCCTCTTCTTCTTCACTTAACTCACACTCATTATGTTTTTCAGTTTGAAACTCTAAGGCCGTAAACATAAATTCACTAATTCCTTTTTCATCGAAAGATTAATTTGTTTCTTCAGAGGAACTCATATCTTCTTGTGTATAAAATCTTTTATTTTTAAATATTTTCTCATTCTTCACTTTGTTATATTTGTTCTTTTCTTTACCCTTTGACTTGTTTTCTTCATTCTTAAATGGATATTGAGGCATAATTCCATATTCTTCCACAATTAAAACATTTAAAAGGAAGTTTTCATTTATACTTGCTTGTCCTTTTCTTCAGTTTTCTCATAAATTTTGCTTCATCTTCATTTGAGCTTAAACATGAGTACTCTTGGTATTCTATATATTTCCTATCTGCTTTGAATGCTACATCTCTTGATGTAGACTTTCCTTTCGTAATTCTCACTTCATATGTTGTTAGAAATCCAAGCAATTGATCCATTGTTAGAGTTTCAATATTAAATAGTTCTATAACTAATACTTTTGGATTAAACTTGGTAGGTAGAGACCTCAACACTTTTTGGGTCACTATGGTGGATTCCATTATTGTTTCGTCAAGACCTATTATAACATTTACTATTTCAACAACTCGAAAAAAAACTTCACTATATCTTCATCGTCTCTTTTTCTCAAGGACTCAAACTACACTATTGTAAACTTGTAGCTTAGCCAATTTCACTTTACCATTACCTTAATGAATGTTTCTTAATTTATCCCACATTTCCTTGGAAGTCTTACAATGCATTACTCTTACAAATTCTAATTCAACTAGCACACTAAGGATAACATTCATGGATTTGGAATTGAAGGAGAAGTCTAATTTATCATCTTTATATACAATTATTAGTGGTTTCCAAGGGACATTAAATGTGTCCTCATTCTAACTTTCCAAAAAATACAATTAGTACCATTAAACAAAGGAACGTTGTTTTTAGAACACTCTTCTTGATTGGCCATACCTTAATGTCCTCATTCTAACTTTCCAAATAATATAATTAGTACCATTAAACAAAGGAAAATTGTTCGTAGAATACCCTTCTTGATTGGCCATAACTATGAATTAGTTATTCCTTCTAACTATTAGGCTAATGATGAAGGAATCGACTCTGGTAGGGGGGTGAATCAGTAATTGTATCTTTTAACAATGGTCAATTTTAATTATTTTTAAAAATCTCTTAGCCTATTCTTTAACAATGAGCGGAGTTATGTAGATATTCAATATTTAATCATGAAAACTGAAACAAGCACATAAACAACACATGCAGAAACCAAATATAAGTGGTAACACATGAAGGGAAAAAACCATGTATTATGTTTTTTGTGATGTAAATGCAAGCACCCACTCCTTATTTACATCAAGTTTTGTACACACCCACCTACATGAGGCTTCAACCTGTCTTTTCTTTCGCAGGCTACAATCTGTTGGAAGCACTCACTTCCCCTTCTTACAGGCTTCAACTTGTTCTTTTTCAAGCTACTACTTGAAGGAGATACTGATCCCCTAATAAAATTAAAAATTTACTTTGCTGGTTTGCCCGGCCTTTGAATTTCAAGTCCTTCATTTTCTTTGCTCTATTTCGTACTCTATCTTTGCCCCTTTATCTTCTCCACTTCTCTTCCTCTCTATATTTCTCTTCTTTTTTTAGGAAAATTTTTAACAATTCCCTCCACACTTCAATCAACTAAAAGTTTTGCATTCCAAATATCCATCTTTATATAGCATGTTGTCTCTTTGTATTCCAACATAGAGTTTTGAAATTAAATCCTCATCTATTTGTATTACAATGATGTCTCTTTTTTGTCTACCCATTTGATTCACCTTCTCCTCAAAGTTTAAAGATCAAAACAAAACAAATGGACCTCAAAATATTAAAAAAATAACATAAGCCAACTCTAATGAGCGCGCAAACCATGGACAAGACAATGGCAAGCCAATTGCCAAACAATGTAACTCCATTTGCAAAACATGAGGTTTCATGGATCACTCCATTGTTATAACATGGGGGATGTTTAATCTATACAACGGTGGGAACTAACACATCATGCCTTGCTCATTATTATTTGCAAGTACAGTTTCAGAAACAACTGTCATTGAGGCATTGTCACATGCACTTATACTTCTCATAAAGTCCCTCTTACAAAATTCTCTTTGGCTTCACCAACCAGTCGACAAAGGGTGTTTACACCTTAGAAACAACATTTTTTAACTATCTCAGAGAAATTAACTTCAGTAGGAAAAGTGCAGTGGGAGGTGGTTAATAAGGCCTACTTATGAACAACTTTGTACATCTTTGTTGCCCTTCTTTGTTGTAATATTTCTCCCTTGATAGAAAGGCATTCAACTTCTTCGTTATCTATAGTTTTCTCATTACTCTTCAAGCTTCTAACTTCCACAGTCCACATCACCAAATCAGTAAATATTTGTTGATAGTGATTTAAAAATTAAGGAAAGAACATGTTCTACACTGCCAATAGCCTTTGCTTTCAGAAGCTAAGGAATCTGCTTCATAAGATACTTTGAAATTCTTTTCTAACTTTCATGTTTGCGTGACGCAATTTGAACAATTTGCTATAACCCAAGGGAAGATAGATGGTTGTTGACGATTAAGTACATTGAACAACATTCAATACTTTATCTTAATGGAATATCGTATGAGATATACTGTGTCTTTACAATATATATACAGAGAGTAGTCCATACCAGTGTATAAAGTAAGGATGGAACTTCGTAGCGCTTGGAGATTAACATAAAAGCCTTATGTTGTGAGGACATTGTTGTATTTGAGGGCTAAATGCACCCAAGTCAATAGTTGTCAGAGTTCTATTTTGCTTCAGTGCCTTTTTAATTTTCTCTGTGTCCTTGTCACCAAGATCATTCACATACAAATTAAGCTATAATAAGCTTTTAGTACACTTTTTTTTTATATATTCTGCTATATGAAATGCACCTTTCGAATCATTGTTATTATTTCCAATGTCAATAACAGTAATTTTTCTTCTATGAGCTACTAAACTCGATATCAATGCCCGAGCACTCTCATTGCCAATACCATTTTAGTAAATAAACAAGAAAAAACTCTCCTTGATAGTTACCCAAACATGGCATGCTATTTTATGACAAACTGCTTATGCTAATAGAATCTCATAAAATTTACAAAGCCTAAGAGCGGGGCATTAATAGAGATGATAATATCTACCTTGGTGTCCTTGGTGTCCCAAATGTATGCAAGATGGTCATTCTTCACCAAAATATCAAAATTGTACATAAACTCTTCACATGTATGATTACTTCCTTCTTATCATATCGGTGAGAAGATTTTGGCTCAACATTCTTCAACTAGTTTTGTTCACACAAAATTATATAGGAATAAAACAGTAGTATCATAGCACCAACAATCAGACAACAAATGAGCTACGAATTTTGCCAAAGCAAAAGACGACCTTCGCAAATTGTTACAGCCAATAGGTGTTAAAGCATCCCAACAAGCTTGTAACTCCTTTCCTACATGTGCAACATAACAGAACTTTAGAAGACAAGAAATAATGGTACAACAACCTTCAAAAGTTGGAAAATATGCGAGGAGGTTAGTAAGCATTGTTATTGGGTGATTTGAAACCCTCAAATCACAAATCAAAGAGAACCATTTGAATATTGGAGAGCGCCATTACCACAATGGGGAGGATTCATATTTTGTAAATAGTATGTTTTCCATCATTGGCCGTTCACCTAATCTTTTAAGATTCAATGATATTGTCTAGTGCTCGAGTAAGAATATCAACTAATTCTCCTCTTTCCTCATTGCTCTAATAAAAACACCTTTGACATCAATTTCAACACTGCTAACAATATGTAGAAAGCTAATAATATGAGGGTTCACTACTTCAACCAAAACGTAAAACCCTCCAAGCATTCAATGTGCATTCGATTTGAGAACAGGCAACCTTGACTAGGATGACTAATGCACTTCAAAGGCAATGTGCGTATAATTACATTGATCACATCTTAAATGTGATACTAAATACACATTCTACTTGGAAAATGAGCATCCTTGACTTAGTTGACTAGTGCACTTCAAACATAAATGCACCATATGCTAACTCACTATTGAAATGAGAAGAGCACTCCATGGCATAGATGTTTGATAATCCCAACCATGAAATATATAAAATACACTCATCTAATTCAAATTCTAACTTTGAAATTATTACCACAAAGACACAAAGACCATGCACATTAGAATATAACAAGGACAACAAATACCAGATGAAATTAAAAAAGGTGATTCTTGAATACATCAACCTGCAACACAGATCATTAGTCTCTTCTGCCATTGCTAATTACATCAACCTGCAACACAGATCATTAGTATCTACTGCCATTGCTAATTACAGACTAGTCTCTACTGCCATTATCATATAAATAAATTTAGTTTCTTCTGCCATTACTAATTACGGACTAGTCTTGCTACCATTATTATATAAATAAATATAATGTTTCGAGTACAAGAAATTTTAGTTCAACTCTACGTTAACTTATTAGTTTAAGTAAATATACGATTACAAATATTCAACCTCCCAAATAAAATCAAACTCGCAATGTCCAAGAAAGATTTCATTGAAAAAATGAAATTTGAACCTCACGTGAATCGAACACGCAACCTTCTGATTCCTGTTTTAATTTTCAGAAGGCCGACAGTAAAACTGATTAATAATTTGATGTTTGATCTGTCGAGTTTCACTAGTATCACAATATTCGACACGGTAACAAAATTATGAGTGGTGATGCAGTGAAAGAATAACAAACTTGAACCCGACGTGAATCGAACACGCAACCTTCTGATCTGGAGTCAGACGCGCTACCATTGCGCCACGGATCCACACTTGTGCTACTGAAGGGCTGCAATTTTTCACTAACTAAAAATCTCCGCATAATATATAAATGTGATCGTGTTTTACGTGCGCGTGAAGGGAACACGAGACGTTCAAACTTCTAACGGAGATGTTGGGTAACGAATTCCGTATCCCATGCAGAGTGAAAACTCGTGTGGTTTAGTTACATTTTCAATATCTAACTGCCCACCATTTCTCTAGTTTGAAGTTAGTTTGAAGTTAGCTACAGAGGTTACTTAGTTTGCCGGTTCTTGTTTTACAACCAAACTTATTCTCGGCCAAAACAAAACCTTTTAACTTTGCGTGCCACCCTCCAAGCAACTTGAAGAGAAACAAAGTCTTATGGCTACGCTCTCCAAAGAGAGGTGCGTTACTGTAAGTTCAGAAACTTAAGTCTTATGGTCACCCTCTCCAGAGTTTCAATTAAGTTTCAGAAAAATGAAAAATTGAAGAATTGTCATCAAATTCTAGTGAAGGGGTGAAGGGATAAAACATAAAAGATGATCGGAGGCGGAGGGGTTTTCTATGGTCTTGGTGAAATTAAAATTTTAGAGTACTCATGGGACCTGGGAAAGATGACAAACAATCAAGCTGAAGTTTATGGCTTGTTGCAAGGCATTTTTCTGGAAAAAAAAATCAGATTCTCTCTTGTTGTTGTGTTGGGAGCTCCCTTATTATTAAACACATATAGTCAAAGGTACAACTCCAAGAAATAAGATTTTGAATAATCTTGTAAAGCGGGTCAAAAAAGCATCTAAAGTTATCTCTAGTATGAGTTTTAAGCACATATTAAGGAACAATAATGTTATGTATATTTTATTATTTATTAATTAGATTTAGTTATCTTAGGCTATTAATGGAAAGGGCATGATCAAAGATCATGTTTCTTCGCCAAGGGACACCTTGAGGCTGTATTTAAAGCCTAGGCGATCCCTCATTGTAATCATCTCATCTTTCATCATTAATAATATATATTTATCAAGTTTTACCAGTGTTTTTACACTCCATTGGTATCGGATCCATCGCTCTTTGGATCTGTGTGATCATCAAGTTAAAAAAAAAATTCGAAGGGAAATTCAGAAATTTTTTTAAAACAAGCCGAAAGTGTTCAAGCATTCAATCTGAGCCATATATTGCCAGATCTGGAAGGATATTCTCTGCACGGTTTATTACACATGTTTGGGATATTATCTGCGTGTTCTATTTGCTAAGAACTTCTCCGCGGCCAGTTTGTATCGATTCACCCTTCCGCCTGTGCCCCCACTCCCCGCATCAACACGTCCGTCCTACAATTCCGTTCGGCCGGCAGATAAAATATACAGCGTTTAAAAAAATCGGACGGGTAATACACTCCAGCGTTTAAAAAAATCGGACGGATAAAATATACAGCGTTTAAAAAAAATCGGTAACAGCTTTGTAACGATACAGCGTTACCCTGCACTTCCGCCAATTACCGTGAAACATGTTTACAGATCAACGTATAGGTTTACAGCTGCAGCAAATAAATCGGGTTAAGCGGACCGCTGGTGTCGTCCACGTCAGGCTGCGGTCATTTTCGTTTTTTTTAAACAACAGGTTCGGTGATATTTAAATCGTGGGTTTATTAAAACTGAAAGGGCTCGTGTTTTATAAATCTAAACGGTTGCTAAAGCGGTTTGTATAAATCTAAACGGTGTGTTATAAATCGGAACGATATTTTTTTTTAATTATATAAAATATATATTATATAGTTAAATTAATATATATATATATATATATATATATATATATATATATATATTGTAATTATATAACTCATTTATATATATAATTATCATTTAACAATTATATATATAACAATTATATAATTAAATTATATATATTATATAATTTTTAATTAAAACTTATATATATATAATAATTATATAGTTTAAAAAAAAAAATTATTATTAATTAATTAATTAATTAATTAATTCAAAAAATAATTAATTAATTAATTAAATATTAATTAATTAATTTTAAAGAAAAAAAGAAGAGAAACTGGCAGAAAGATATTCCCCACCTCATACACGCTCGATGTCTTCGTCAATGTCGATGGCGGAATTCTAGAAGAAATTGAGAAACAAATTAATAATAACTCCGAAGAATTTGGAAGGCGATTAGTCGATCTGAAAGGTACAGTTGCAGGGCATTCCAACGACATCAAAAGGGTTCATGATACAACAAATCGAATAGAAAGACAAATGTGGCTAAATCATCACGAGGCCACAGAAAAGCTGAACGAAGCAATGAACAAGATGACAGAGCATGGCGAAGCAATGAACAATATGACAGAACTCTTCAACAAGCTAAATGATAAAATAGATAAGTTGAGTCAGACACAATCCCCAACATCTCCTAACAGGGAGCCTAATCAACAAAACAATTCCGCAGATTCAGGGAACTCGGAAGAGCATCAGGAAAAAACCGATTCCCCACATCATCAAGAAGATAGTAATGCAGATTTTCAAAATAAGCAGCTCTGGAATGCATTTGCTAATCAATATCCCCTTCTTGTTCCACCAGTAGCATATTAGCGAAGAGCCAAAATCGAGCTACCCAAATTTGATGTTAATGAAAAAAATATCGTTGCATGGCTTAATAAAGCAGAAGAATATTTTGAGATTATGACATTACTAGTGATGACGAAAAAATTAAACATGCTTCCATGAAAATGGAAGGAGAAGCATATAATTGGTATATGTGGTGGAAAAAGACGACGCTCGCTATCAGTTGGAGGAAATTTAAGGATGCATTCTTCAAAAGGTTTCAAGGTATAAAAGAAGAAAAGTTCTTTTCAACGTTTATCAAATTACGCCAAAAAGGAGATGTGGATGAGTACACTAGAGAATGGGAGACCTTGGCAACACGAGTACCGGGATTGTCAGAATCTCGTCTAATTCAGTCTTACATCTCAAGACTTAAAATCCATATACAAGAAGAGCTCGAACTACATGAAATTACGTCCGTAGAAGTAGCAAGGCAAAAAGCAAAAGCTGCTGAAAAGAAATTTGAAAGATTATCAAAACCAGAAAAAGTATATTTGAGACGACGGTTTCCTCAATCTACAAAAGAAGATAACATGAAATATGTTCCACCACGCCTTCGCGAAGGAGACAAATCTAACTTGGAAATACAAAGAATGAGGGACGGCAAATGCAAACGTTGTGGCGAAAAATGGGACCCTAAGCACAGATGTGCTAATGGGAAAGAAAAAAATCTGTATAATTGTGAAGCAACTAATGATTCTGACAATGATGATTCAGACATAGAAGGGATAGAAGATACCCTAGAATTCTCCCCAGAAGTAGATGGTGACAGCACCCCGCAAGTGTCATTATCAGCAATGACAGGTATATCACAACCGCAGACACTAAAATTAAGGGGACATATAAAGAAAAACAACGTAATGGTTCTCATAGACACAGGCAGCACGCACAATTTTCTAGATTCAACCATGGCCAAAAGACTCAACCTCTTTACCTTTCCCATGCCTAATATGAAGGTAATGGTGGCCAATGGTAAGAAGATTGAACAGGTAGGAAAATGCCATAAAGTCAAATTGCAGATTAAAGACTTTAATTTAGAATCTCCATTCTATGTCGTACCACTCGGAGGAGTAGATGTGGTTTTAGGAATATAGTGGTTACAAACCTTGGATACTTATTCGGCCAACCATCAGAAGCAGTTTATAAGCTTTAGGTGGGAAGGGCGGAAGCACAAGTTATTTGGATTCCAAGCCCCAGAAAATCAAATTGTATCATCATCCCAGATGATGAAAATGATCCGAAAGGGAGCGCCAGCCTATATAGTCGAATGTCATCATTTAGAAATGTTATCTACAAAAGTCAACCACGAAGAATCACAGGAGGTACAAGCTCTAGTTCAGAAACATGAGAAGGTATTTCAAGATCTACCAATGAAGATGCCTCCTCATAGGGAAATCGAACATACCATAGAATTCAAGGCAGGATCAGACCCTGCTAACATCAAGCCTTATCGCTACCCACATCACCATAAAACGGAAATTGAGAAGATAATCCAAGACCTTTTAAAATGTGGGGTCATTTCAAAAAGTAAGAGTCCGTATGCTACCCCAGTTATATTGGTAAGAAAAAAAGATGGATCGTTTCGGCTATGCATTGACTATAGAGGATTAAATAAGATAACCATTAAAAATAAGTTTCCAATTCCCTTTATTGATGAAATGTTGGATGAACTCCATGGCGCAAAATTTTTCTCTAAATTAGATTTAAGGTCAGGTTATTACCAGATCCGAATTAGATTGGAAGATATACCAAAAACTGCATTTCAAACACATGAAGGTCATTATGAATTTAAAGTAACGCCCTTTGGGTCAACAAATGCACCAGCTACGTTCCAAGCCACTATGAACGAGTTATTTCGTCCATATCTCAGGAAATTTGTATTAGTATTTTTTGATGATATCTTGATTTATAGTAAAACTTGGAGGGAGCATTTGCAACACTTGGATAAGGTTCTCACGTTACTAGAAGACCATCAATTTTATGCAAAAAAATCCAAATGCACCTTTGGAAAAGAAGAAGTTGAATATCTGGGACACCTAATATCCCATGAAGGAGTAAAAATGGATCCTTCTAAGATTAAGGCTATAAAGGAATGGAATAAACCAGTGAACATATCCAAGCTCAGAGGATTTTTAGGATTAACAGGATATTATCGAAGATTTATTAAAAATTATGCGCATCGAACTGCACCTCTTACAAATCTTTTAAAGAAAAATTCGTTTAAATGGAATGAAGAAGCAGGGAAATGTTTTGAAGATTTGAAGGAAGTAATGGCTAATGCACCAGTGTTGGCAACTCCTGACTTTTCTAAACCATTTGTCATTGAATGTGATGCCTCGGGATTCGGTATTGGTGCAGTATTAATGCAAGAAGGGCACCCTATTGCTTTTGAAAGCAGAAAATTAAATAAACGTGAGCGTCTCAAGTCCACATACAGTAAGGAAATGCTCGCAATTATGCATGCATTAGCCAAATGGAGACAATATCTGTTAGGAAGTAAATTTTCCATCCGAACCGATCATAACAGTCTTCAGTATCTCCTTCAGCAAAAAACACTCTTTGAAGAACAACAAAAATGGATCGAGAAGATTGCCGCTTTTGACATGGAGATATTACACAAGAAAGGAAAGGACAATGTAGTAGCAGATGCCCTGTCTAGAAAAGATGAGGAAACAACATTACTTGCAGTTTCAATTGTTGTGCCTGAATGGCTTAATGAGATTAGAAGTGAGTACGCCAAAGATCCAGACATGTTGGCTATAATCAACAATCTCCCAGGGAATTCAAAATTTAAATGGAAGAACGATATCTTATGGTACAAAGGGAGAATATATCTAAATTCCAAATCCAAGTTTATATCAAAAATACTCAAGGAATCACATGATTCCATGTCATCAGGACATGTAGGATATTTCAAAACCTACTACAATGCGCGTCAGTCATTTTTCTGGAAGGGTATGAGTCACGATATTCAAAAATATGTTGCAGAATGTGACAAGTGTCAAAGAAATAAAACTGAAAACATTATGACACCTGGCTTACTTCATCCCTTAAATATTCCGGCTCAGAAGTGGGAAGAAATATCGATGGATTTTATTGAAGGATTACCCGTATCAGATGGAAAGGATAAGATCTTCGTTGTAGTAGATAGACTCACTAAGTATGCTCACTTCATCGCTATTAAAAAAACAGACTCTGCAAAGCAAATTGCAGAGATATTCTGCAAACATATTTATAAACTACACGGCTTTCCGAAGGTTATTGTTAGTGACAGGGATGCCAAATTTAAGGGAAACTTTTGGAAGGAATTGTTCAACCATGTTGGAACCTACCTCAATATGAGCTCAGCTTATCACCCTCAAACAGATGGGCAAACAGAGGTTGTTAATAAATGTTTGGAAGCCTACCTACGGTGTTATGCTACGGAGAAACAAAACAAGTGGGTCCAATGGTTGCATCTTGCTGAATGGTGGTATAATTATACTTACCATACATCGACAAAAATGACTCCGTTCCAGGCTCTATATGGATATGAGCCTCCGAAGTGGAAAGATTTTGCTTCAATTCAAACTAATTTGCCAGCAGTAAAAAATCAACTAGAAGAACACCAAAAGGTCGTCCAAATTCTAAAAGAGAATTTGAGTGTTGCACAGAATCGTATGAAGCAACAAGCTGACCATAATCGCACTGAAAGATCATTTGAAGTTGGAGACTGGGTGTTTGTCAAGCTTCAACCATACAAGCAGTTGTCCCTTAAACAAAAAGGAAAAAATAAATTAGCTCCAAAGTTTTATGGTCTGTATCAAATTATTAAAAAGATCATTCAAGTCGCTTATGGGTTGAGCCTTCCCGATACCAGTCGTGTTCACAATGTTTTCCATGTGTCCTGCTTAAAAAAGGCATTGGGTAACCATCAGTTGCCCCAAACAACACTTCCCATTTTGGATGATGAAGGCAAGCTCGTTCTAGAGCCCGAGGGAATCCTATCTACTCGTGATAAGAAGCTGCGCTCTCGTGTTATTACCGAATATTTAATCAAGTGGGAGGACTTGCCCATTGAAGAAGCATCTTGGGAGTCTGAAGCGTTTCGCCAGCAACACCCATCATTACGTATGCTTTGAGGACAAAGCATCTTAAGAAGGGGGCAATGTTATGTATATTTTATTATTTATTAATTAGATTTAGTTATCTTAGGTTATTAACTGAAAAGGCATGATCAAAGATCATGCCTCTTCGCCAAGGGACACCTTGAGGCTGTATTTAAAGCCTAGGCGATCCCTCATTGTAATCATCTCATCTTTCATCATTAATAATATATATTTATCAAGTTTTACCAGGGTTTTTACACTCCAAATAACAAGGAAATTGATGGATGTGCCAAACTAGGTTGCAATTTGAATTTCAGTGAATTGGTGGCTAATGTTAAATTAAGGCCTACCTTCATATCTTAGCAAAATGAAAATGTTAATTGAAGCTATAGGGGAGGTAGAGACCCTTGCATCATTTCTTGTTTGCACAATTATCAGTAACTTCGGGTTGATTTCCTCCTTCCTCATTCAAATTGGCTTTGTTTGGTATCGAATTCTTTGTTATGGCATTTATTTTTGTTTGGCAATGAATGTGAAATTGGCACAATTTTCGAGCTTGGGAATGTATTCGAGAGTTTGATGTTGTTTTTATTATTATTGTGAATTCCTTTGTGAATTTTACTTATCATATGTCTAAGAATGAGAATTGGGTTGGTGTGACCTAGGTTGGTCCTTTGGTGGTGAGTCTGGACTCTTTCTTCATTGTGATTTACTCTATATATTACATTCGATATTTCTTTGTTCACTAGCGTGAAGTTGGCAGAAATATTGAAGTGAAATTGGACACAAATTGTTTATCGGTGATAGGTCTTGCAATTGGTGGATGTTTGGCACATTGTCTAGGTTGTTTTTGTTGTCTTATGAATGCAACTACTGTGATTCATCCTTGTGAATTGGAGTGCCTCTAGGTCGGGGATTGATGCATTGATCCCATCCTGAAGCATTTAAAACATTCATAGTTCATTGCATGGAAAAATAAGGTACATCCCTTGTATACAATTCTTCGCAATTGTGAATTGTTGAATGTGGTTCTTGTAATTGAGAGGGACTTGACTAGTGGTGATTGTCCTGTGAACAACATCTCTATGTTTACTCCATGGTTTCGTAAGAGAATTGGGCTTATTTGCATTGGTCTTGTTTCATTAGGTAATTGGATTAAGGCTATAATCTTCTTCCATGCTATGGTTGGAAGATCCTCTACATATTATGCAAAACTAAATAACAAATTGGACCTCTTGCAAGTGGATATCATGCAACTTAAATTGAATCACAATGCATAAATTTTTTCCTTCTCCAATATGATGGATATCCTCATGGAAGTGCATGTCAAGGTGGATAAGAAGGAGGATGAAATGAGTTGTATTTGGTAGTACGTAGAAGAGATTGGGGGAATGGTGAATAACCCAAATTTGAGCTCAAATGATACAAACGTATGGATTTCAATGAGCCCATTGAGTTAGGAAATTATATTGTAATGCGATATTATAACATTAACTAGTAGTTTGTGTATTGTAAGTTTTGTTATATATTGGGGCTTGGAAGGTCTTCACCTCTAAAATCCCCCCCCGCCCCCCCCCCCCACCAGCTTTGTATGCGAGAATAATGATCGTCTCAAGAGGTATGTTTTGCTTTTGGATAGGAGGGAATAAAGTGAAAAACTTAAGCAAATGACTAACGTTATTCTTGATGTACCCGCTCCAACTTAGGCACATATTTTGATGTAATACAAAAAATCTCATTATTGCTAATATATATATATATATATATATATATAAAGGAAGGCAAAAATCTGAAGTACTTAGACTTTGTCATATTTTTATATCTACTTTATATATATGTAAAGTAATTACAAGTAAAAAAAATTAAGGCATTGAGAGATGCCTTTTACATCCTAGTATGAGGGAGATGTACATTTTTTTTTTTGCACAATATGAAGTTGACAGATGTCATTTAAAAATATACTAATAGTGACAATAATATTTCGATGTGGACCATAAATAGAATATTTCAATGGCATGTTGCAATGTTCAACATAGAGATGACACTTGGTGCTTGCACATGCATATGCACACACATTAAGTAGTGTAAATCTATGTTAACTTTGAATCTATCATATGAAAAGAGATCAAATTCCTTGAAGTTAAAACCTTTATTAGATTGAAAAAACTTAATGTCACTTAACATATGATCAATTTAAATTTAAATTTAAATTAAACTTATATTAATACTAAAACAATTAAAAGGCTAATTTATATTAACTTTGTATAATATTATTTTTTCCATAAATTTCTTACATATTTATTAATATATTCGTTAAAGTTCATTTATATTACATCAAATTCATACTCATTGAATAATTATGAATATATTCATATAAACATTATAACCAATTTTTTTATAAAAATATATTAGATTTCAAATTATAATCTTTAATAACATTATCCTAGATTCAATTAAATTTAATTTCATTAATACTTAATACACAAAGCGCTTTACAAATTAGCAATCTTCATATTGTGAAGTAAATCAACCCTATCATTTCAAGTAGTAAGCAAGTTCTATCTTTGGTTTGGTTTTAATGAGTGAGTGTGTTCTTTGTTGGTTGTTCATCACTTAGTGTCGGTCTTTTTTTTGGTAGGCTGATACTGTTGGGTCTCCAAAATATCATTCATTTCACCCTCTTTTATTTCACTCTGCTTCAAAATTTTCTATATTCTGCAACTCCATAACCATGCACTAAGACCATCTTCACGATCAAATATGAGTTTAGACATATGATTTTCCAATACATTTATTTTGGTATTTTGAGTGAATTTATGATTAAATATTAGAAAAATAACACGTACTCACCTATATAAAAGTTGGATGAGTTTTGTGACATGTGTAGGCATATTTGAAGATTCCAACATAGTAATATTTGGCCTCTAAGTCTCAAATCGAATTTCCTCTTCAAACTCTTGAATATTTGAGGAAGATTTGAAATCATTGATCTGTTTTTTTTCCATGATCTTGATGTCTGGGACAGAATCTTAAAAATCTGACGCTACCAAACCAAGAATCACAATGATACTACTTTGCACAGCGAAATATCAACAATAGTAAATCTACTAGTGCACAAAATATGGACAAAATTTTACAATTTTCAACCCAACTTCGTTATATTAATCAACATATAATACAATAGTCTAGGGCTTCCATACCAGGGATAATGGCCCTCAAATATCCACTAGTACAGAATACAAAATTGGGGCTTGGTATCATTCCATCGACAACAAATCTACCCTCAACAGGATACTCTAACTATCTAGCTGATGTAGAGGTCCTCATAGCTGCCGTGGTCATATCTTGTACCTTTCCTTCGGATCCCAATCTACAACTCCTGCCTCTATCAATGCTCCAAGTTCATATGGCTATTGAACCTCCACTATCAATCTACTCACTAGTTATGCCTTAGTCCATCAAGGGCACAACACATCTAGACTCTTGTTGAGTTGTTCACAATTCCACTTGTGAACAACTCTCAACTACCCATTGCTACTCCTTAACTACTCAGGGACTTCATCCCACTATGGTCTTCCCGTGTTTCTTCCAATGAAGACCAACATAGGGCATGAAGGTCTGCCACCTATCACTGCAAGATGCCCATATCCCATAATGAACACGAGTTAGGAGGACTACCCATCATCTACTGTAGAATTCCTTCTCTACACACAAGTCTAGGGTTGCTCAGCTGCTCCTATGGTTGATCAAACCTTGAGCTCAACTTCTACCACTCTAGTATCCACCTAATTCCATGAAGATGGTGCACATCGGACTCCAACTTGGACACTATCACGTTGTCCTCCAACAAACCATAAATTCCCAATCCACATTCACACTTGGTCTACTCTCACACTGCCCTCCAACAAACCACGAGTGACCAATCCTTGTTATAGCATATTCTCCTAGTTAGGGCATCCAATCATCTAGGAAACCCCTCCTCTTGGCTACTAACAGAATCCTCAATTTGTCCTCTCCTAGGAAACTCATCCTCTAGCATCTATCCATCACCAAGAGACCATCTGCAACCATTCTCGTTTTTGTGCTCTTGCCTCAATTTGTGTGCTTCTAGAAGACTGGTTATGGAACCCTAGTAATCCTAACCCATTGCTCCAACACTATGTGTTCTTCTCCTAAAGTCTGCTCCTTTTCATCGTCCAATTATAGGTAAGAAACAATGTTTGAGGTTTCTCGTCAACTTACCATACAACACTTTTGCACCAACCAACAATAAGAACCTTGCCCTTATATATGGAGATACACCCTATTCTACAGCACAATCATTTCCAGGAGTTGCAGACTAAGGGACAAACCTATCTTAGGCCTCGCTGCCCTCAAAACAGTCCCTTACATGTGTTGTTGTACCTGCCCTTCTCTGCGGCCCCATAGATGGAGGTGACCCACACATAAGCAAGCAAAAAACATACTCGTACATACCTCTGATTTGTTGCATCCTAATCTGGCTAAGGAGACATATCCACGTTGTCCATAAATACGTCTTTAAGCAACTTCCTAGATGCCTCAGAGCTGCAAATTTCTTCCACGGAGAATCCACACTCTAGAAAAGAGGTATCTCACCACCAAAATGCATAGAAACCTTCTCCAAGATTTGGTTTCCTTGTCTCATTTTTCTAGCCTCATATTCACACTCCAAATCGCAAAGGTATCTTGATGTTTAATGCACTTAAGATGTCATAATGAGGCCTCACAAGAATCTCTATTTATATGTTTCATATGGGGATCAAACCAACCTTCAAGGGGCACCTCTAACACAAGGATGACTTTCCTTCATGTCCCTCCTTTCCCACCATAACACATAAAAATTAATATCTTACCTTGTAGACCTCATAATTCGATGATTTTCATTGTGTTGGATTCATCTCAACATCCTCTATCATCTCCCTTCATCGCATGTCAAAGTCTCATCACAGTTTTGTCCCAAAAATCGATGGGTGCAAAACCCCAAGCTTGGGTTTCAAGGCCACTTGTGGAGCTCCCTCCTCCAAACCCTCAATCCTCAAGGCTTGGAGTACCTCCCAAGCTACAAAAATCAACATGATCAAGCACAATTCATGGAGAAGAATCATGGAAGTTTTCATAAGTGTCTCCTGGAAAATCTAGGAGATATTTGTGAGAGGATATGAAGAGATGCTAATTTCTAGATGTCAAGACATGGTTGTAACCATATGAGAGATTTGTGGATCTAGGAGATATTTGTGGATCTACATTTATGAATTAGTTATTTGAGTTTTTATATAAATAGGAGTGTATTCTCCTCTCAAAAGGCGTCACGAAAAACTTTGGGAGCTATGCTCATGCTTCAATGTAGATTTGGATGTTAATGATTGGCACTATTATTATGATTTATGTAATGAATACCAAAGTAGTTCACTTTAATATGGTTGGTGTTTTATCAATATTTTTCTCAACTTTCCACCTCTCATGCACTTTAGAATGACTACCTAATGAGTATGAGATGCATTTTAATGTTTCATTTTTCTAAGATAGATTAGTCTCTTTTATGATTCATTTTAAGTCTTTTAATTATATGCATTGTTTACATTCTTTTATTCCCATTCCATTTGTGTTCTTTTGTAGGTCAAACATTATTGCTTTCTTGTGATAGACTCATTGCTTTTTAATTTGTTTCTTTTTAGATTCGTAGAAAGTCATGAATGAATCTAGTTTGACAATGCACACACTAGTATTTTCAATTGATTTCACACTGCTTTCATAATAGGATACCTTTAAATTTCATATATTAATAAGTCAATGCTTCCATAGTATAGGATTTGATGTTTTCTAAGTTAAATTTATTTTCAAGTCTTACTTTCTAGTCATTAGAATATATTTACTTTCCTGTTGATAAAGATAGACATATTTTCATGTCATTAGAATATATTTATTTTCATGTAATAGAGTAAGTTTAAATTCATGTCAATTGTCATTTCAATTTCATAGAGTAAAATATTTCTTTCCAAGTTCTGAATTTGAGACCTTTGAAAAATAAAGTGTGTTCATACTCATCTTAGACATTTTTCATGAATAGGTTTTATTTCAATCTTGCAATTCCTTTCAATGGAATAGAATTTCTTTTTTGAAATTGAAAGTTGATCCCTAGCATATATTGTGCAAGTGTACTCTGTAAGTTCATGGACCCCAGGCTTGACATGGCCATCGTCAGTGGAGATGCCTCACCTGGGCTCTTAGTGTCAGCCTTTATTGTTATCTTCTTTTTAACTTTATTAGTATTATTATTATTTAATTTGGTGTTATATTTTCTAGTTTATGTGAGTCCTCATATGATTGTGTGACTAACCTTTAGCTTGAGTAACCACAATCCACGGGCATCTAAGCTGTCAAAATTACAGGGGGATCACATCTGTCCTAAACGAAACTAACCCTTAGCATGGCTATATTTTTGTCCACGAAGTTTCGAACCAACGACCTTTACACCATGGAGCGCCTTAATAGGACACCCTGCCATCTGTTGGGCAATTTATTTGAACAAATTGCTGCATTAAATTATCGACCAGGGAAACTCGTGAGCTTGTGATGGTGCCAGCAATATATATGCAGGAGTAGGCAACTAACTCTATGTCTAACTAAATTGTTTATGATTCAATATAATATGCAAGGGAAGTTCTCAGATAAGCAGGCTCCTAACTTAGGAGGTCCTGGTTGTCCTTCCCTACAGTATCATAGAGAAATCATTCATAAAACCAGAAACTTGAAATAAAGACAAAGCTATTCAAAAGCTGAAAGTAATATATTCTATAACTCTAACTCAATTAGTTTAAAAAAAGGAATAATATTGAAATGGTTCTTGACTCAAGAAATCCACTTTCACCTCAATTACCACTTAATGAATCAGAGATTAAAACCAAGAACTTAAGATGGATAAATTATTAATGAAAGAAGCTCTTAACTTAAGAGACATGTAAAGTATTCCATTATAATTCATTCATCAATCACACACAAATCCTTAAACATCTAAGAAATGAAATGAAACAAAATCTAATATGAAATAAAATGTTTCTCTCATTCTTTTAGAGTGAGCTCAATTCTCTTAAGAACAAGACAATTTATTCCATATACTACATTAAGGAAACCTATATCTAAAACTACAGAAATTCCATAAACACAATTTACATCTAAAACTACATAATGGAAATATATGAAAAATGAAGCTTTATTCTATTCCATTATCAATTGGATACAATGCTCTAAGAGTCCTCCCCTTGGAATGGAGGAGGTACTCCTATTTATACAATGAGAGGAGTAACAAACTCATAATGATCATCCACTAATATCTCTAACCATCTAGACACATAACCCTATCCTCCATAATCTTTTCCATGAGGTTTATCTTCTTAAATTCGAATTTGATCATCCAAGGCCACATAAAGGTGTCTTGGAAGCTTCCTTTGTGCCTACACATGTCAACAAACTCATGCTAATTGTTAGGTATAAGTATAAGCATATTATTTTCTAAGTTTTAGCCATAAATTCACTTTAAAATATTAAGAATTAATAAACTTTGGAAAAACATAGTTATGACCCAATAATGAGGTGAATGTAATGATATGGAGGTGGAATGGAGGTGATATGAAGGTAAAATGTGAAGATATTGATGAATAATGGAGTGAAAATAGAGACTATTTTGAGGCCCAACATACCCCCAAACTGAAGGTATTGCATGTCCTCATGCAATCTATTACATTACTTTTTGGTACTTGAGCTTTGGCCTAAACTCTGCATGAGATCATTTACTTAACTTTTGCAAAGTGTTATTTTGATGAACTACAACTTGGTTGGTTCTTGTGTTTCAACCATATTTTGTTTGTTGCGTTCATTGTATGATCTTTGCATAATGATAATGTGCTTTTTATGGCAGAGTATTTTTGTTGGAATGCATCATGGTTGGTTCTTGTGTAACAACCATGATTCTATTAGCATCCAATTAACTTTTAAATACTTTAGACAAAGCCATTTGTATGCTCATGTAATAGTAAATATATTTTGAAGGTAAGTGGGTTTAAAATGTGATATATAACTGTGGATATGAATGTGACAAAGCATGTATGTAAATGTATCCTTCCCATTAAACGGATGGCTTTGGCAATGAAAGGAAAGGAAGTGAAGTTTTTTTTTCCAAAAATTATTATTCTAACATTTCAAGGAATTTAATGGTTAAAAGTTAGAAAATAGCATACCTTAACTTACCCTTCCAAAAATAGGTGAGAGTCGTGCATGTGTGACTGCAAACTGTTGTGAAAATGGTGGATGAAAGATGGATCTGCATTGTTGTATCAGCTGCTGGATCTGCTGCTACTAGATGAAAAATCTGAGGAGTCTGCTGAACATGGCTGAAAGTTGTATCTGCTGCTGGATGATGAATCCGATGAGTTTGCTGAATATGGCTGAAAATCTATAAGGCTTGGAAGGTATACAAAATATAGAAGTTACATTTTCCTCCCAGCCTTATTTATTGACTTGTCCTCAAGTGAAATACAATGAATACCATGAATGGAAATACAATGAATGGAAATACAATGAATGGAAATTGGCTTCATCTGCTGCAAAATATGGGTCTTCAAGTCTTCAACGCTCGATGGCACAAATCTTGCTATGTGATTAAATGTGTCGATGTCGAACATAGCAAGAAGTTGTTGACTTAGTGGCCATTAATGAATGCCCCTAGCCAACACAAGAGCTCCCACCATTGATTCCAATGGGAGTCAGGATGCCTAACACATCTTTGTAGGTACGAATAAATTTGTCGTGGTCGAGTCACCTACAAGATCCAACGAACAAGGGATATTAATGTACTCCCATTGTTCATTGGCAAGAGTACTTGCCATTAAGGCATGCAAGCCTCTAGGTGTTTTTCAATGATACTTAGACTCTAGGACTTTGACTCAAGCAGGGTTTTATTGGCGGAAATGAAGAGGAATCATGATGACAAGGAAAATGGAAATATGCTTGTAAAGATGTAAGGAAATGCATGATGTATGAACAAGAACTCTTGCTGTGAAAAATGGATATGGAAATGTCATGTGTTATAGATGTACAATTGATGGGATTCAAAATATTTTCAGAAAGGGAGGTGGAAGTTAATGGTTGTGGAGATGGATTTGTCTTGAGAATTTTTCATGAATTTAGTCTTTGGAAGACTAATTGTCGTCACAATGTAGTCTCCGTAATGATCGCTTTGTCGTCCTGTAACCTGTAAAAAAAACTTGGCAGAAAGAAAACATAAGTTTGTTCAAGAAGGAATGCGCATTTTCTTCATGATTCTTACGCAAAAATTTCATACCAAATAAAACAGATTTAAGAAAAATCAAAGCGTTGAAAGTAACTCAATTCATGAGATCATTTTCAATCCATTCTTAAAAATAACCATGTAAAATAATACTCCCTGTCAAATAACTCATGAAATGTGCTTCGCAATTCTGTTCTGTAAAGCATACAAGAATCATGTGATGAGTTTATGCCATCTTGATGCTATCGAAAGAGAATTGAATCCTCCAATTGATTTTTAAAATTTGTTTCCAAGTATGCCATTTTTAAAGTTGTGTGAATTTTGTGAAAATTTTTTAGATTTTTTTTTTTTTAAAAATGAAAACATAATTTTTTTAGATGTTTCATTAAACAATAAATTAAAAACATAAATTTTTAATTTATTATTTAAGTTGAATTTTTTTATTTTTTATTTTGTTTTTGTTTTTGTTTTTGTTTTTTTTTTTTTAATAACAAAATAAAAAACAAATTTTTTTTTTTTTAACAACAAAATTAAAAATAAATTTTTTTATTGTTGTTTTTTTTTAAATCAAAATTAATAAATAAATGAAGACACAATTTTTTATTTTTTATTAGTTATGTTGATTTATTTTTTTTATTTTTTTTTAACAACAAATTAAAAAACAAAATTTTTTTATTGTTTAAGTTGAGTTTCTTTTTTAAAAGAAATCAACAAAAATTTATTTGTTAAAAAAAAACCTATTAAAGAAAAATTCTAAAATCAAATAACATTAAAATGAAGGTTTTTTTTTTTTTTTTTTAATGGATTTTCTTCCAAAGTCTTTTATGGGGTACTATATAGTACGGCTAGCTCAAATCAAGATTGCCCACAAACCTGATATCAGGAAATGAGAATCGTACCCTACTCATTTGCTCCCTACTTCTGAGCATTTCCATGCAATCAAACAGCTGTAAATCGGGATATTGTTGGTGTTATCTCTTCCACATTTGTGGACAGAAAAATCGGTTGATCTGCAGAGCAATTGCTTTGCCAATAACCACAGAAGGCATCTCGCCATCACCAAACCGATCGGTTGCACATGCTTCGCCTCCTTTCCCTCAGAAAGTACACAAAATCCTCTAAAATCAATGAGAAATCGGGCTCTTTGTGAAGATAATGCAAATGCCAAATACACAATCTCGGTATTGGCGACCTCGAAATGGATAACAGACCCGCGCTTATATAGGTCTGGGTAATCAACAGAATGTCTGCAGGTTCATTTGAAGACTTTTGTCCATTGTATTGGGATTGCAACGAGATTAGGTGACCAGCGACCCTTCCTCATCCTTTTTGTTCCAACGAAATGAGATTCGTTCTCTTTTCCCTCTTGTGATTTTGGCCCCTCCTGCCAATTAATGTTTTGTCCAAGCGATTGAGCTAAATACAAGCATGACAAGAGGGATTAAAATCCTGCAAATGGATGAGACGATACTACGTAGTATTGTTCGCATGACAGGAATTCCAATTCTCTGTCTCCACATATAACATATTAACAAACATTGCAGGAGACGTCCAATCACTCACTTACAGTTGAAAATGATAAATTATCTAGTTCCAAATGGTGGAGTTCTCGACGAGCTAAGACTTCACTCAGCAGCATCTTCATTGTTTCTGCAATAGTCTCGTTCCATTCTTCTCAACATATTTGTGTGATTGTATGTGAAAGAAAACTTCGTTTTGTTTTTCTTTTCTTTTTTTTATTTCGTTTTGTATTTCAAATTTTCTTTTATTAATGTTTTGTTTATTGTGAAATTTTTTTTTAAAATCTTGAAATCTAACCTATCTTAAAAATGGCTATTTTTTTCAAAAAGATTTTTTTTTTAAAATAATATTATATATATATATGATATATATATATATTATTATTTGGGAAATTTTTTATATTTTTTTTTTTTAATTTTTTTTTTTTTTTTTAAAACTAAAATTTAAAAAGACTAAGTTTTATCTAAAATGTTTTTTTAAGATGATTTTTGACTAATTCACAAAATTTTTATTATTATATCACAGATCAATTTTCCAGCAAAAGTATTTTTATTTGGAATAAATCAATAGATTTTCTGATCTTCCTGATCGCACGAAGCGCAGGAAGAGAGCATACTCATCGCTTGATTTTTTTTTATTTATGCAGGGGGGTGTTTTTGAAATGACGAAATTTAAAACTAGCTAAACATTAAAACATCAGAAAATTCAAACTTAAACTCCTTTGTGAAGATCCTGCTGTCACCAAGGTTCACAAATTATTTTGTCTAAAAAAAAATGCTAGTACTAAATTAAATTTCTAATGCCTAATCCCTTAGCACCATCCCCGGCAACGGCGCCAAAATGTTGGGCAATTTATTTGAACAAATTGTTGCATTAAATTATCGACCAGGGAAACTCGTGAGCTTGTGATGGTGCCAGCAATATATATGCAGGAGTAGGCAACTAACTCTATGTCTAACTAAATTGTTTATGATTCAATATAATATGCAAGGGAATATTTTAGACAAGGCTCCTAACTTAGGAGGTCCTGGTTGTCCTTCCCTACAATATCATAGAGAAATCATTCATAAAACCAGAAACTTGAAATAAAGACAAGGCTATTCAAAAGCTGAAAGTAATATATTCTATAACTCTAACTCAATTAGTTTAAAAAGAGGAATAATATTGAAATGGTTCTTAACTCAAGAAATCCACTTTCACCTCAATTACCACTTAATGAATCAGAGATTAAAACCAAGAACTTAAGATGGATAAATTATTAATGAAAGAAGCTCTTAACTTAAGAGACATGTAAGGTATTCCATTATAATTCATTCATCAATCACACACAAATCCTTAAACATCTAAGAAATGAAATGAAACAAAATCTAATATGAAATAAAATGTTTCTCTCATCCTTTTAGAGTGAGCTCAATTCTCTTAAGAACAAGACAATTTATTCCATATACTACATTAAGAAAACCTATATCTAAAACTACAGAAATTCCATAAACACAATTTACATCTAAAACTACATAATGGAAATATATGAAAAATGAAGCTTTATTCTATTCCATTATCAATTGGATACAATGCTCTAAGAGTCCTCCCCTTGGAATGGAGGAGGTACTCCTATTTATACAATGAGAGGAGTAACAAACTCATAATGATCATCCACTAATATCTCTATCCATCTAGACACATAACCCTATCCTCCATGATCTCCTCCATAATCTTTTCCATGAGGTTTATCTTCTTAAATTCGAATTTGATCATCCAAGGCCACATAAAGGTGTTTTGGAAGCTTCCTTTGTGCCTACACATGTCAACAAACTCATGCTAATTGTTAGGTATAAGTATAAGCATATTATTTTCTAAGTTTTAGCCATAAATTCACTTTAAAATATTAAGAATTAATAAACTTTGGAAAAACATAGTTATGACCCAATAATGAGGTGAATGTAATGATATGGAGGTGGAATGGAGGTGACATGAAGGTAAAATGTGAAGATATTGATGAATAATGGAGTGAAAATAGAGACTATTTTGAGGCCCAACACCATCATCTACTATATGCCCCATGGACATATTTATTATATTATTATTATATTTAATATTCTATTTTTTTAATTTTTTTTATATTTATCATAACAGTTTTATGATTTTTTAAAATTGATTATATTTTAGAGTGTTGGTATTATTTATCATGTATTTAGTGATATACAATTAATATAATATTAAAAGAAGTCATAGCTTATGAGGTTTTGAATTTACATGGTTAAGGTACTCCGTGCGAAAAGGTCATTGGTCCAAATCCATGTGGGTGTTTACCCATTTTTTTTAATTTATAAAAAGTTACATAATTTTTTATTTTCAATTTTAATAATGTTTATATTATGATATTATTATTATTTGTTTTTATTTTATTAAATATTTATTATAATTTTTTATTATTATGTAATTATTAAATTAATTATATATTATTATTAATTTTTTATATTTATTATTAGGGTGGCAGGAGGGGGACGGGTGTTGTATATCCTTGATGGAAAATTGGTTTCAAGGTGTGCATGGGGGTTGGGAAATATGACCAACAATCACACTGAAATGCACAACCTGCTGCAAGGTATGCTTCTAGTTAAAGGTACTCAAGTGACTAAGATTGTATCCTTAGAGACTCACTTATTATTATTCAACACCTTCATAATGGAACTTGGCCAAAAGACAATCACTTGGAAAATCTACTAAAAAGAGTCGTAGTGTTGTTGGATGGACTCCCTTATAAATATTTCTTTCACATCCTAAGAAATCAAGACATTCAAGCCGATAAGAGTGCTAACTAGGCATGCCAACTCCAAGTTGGGAAGCTTGAAATTAATGGTAAAACGATATGGTGCAACCTACCATAAAGCTACAATAATGAAAATGTAATAAAAAATCATATAAACAATCGTCTATTTCATAGTTCACCCCAAAGGTGAAAGCAAACTAGGAAAAAAAATTCCACAAATGGATGATAGCCTGACTTACGTCATGGCATCCCATCATTATTTCACACATACAGCTAATGTACAAAAAATTTCCTTAACATGTCAGATCCTCATCCAAATACCACAATGTGAGCATAACATAGATCACCCACTCGGATGCAGAATTCCATTCCATAGTAAGGAACTATGAATTTCTCTGCGACCATAACTACTCTTCTGTGTGGATTAACATGGATAAGGTTTAAGATAATGAATTTGAACTACTATAGACAATGAGGTTCATACATTCTCAGTTTCCTCATAGAGAGAATTGGATGAAGACTTTGGCATGTATCATGGATACATGGCACCGCCAAAATAAGGGAGCGTTGTCTATGCTTACGAGCATCACATCTAATTCTATGTCGCACTCAGAACTGGGGATTGTAAATGGATTTTATAATGGTATAATTGTGGTCATGTTGGTCTATCGATCTGCTCCTCTAGTCTAGCGAGTGAAGTTGTTTCGTAATTAGGCACAAGCTCAATGTTCAACACTCGATGCACCATGCAATTTTGATAAGGTGGCAGAGGGTTGAACATTAGCTTCCTCGGTGTGGATTTACTATTTATCCAAAACCCTGCAGTGAACCCCGCAGATAAACTAGGAAAGGAATTTTCATCTCACGAATTTTTATATTATATTTTTCACATTGATTCTCATTAAATACCCCCCTCGATTTTACGAGTTGGTAATTCCTTGCACCCCCTGTCTTTGGTTTGGAAAATTAGTAATCTTCTCAGTTTGGTGGCATTTTACCCCCCTTTGTGTGTGCCTATACTTTTTCTAGTAGGGCAGAGAGCCCTTATTGGCTCTGGGGAAATACTACATTGGACATTAGGAAATAGGTTGGAGATATAATATGGAGGGACCCCACAGGAATGATGAGTAGTAGAAATTGTGTTGGGAGTAGAAGATCTAATTATATGGATGTTGTCTCTCAATTGAAGCAGAAAAAAATATTAACTACAAGTGAATTTTCTTCTTCTCAACTTGAAATTAAAGGATTACAGTTTGTCACAACACAATTCTTGGAGGAAAACCAATCACTCAAAGAAAAATTATCCAAACAAGATGATGAATTAGAGGTATTACATAGCCATCTTGTGGAGCTTCAGAACCAATTTAATTTATTCAAGACCAAACTTAGCGATAGAGACAATGCAAACTGGACAAAAGAAGAGTAGGGCCAAGAACTTGACAAGCCAACCATTGGATAGGACAACAATTGTTATTTGAGTATGTTGCCATGTAAATTTTTCTTTTTGCTAGGTAATTTTTGTTGTATATATAACTTCAAGAATAGTTCGGAATTCGACATAACTTGTAATTTTATAAACACACCATTGATACTCTTTATCCCCATGAACTTACATGGTGATTCTCTTATTATAAACTTTCCCTTGTATATGTTGTGACCGGGAATAGATTTTATACAAATTCTACTCACTCTTGTTATATATATATATATATATATATATATATATATATATATATATATATATATATATATATATATATATATATATATTGTCAAGGTTCACCTATTCATTATATCAAGAAAGTATTACATCTATAATAGCTTTGTGTTGTGGGTACTCCTGATGGGAAACCAGACCAGTGACACACTTTCAGAGTCTTAATATTAATAAGTTTTCTCATAATTAGAGCATCCATCGTGATAAAAATTATGACAAAGTTATCCATAGAGTGGCAGGCGCAAGGGATTTTGTTGATGCGGAATTTGGAGGAAACACACTTTCAGAGTCTTAATATTAATAAGTTTTCTCATAATTAGAGCATCCATCGTGATAAAAATTATGACAAAGTTATCCATAGAGTGGCAGGCGCAAGGGATTTTGTTGATCTGGAATTTGGAGGAAACAACTCCTTCTATAAAAATTGATCATCCTCTAACACTTTGCAAGTTAACAAAATGGGTCTTTTTAAAGGTAAAATAAGTTTTACAACCTCTCCAAGATGGTGAGTTAATTTTTCACATGAACTTAAAATAGAAAGAAATTCACATACAAATCAAGATGATAAACATGAAGAGAAGAAACCAACATTTGATAATAGAGTTCACCCCTTCTGGGATACATTTTTGAGCCTTGCTCCAATGACTAGGCCTGCTATATTGATTTTAGTAGAAAATGAGTACATCACAAATTGTTGACACAAGAGTGGCGTGTTTCTCCTACAAATAATTCTCGATCAAAAATATGACTCCCTACAATAATTCATGATTGTGAACATAAAAAGGACACTCTCACAACAGGTCCTTGTACTCCAACCGAAATCAAAGCACAAAAACATAAAACAACTCCACAATGAAGTGTTGAAAAGAGCTTCTCTCATGAGAACATATTGAGAAGAGACTGAAAAGAGCTACTTTTTGAAGTAACAATTGTTGCAAATGAAACTAGAAGGTTGGAAAATCTATGACTAGGCTCTCTCCATGCTCAAAAATGCTTTCATATGGCTTCAAAATTCTCTCTACCTCTAGCACTAAAAGACTTGATTCTACAAAACATCCATCATAAAGTGCTCAAATTAGAAAAATGAGGCTTCTATTGAGCCCGAGACACTAAAAAACCCTTAACTAGGCTCTTCTTGAGCTCAAAAAGTTAAAAATTGAGCAAGTTATGCTTCTCCAAGTGAGGCTTTGCTATATGTCCTACAATTTAGAAAAACATGCTAACTGTGCGATTTTTCTCTTTACACAGTCATTCGAGTGACAATTTCGCCCGGGACCAATGATATTCCCATGGAAAAAGGTGCATTTTCCTGCATGTTTAAATTCGCCAATAACCCCTTAAGCGCAAAAATTGGGTCACGTGGAGCCATGTGGCTAGGGGTTGGGATTAATCGCCTGCCCACGTCGTCTTAGGACTTGATCTGTCGGGTTAAGGTCATATGTTTGATGCTATGGCCGGGGGTCGAGGCCAATTGTGCACCCCGCCGGCTTCAGTTCCCAACTATCTGTTGGTGGTCACATAACGGTCATAGGACTAGGGGCCAGTCTGAGCTAAGTGTCACCTGGTCCGCCCCCTCCACTGCTAGTTGTGGAAATATAGGTTAACCAGATCTGGGGGCCAGGCTTAACCACCCAAGCCCTCCCCTCTAACTCGACATGTGGTTGTATGGCTTCCATGAGACCGAGGTTGGGGCCTAGTCCCTTCCCCCTCGCCTTTCTCTCTTCCGCAGGGTCTTATGGTGAGTAATGTAACCTGGGGGTCGGAGATAGCCACATGACCCCTCTCCCAAAACACTGAACCTTGTCACAACAAATATGATCAAAGGTCTATATAGGTTAAGAACCAGTGGCTTGGCAGTAGAGAATTTTGTTGTTGTGCGGGAGGTCTAGAGATTGAACCCCACCAAGGCCCTCAGGTCCACTATAAAAAAATTTGGCCAATCATAGAGGGCCACGTGGCATCCTCCAGTTGGACCACGTGGCAGCCTCTGGCTCTTAGTGGGCCACCTAAAACCAAAACTACCAACCAAAATGTGTCCAATGCAACCTATACAGTGATGGCACATGTCAAAATATGATTGGTCCACCACCAACCGTACCCTGAACAGTCAACTGATGACGTCAATTGTATGGACTGCCAGTAACCAGGCTAATTAACCCTGTTGTTGACTTTTTAGTTGGTAAAAAACTCCAGAACGCCATAACTCCTTCATACGACGCCGCATTAAGGTGATTCAAGCATTGTTGGAATCAAGACGACGAACACTACAATTTTACAATGATTTTGGTAGATTCCGAGCACTTTCATTTTGAGTCTATTTTTGATCTCCGGATCATACCTCCCCACTAGGAACTTTTGGACTTCCAAAATTCTATCTATGTTAGGTACCTATAATACTATTGAAGCCCCTTATTCTTATTTTTAGTGTAGCCCCATTATTGCTATTGTTGTGCCCATGTAGTCCCCATATTGTTATTATTGTGACCCCTTAGACTCCTATATATAGAAGGTGTTGTATTTTTCAACAAGAAACAGTGAAATTGGCATTTGGAAACAACATCCTCGATCCTAGTGAAAATTAAGCACCTACACTAGGTGCGGCCCACACAGGTTATTTTTAGGTGGATGTCTATTTATAGATGCATGAGCAAATTCTATTTATAGATGAGGTCTATTTATAGATGTATGTGCAAGTTCTATTTATAGATGCATGTCGACTATTATTATCCCTTAATATTAGTTGGACAAAAAACAGTAATCCATTCTCAATGGGCACTTGGAAATAGTTAACTGAAGTGGAAAATCAGTTAGCTATAGGAATTTCAAGTTAAGAGGTTGGTTGGTGGGACATGCAAGTGGACTTAGTTGTAACTGAGTGATTCGAAGTTGTGATAGAGTTGGAAGTGCAGTTATGAAAGTTGTAAAGTAGTTTAACTCAGTTAAGTGAGTTAAACTCAATTGTGTTAGTTGTAATTGAAGATACACTAGTGAGAGATCAAGTGAATTAATTATTAATTAATTCACAATCAGTGGCCTCACATGAAACTAAATATTTACTACTATTAACTACATGCATGTCAGATCCAATGGAGACCCAGTTGAGATGTAGGTGGCAGGGACAGATTGACTATCAGTTGTGACATTATCAGTTGCGCACATGCAACCACACACACATTGGATGTGCCTATGAGGATTTCGCAGTCAATGCAAGCAAGAATCATTCATTCATGGGTTCTTTACCATCAGGGGTTGCGTAGTGGAGGCAGGTTGTTTGGAGACAGTAAATTGAGCAAGTGATTTGCCAATTTGTGTATGGTAGTGTGAGACAGTTAGCTAATGTACTGAGAGCTCTTGGATTGGAGCTTTGTATGTAATTGTTTCATGATCCATGATATAATACATAATAGAATATAGTGGGGTTTTTAGCTTTATGCTTTCCCAGTAAAAACATATTTGTTACGTGCGATTGATCTTTCTTCATGATATTGAAATTGGCGATCATGTTTTAAATTCCGCAAGATTTTTGTAGAAGCGATTTTGTATTTAACAGTGGCATATAATTTTTAGATCAGGAGAATCCAGGCAATACATAATTTTTATTAAATTTCTACATGGTATCAGAGCACAAGAGATTGCAATTTTGAAGCAGGAGCTAAGTTTGTTGGTGGAAAGAATTTGAATTTGCAAAAAGACTTTATTGGTGCTACAGTTGAGTTAACATCGAAATGGCTTTCAATGGCTTCAGGTTAGAGTATGCACTCAAGGGCAGCTCGAACTACATTTCTTGGAAGGACATGATGGAGGTGGTGCTCGGAGATAATGGCTTGAAGGAACTCATTGACAATGATGTTCCTAAGCCTACTTCGACAAATGTTGCATTACTTGATGCATGGAAAAAGAAAGTGGCAAAGGTGAGGAGGATTCTATTGGAAGGAGTACGAGACCACATAGTCTAAAGCCTTCATGGGAAAGCCACACCATATGCTATGTGGAAGGCTTTGACAGATCTATTCCAAAGCAGCAGCGACCATAGTAAATTGGCGCTCAAAGGTAAACTTAGGAAGATCAAGATGGAAAAGAATGACATTATTCCGGTATACTTAAGAAAGTTTGTCCAATGTTGGGATGAGCTTGGGAGTGTAGGAATAAGTGTTGTTGGTGATGATTTGGTGAGTTTGGCTCTCTTGGGACTTCCTAAGAGTTGGCACAATTATGAAGACTATGTCAACGGACGGGAAAAATTGTCGGATTGGGAACAACTATGGTCAGATCTGGTGCAGGAGGAGTTCAGACGAAACACTAGAGATGGCTCTTCATCAAAGCATGATGATAAGAGGATTGTGCTTTGGCTGCCAAGGCGAAGAAGGGGAAGGGGAAGATATTCCATTCTAAATCTGAGGCCGGTGAAGATGGCAAGGAGCACAACATGTTCAAAGTAAAGTGTTTTCACTATCACAAGTATGGACATATTGCCACAAATTGTCCACAAAAGAAGAAGAACAAGATGGCTGCTAGAGCTGCAATTGGTGAGGCTCTTGCCTCTCAATTTGAGCTTGAATCCTCAGTGATCGCATGCATGGTGTCAAGTGCATTAGGATCGGGGTGGTACTTGGATAGTGGTGCTTCCTTTCACATGATGGGAGATAAAAAACTTTTCAGTGACATGGAGGAGAAAGATCTCCATATGCATATTGAGTTGGGCGACGATGGACAATACAGTGCAATTGGAATTGGTACCATTACCTTTCCAAGGGTATCAGAAAACTCTTTCATTTAAAATATGTAATGCATGTACCAGGTTTGAAGAAAAATTTAGTCTCAGTCGCAATGTTAGAGGATAGAGGTTATGATGTTGTCTTTAGTAAAGTGTAATATTCCCAATTAGCTTTGCTAATTGGAATATTTCATTTTTTGCTTTGTTTTGCCGCTTTAGCTAGAAATAATAAATAAAGTGAGAAATAAGAGGGGTCACCTCACTTTAGTCACCTCACTTTATAAAATAAAGTGTTCTTTTCCTAGTAGATTGACGTTGTAACTTAGAGAGGGGGCCTTGGGGGTCCACATGAGTATGATGGGGAGGCATCAGGCTGACCCAAGGTAAACTGCGCAGGTCAAAGGAGAGTAAGGACGCAGTTAAGTTTTGGAGGGAGTTTGGCATTATAAAAGGAGGGGTTCTCACCTCATTTGGACATCCATGATTTGATATTATTATTGAGAGCTAGACTTCTATCTGCTTCAGCACGCCGGTTGTTTAGTCGGTCTGCAGCACTGTTTAGTGCAACCGAGTGTCTCCGGTCGGAGATCTCACCCTTAGCCTCGGGGGACTTCGAGTGCCTGCCCTGGTAAGGTTATTTCCGGTTTCACCCTTAGCTTCGGGGGGGGACTTGGGGTACGCCTAGTAAGGTTATGTTACGAGTACACCTTTCGGTTTCGATGGCAAGTAGCCGGCGGTTTCGGTGCGGTTTCGAAGGAGAAGCCTCTTGTGGGACGCGATTACGAGAGGGTGTTGTTCCGGGAGAAGAGACGATCGGCGGAAAGTGAGGACGACGTTCCCGGGGAAGGGAGCCGCGATCCCGGTCCCAGCGAGGAAAACGCTGTCCAGGAGGAGGAAGGACGCAGATCAGCCTTGGAGTGAGCACGTTGTCCAGTTCTGAAGAGGAGGACGCAGATCTGAAGGCACACTGATAGATTCAGCCTGGGAGAGGGTAGATCTGAGCAGATATTTGCAGATCTAGTTTTGTATGATGCAGATCTGAAGGTATGGCACTAGATCCAGCTGGGGAGATTGCGGATGCGAGAGAATGTTGGCGGTCGACGCTCGTGCGAAGAGATAACATCGGATCCAGCCTTGAGTTGCGGATGCGAAGAGATATTGACGGATCGACGCAGATACGAAGGTTTGACGGCGGTCGATGCAGGAAGGACGCGGTTGCGGAGGGATAGGACGGATACGGTTTGGGGGCTCCGGATCCGGTAGATGCGAGCATACGGGGAGCGGATCCACCGGGTAGGACGATGCGCGAGAGGGCGGCTTGTGTTAGGCGAAGGGGCTTGACGAGCGTTTTCATAGTGAGAAGCTTGATCTTCGGAGAGCGATCTTGACTTGACTAGGACGCTGTCCTTGTTGCAGTCATTATTTGTCTGAGAGGGCCTCCACTTGCCTAGGGCAAGGATAGGTGTATTTATTCTGATTTTCTTGTACTCCTCTCTATGTACTTTCAGATTAATAAAATGGCTCAGTTCTCTGGCATTCTATGTGTATTTGTTCAGCATTGTATTTTCTATATCTGTCTGGCATATTTCTGTTTATTATTCAGTGGGTAAATCGGATGTCGAAGTTAAGCAGCAGTATGGTTTTGCAGTAGCCGTGCAGTTTCTGAGGAGCCTGTTGGCACCTATCAGAAAATGCCAATGGCAGGAGATGTGAGTCCAGCTCAACATGCGGTCGTTTTTGCAGAATGGCAGGGCCTAGGTCAGGCGTTCATGGATGCTTTCCCCTTAGAGCGCTATTTCCAGTTCCGATGTGGCGGCAAGGCCCATGAGCATGAGCAGCACCAGCACAAGGGGCATGGATACCACCGTGATGACCACCGTGCAGCTAGTAGATTTCATTTGCCCAGGTTTGATGGCTCACCAAACAGTTCGGCAGAGTCCTGGGTAGAGAAGCTGGACATCTATGTCCAGCTTAACCGGATGACTCAGTCAGAGGCCATTAAGGTGGCAACATTGCATCTGGATGGTGAGGCCCGCGATTGGTGGTTCCATGGGATGGTGACACTCGGGCATTCTACAGTGACGACATATGCCGAGTTTACTCGGAGGGTGTTAGAGCGCTTTGGCAGGAGGGATCTGGAGCAGCATTTTGCTGAGCTGACCAAGCTCAAACAGACTGGGAGTGCAGAGACATACATTTTAGACTTCTTGAGGATTTCGGTGATGGTACCTGATTTATCTGCAGCTCGGATGGTTTGCATGTTTGTGGGGGGGCTGTCAGAGCCACTTCGGAGCCTAGTCCTGTCGAACAGACCGGCTACCCTTCAGGATGCCATCAGCAGGATTCGGGACTTACAGGATGTCTTACCCAGAACTCGGACACCTTATCCCCAGAGACAGGCCTTCCAGCCTAAGGGTAAGGACACGAGGGCTCCGCCTCCCAAGGCGAATCCTGGACGAGGGCAGTTTGATGATGAGGCCAGGAGAGAGCTGAGGAGGGAGCGGTTGTGCTTCACTTGCCGGAAGCCATGGGCATCAGGACACAGGTGTGCGGCAGGGAAGGCACACTTCATTGAGGTCTTCTGCGAGAGCAGTGGAGAAGAGGATGAGGGAACACAGGATTGCAGAGAGTTCGAGGATACCTCTAGTGAGACACAGGACTCACCATCATTAGAGACCTCCTTGACCGTGCCGGTTGATATCGTAGTGGAGGAGGTAGAGCCTACCCCGGTAGAGCCATCCACTGAGGTGATGACTGGAGCCATGTCCGAGTCTTCGGGTGGTAGCAGCACACAACAGATGGGTGAGGTGTCAAGAGATGTATCCACCTTCGATGAGGTACTAGCAGGTACAGAGGTATTGGATGATGGTCGCAGACAGCAGTATCATCGGCTTCGGACGGACCTTCGAGTTTTGAGAGAGAAGGCCGCGTCAGTACGGGAGACCCTTTTGTTGCAGGACCAGGAGCTGGAGGGTATGAGAGTGACTTGTGCCAAGTCGGCAGCCAAGTTGGTCAGCATTGGGGAACAGCTGGATTCCCTGATGGTACAACCAGAGGGCACATTGGAGCGTCAGATCATTCCCCTTCAGGTATGCATGGATGGGGCTGGCGGTGCTGTTGAGTCATCTCTTCCCGTTGGAGAGAGAGAGGCAGAGCCACCTAGTCAGATCTCATATGTTGACTTGGATAGCGGTATGAGACGATCAGAGTTGTACAGGGTACAGCATCCATATGTTGAGATTGGATGGAGAGAGATTTTGAGTTGGTACTCGGTGGAGCGGGCTATGGAACACAATGATTTGGTTCCCTTCTCACAAGAGCAGGTAGAAGATGGAGGACATCTTCGGATGGATAACATCTCTCATGCTTGTGTTGGACATCCCTTGAGCCATACACATCATGACGAGAGGTTTTTGCCTACCACCTATTTGATTCTTGATAAGGTCTCATTGATCCTTGAGAAGTTTATATTTCAAAATCCCATGAAGTGCAAAATCAGAAATTTGATTTGGGAGGATGGTAGCCCTCACGGGAGGAGTACCAGGATGAGAAGAAGGAGGCATCCACAAGTGATTGAGTGGATGGGGATGATGAGCAAGGAGCTAGGAGGCTACTTGCAGATCTATGACACAAGGCAGCAGGAGGCTTGGTTGCGCTGGTTACTCTTGAAAGAGTTTGGCCATCACTTGGCAAACACTCTTCTTAAGAGTAGGAGGATGGGGAAAAGATGGATGGATACTTGCATCATTGAGCAGCGTAGAGTATGGATGCATGGTGTTGATGTGTTACTCCTATCATTCATTGTGTCTTCATCACATGAGTTGTATGATGGAGGTATGGGGAGGCAACACAATGTCTTGTTGCTTGGTTTGTTCCTAGGAGAGCAAGGGCAGATTTGCTCTCACACTTTGTATGATGTTGCAGGACGAGGGGATGACACTATCTCTTTGATCCTTGATGATGGCTTGGAAGCACTTCCATCTTGGGAAGTATTCCGCACTTGTTGTAGCATTATTGGAGGAGTCTTTGACAAGGAGCATGTCAAAGGACAGAGTCTGGTATTGACAGGAGCTTATTTGCATGAGCTCACAGCGTTGTCACCTTGGATCAGGACATTATGGATGAAGTGTGCGCAGCAGAGATATGGTGGATCTATAACCCATAGGTCCCAGGATCACTTCATATTTGTTGCACTTGATGAACAGAGAGGAGGTAATGATGATAGAGACATTTATCGCTATGGCATATTCTTCTTGACTTGGATTTCCAAGCATAGGGAGGATTATCTTCTTGTAGCACATGGTTCATTCTCCTTCATAGCATGCCAAAACAATATGGAGGACTCATTTATGGATCCATGTACCATCTTACTTCCAGCATATGGTGAGGAGTTTGTCTATACATTCATTGATTTGCACGCTCCTAGGCAGTGCATTGCTTCACAAGGGGGCAAGCTTGTCATATTGCTCCGTGAGTTTTATCGGGCCAAACTACATGATGGAGGCAACCATATCTTTTGTGGCTTTGGGAAAGTGTTCTATCATTTGCAGCACTATATCATGTATTATATGAAGACATGCAGGTTTAACATAAACATTTTGCCTTGTACTCTTATCAAGCAGCAACTTGTAAAACTGCGCTGTACTTGTTGGGGAAGCTGTTGGTACTTTTTTTCATCACATGTAACCTTCAGCGTTTCCTTCATTCTGTTGCTGATCATGTCTCCATTTGCTGATATAGATCAGATTTGTATGGGAGGCTTGATTATGAGAGAGACACATGAGCTGGATGTGTTCTTGAGTATTTTCTGCACTACATGTTCTAATGGGAGCATGGGAGGAGGCATGGCCACCACTACTACATATGTGCTCTCTTCTGAGGTGGGCCATGAGATTGATAGTCATCCATTGTATAGCCATGGGCAATTGTTCGGTCTTTTATCGTTTTCATATTCAGCCATTTGCTATCCAGTAGTAGATGTACATTGCTTGCCATGTAATTTTCTGAGATTGCAGTGGATGAGACTACGTTGTATCCTTGTGAGAAATTGTTTGCATTATGTATCCTCATGTAGAACCTTCAGCAAACATCTCATTAGGATGACCCATGATGACCATGTCATATTCTTCATGGACGGGTTGTTTTGGGCCAGCTTGTTCTTCATTGATAGAGGAACCTTCGATGGTGGATTATTTTTCACTTTGCCATTGGAAGGCAATGATTTTGCAGCCCAGGATCAGCATAGACTCTACACTTGTCATGAGTGGAGAGAAGGACAGCATGGGGTAAGCTATGATGCTTGCCAAGTTCATATTTTCAGCCCACCTTCATTACCAGATCTTGAGGTGGAAGGATATTTTCAGGAGTTGCCTTGTTGGGAGGTGGCTCATTTTGTCTGGATGATTGCTGGGAGATGGAGGGAGATATTCCTCATTATATTTTCGACTCCATGCCTTGATTGGAGAGAGGTGACGAGTTGGTTCACAGTTGAGGGGACAGCTTACACAGTCATAGGTGCAGAGCAGCAGCGGTCATGGTCTTCAGTCATAGCCAGAGGCAGTGAGCAGTCCGAGCCTTGGGACTTGTGCGATTATTGGCCACAGTGGCGATGGGATCCTGGAGGACTATTGATTGGCTGGTACCATGAGAGGCCAGTTTGGGATCCTGGCATTGAGATGTCCCTTCATATCAGGGTGATGCAGGAGGCAGAGAGGTTTCAGTGGGACCCAGGCACATTTTGCAGTATTGGCAGGGAGCATCAGCTAGAGAGTGGGCTTGTTCAAGCATTGCTTGAGAACAAGCAATTTTTGCCGGATGAGGATGCCACGTGGGGGAGCGAGCAGACTTTACAGCTTGAGGGCAATCTTATTGTTACACCATTTTTTGGTCATCTAACCTACTATCATTAGATGGACCCAAGTACACCACGTAAGACCAATTTTACCCTAAGTAAAATTTCTTTCACTATATAAAATAACTTAATAAAACACATTTATTAGGTTGTTTATGGTCTAAACAGGAAACCCCAAAAGGAAATATTAAACAAACCTATATTTGTTTGATTTTCCTGGTCATGTTTAACCCAAAACAAAGAAATTAATTAGATAAATCTTTATTTATCTTCTTATTTTCTAGGAATAATTATTTAAACCTTATTTAAATAATATTCCTTGTTAAATATGACTAAATCACCCATAAATAATTAAATAAATCATTATTTATTTGATTATCATCCAACCACTTCCTTAAAATGATAAATAAATCATTTATTTATTTATTACTTACAAATAAAGGGATTTGAACCAAGTCAAATACCTTTTCCCTCCAACAAATATAATAAAATATTCCATAAAAGGTGGATCTAGATTTGGTTAATGTTATTTTAATCATGCACCAAGATCTAGAATGACCCAATATTTTGTTATAAATAGGAGGGTTTTTCCTATCATTCTTCACCTTTTGTTGCCTATTAGATCACTCTGGATCTAAACTCTTGGTCTGACTTTGAGCCACTTTCATTGTCATATTTTCCATTATTTGCTGTGTGAGCTCCCTTTGAGTTCTATCTTTGTATGGGTTTTCTACACCAACAAGAGAGAGAAATGCTAGATCTGAAGTGTTGAGTACTTCCAAGAATCCATCCCATTGAGGAGAATTGGAAACACCTTCTTGTTTTCCTTCCAGGTTCCCTTAATACGAAAATTCTTTCAAAAATACTGTTCTTGTCTTGTCTATTGGATGTATAGAGCAAAACCTTATTTTTACTGCTTAATGTCTCTCTATGTAAAGATCTGGTTTTTTGCAGCACGTGTCTTGATCAACTAACTGTAGATCTGAAGATATTGGCAGCCACATTTGATGTTAGGGCTATAAGTTATGCGTAGCTAAAGTGGTCTTTTTTCGTACACTTCGACAAAATATTCGTACTAACAACTGGCGACTCCACACGGGTTTTCAATTACGACCGCTGTTGTTTTTCATATTCTTGCATATCCAGCTACTTCAGACCCTAGGGTTTCTTTTCAGATTTTTGTTTTTCCTATTTTTATGTTTTTTTTCTCCGATAAAACCCTAAAACATTCAAATTTCTAACTTCCGCGTGTTTCTGGCCCTATTGCGCAGGTGACAGACATCAGCCGCAACTGAGACAACAACTTTTTCGTAAATCTGCCGCCGGGACACTCGGAACTTCAGGTCACACTTTTCTACCTAGAACCTGTGACCTGGACTCCAAGTCGCACTTTTCATCCCATTATCTGTGACCTGCACAGAAAACAGGTCAGAACCTGCGACCTGCCAGTTTTTTTGCTCTTTTTCTGCAATTTTTCTGGGTTTTTTTGAAGCTTCTGTAAGGGTTCTCCAGCCTCTGTCTCAGCCCGTTAAGACCTGTTTCTGATCTGTTTTACTCATCTAAGTGGGAACCTATCCCCCTAGGGCTTTAGTACCCTCCACTTTTTGTGGAAGAGTTTTAACTGTTTCAGGTGTCTGTTTTTTCAGAGTTTCAGCCACCCCTTTTTTCAGATCTGATACCTCCTTTTCAGATCCCTTTTAATCAGCTCTTCTCCCTTTCAAATCACCTCCTAAATTTTTGTTTGGATCTACCTTTAGGGCCTCCTCCTTGTCCCTTCTGCTTTTTGCTTATTTCCTCCTTTTTTCCAACCACCTTGCCTCTACCTCTTGGCTGTGTTCTGCACCTTTTTTCAGCAGGTTTCTCCTTTAGATCCCTGTCCCTTTCGGCCCTAGACCTATTGGCCTCTTTGTAGTGTGTTTTGACTAGATTTTTTCCCTCTGTTAGACTAGTTTTGAGAGACTCGCCTTTTTGGGTTAGATTGATGCATTGTTAGTTGTTAATTTTCTGTTATTTCAGCATTATATACTGCTCTCTGCAGATTTATTTTCAGTTACGCAACACACTTTTTCTTTTGCTCTCAAAACGTCAGGGTTTAAAAATTAAAATTAACGCACGCCACACACTCGCCCTAAGTGAAGAAGAGCCTGGTTCACACCGCCAGGCAAAGACTTTAAAACATTGTAAAATCAATTGACACTGCACCTTTTCTGCCCTTGTTTCGACATTGTACTCACTTGATTCTGCACCTCCCTGCCCTTGTTGGTCGTTCTTATTTCCCTTGTGCTGTGTTTGTGTTGTCACCATTGCGCCCCCAAGGCACACCTCCCAGATACTTATTGGCCTTCACCCTCAGTTTCCGGTCGGTCGACCTACTCCGTCTCGCCGTCGTCGAGTTAGTCCTCCCCTGAGTCCGCACTCCGACTCCTCTTCTGATTCATTGGGTTCTCCTTTTACTTTTGGTTCTCCCCCTGTCACATTCACTATGTCTGGTCCAGGGCCTAACGCTAGCGGAAATCCTGGCCCTGATGCCGGGACTACTACTAGCGGAACCGCCACAGGAACTACCTCGGCTGCACCCTTGCTCCCTTACATGGCAGGCCTCAGCCTCCCCGATCTCAATCAGTTGATCAATGACCCTATCCGCCACGATGTTGGTTGGCCTGCTATGCCAACCAAGCTCCCCTCTGACATCCCTAAGTTCGAAGGCCTTGCTGGAGAAGATCCAACCAATCACGTCCGATCTTACCACATGTGGTGTTCCTCCAATTCCATTACCGATGATTCCATCTGTCTTTGGTTGTTCCAACGCACGCTTACGGGTGAAGCTTATAAATGGTATGTTTACCAGGCCACCTCTTCCCATACCACCTTTGCGACCATTGCCCAAGCCTTTCTATCTTATTTCTAGCTCCCTCTCCAATACAACACTGGTACCGAGCTTTTGACTTCTTTCCGTCAAACCTCTTAAACCCGCCTTTCCACTCATGTCCAGGAATGGCAGACAAGACGAAGCTTATGTCGAGCTCCCACCTTCGAGGATCAGGTTTATATGGACTGGTTCCTTCACACTCTCTTACCTCCCATTGGCAAAGATGTTGCCTCTCATTTCCCTCAAACCAAAGAAGCCGCCCTCCAAATCGCCTTGAAATATGACCTGATCTATGCTCAGTCTAGTTATGTTTATACCGTCCTTCCTGACCTCCCCAGGCCCGGTGGCGCTAACACCCCGGGGGCATCTAATTCCACCGACGGTATCGTTGGAGCCCTTTCTCATCCATATGCTCAACCTCCTATGGGCTATGGTCCCCCTCCAGGAGGGGCCAGCACCTCTAGCACTTTTCCCCCTCTAGGTAGCATGTATCCAGGATACGACATGCCTTATCATTTTTCCCAACCTCCTGATTACCTCAATGTTGCCCAACCTAACCACTATCCTTATCTGCAGCCTGGTGCTCCAGCTCCTCCAGCATATGCACTTCCACAACCCTTGCCTTCTCAACCCCAGCAACAGCACCTACAGCCCCCTCCAAGGCAAGTATTTGCACAGCAGGGCGGGACTAATCCTCCTTCCTCTCAAAGAAGGCGGAGAGGCAATCAAAATCAATCTACCCCTGGTACTCGTGGACCCAATCCTCAAGGTACTGACCCTAACACTGCTAACCAGCAACAGGGCACTCAGCCCAAGCCGGATAGGCCTATTCACACAAATAAGCCTTGTTCGTGTTGCGGTGTTTATGGTCATTACACTCACGACTGTCCCCTCTTACCACAGATGCGGCAGATGTGGGAGTCTCAAGCCACATTGCGAGGACAGCATGCCTCCCCTCATGTTCCCCTAATGTGACCACTACTCAATTGGCTATGTTTACCGATCCTTTCCCCCAACAAGGATTCGTGGCTGCCCAACCACCTGATGGACAGGGCACCACTCAACCTTCCCCTTCTAGTTCCTTCGATTACCAGATCCTCATGATGAACTCTGATCCATCCCCAACCGTTGACCTTCACCTTCAAACTCGGTCTCGCCAGTACCCCAAGCCTTCCGCTCAGTCTGCCCCTGAGTCCCCTTCTTCAGGTTCTACAGAGCCTCTTTCAAAATCCAATGGCCCCTTACATATCCCTCAACCCAAAGTTGAGGTTCATCCCAAGATTCCTAAGGGACCATTATGCCGAAATGCTGCTTCTGGTCGAGCTGCTCATTCGTATAGCATAGTAGATGATTTGGCGCAGTCTCCTGCTGCCATTTCCACATTGGAACTCCTCCAGTCGTGCCCTTCCCAAAAGAAGGCTCTGTTATTTTCCATGGGCACTGTAGATCCTGCTGATGACCAAATGATCGTTTTCGATGCCCATAAATCAGAACATCCCCCTCTTCCTGCTTCCGTCGCCTTCCAAATCCCAGTCAAAATCCAGAACGCTAACTTTTCTCGGTGTATAATTGATGAGGGGGCATCCACCTGTGTGATGTCTGCTTCGGTTTGGAAGCAACTTGGATTTCCTGAGTTGGCCCCTTCCACGATCACCCTTCGAGCGTGGGACGGCCACACCTCCCAGCCCATTGGCCTTTTCCGTAATTGTCCTATCACCCTTGCGTGTAAGACTGTTTGCGTCGACGTTGAAGTCATCGATGCCCCTCTAGATTACAACATTCTCTTGGGACAAAGCTACACCTATGCCATATCTATTGTCCCATCCACGGTTTTTCGCAAGATGTCTTTTCCTCACAATGGCAAGATAGTCACTATCGACCAGTTGACTTATCATGAGCCAAAGTCTTAGACCTCCCCTGAGACGACCATCTCCTCTATAGCTAATAAGAAAACCATTGATTCCTTGACCAATGTCTCTCCCGGCGCCTATAAAGATTCCTCTTTACTTGGAACTTTTCTTAGTCTACCTCACATTTCTCTCTCTGACTTCCCTTTTGATGTCTGGTGATTGAGTTCTTACAACGTACTTCGGTCATACGATTTGCTCCTAACACTCGCACGCTGGGGGGCAATCTGTTACACCATTTTTTGGTCATCTAACCTATTATCATTAGATGGACCCAAGTACACCATGTAAGACCAATTTTACCCTAAGTAAAATTGCTTTCACTATATAAAATAACTTAATAAAACACATTTATTAGGTTGTTTATGGTCTAAACAGGAAACCCCAAAAGGAAATATTAAACAAACCTATTTTGTTTGATTTTCTTGGTCATGTTTAACCAAAAACAAAGAAATTAATTAGATAAATCTTTATTTATCTTATTATTTTCTAGGAATAATTATTTAAATCTTATTTAAATAATATTCCTTGTTAAATATGACTAAATCACCCATAAATAATTAAATAAATCATTATTTATTTGATTATCTTTCAACCACTTCCTTAAAATGATAAATAAATCATTTATTTATTTATTATTCACAAATAAAGGAATTTGACCCAAGTCAAATACCTTTTCCCTCCAACAAATATAATAAAATATTCCATAAAAGGTGGATCTAGATTTGGTTAATGTTATTTTAATCATGCACCAAGATCTAGAATGACCCAATATTTTGTTATAAATAGGAGGGTTTTTACTATCATTCTTCACCTTTTGTTGCCTATTAGATCACTCTGGATCTAAACTCTTGGTCTAACTTTGAGCCATTTTCATTGTCATATTTTCCATTATTTGTTGTGTGAGCTCCCTCTGAGTTCTATCTTTGTCTGGGTTTTCTACACCAACAAGAGAGAGAAATGCTAGATCTGAAGTGCTGAGGACTTCCAAGAACCCATCCCATTGAGGAGAATTGGAAACACCTTCTTGTTTTCCTCCCAGGTGCCCTTAATACAAAAATTATTTCAAAAATATTGTTCTTGTCTTGTCTATTGGATGTATAGAGCAAAACCTTATTTTTACTGCTTAATGTATCTCTATGTATAGATCTGGTTTTTTGCAGCACGTGTCTTGATCAACTAACTGCAGATCTGAAGATATTGGCAGCCACATTTGATGTTAGGGCTATAAGTTATGCGTAGCTAAAGTGGTCTTTTTTCGTACACTTCGACAAAAGATTCATACTAACACTTATTGCAGCCCAGGATTAGCAGACACTCTACACTTATCATAAGTGGAGAGATGGACAGCGTGGGGTAGGCTACATTGCTTACCAGGAGCAGATTTTCATCCCACCTACTTTGCCAGAGCCAATGGTGGATGGCAGCTTTCAGGAGTTGCCTAGTTTGAAGGTGACTCATTTTTCATGGCACATAGCTTGGGGATGGATGGATCATATGGGGGAGAGAATTCCCATTAGATTTCAGACTCCATTCCTCAAGGAGGGACCTCTAGACACCACTTTCTATCTTCTTGAGAATTATGTCTTACATGATGATGGCTTGGCAGCTACTTGCATGCTAAGGAGGAGCATTGTGGAGGATTGGATTGATGAGATAGCATCACTGCATTTGGAGGAGATCATCATACAAGGATGCTACAGGCAGAGGAGAAGAAGACGCAGTCTATCCTTTCACTTGCTTGAGGTCAAGCAATCTTCGGGAGGGGAGGACTGTAATGTCCCAAATTTTTGAAAATAAATTGGGACATTAATTATTGCTCATATTTTCTAGGAGATAAATAAAATGGGCGAGGAGACCCATTTTCATAAATAAAATTCCACATGAAGTGGGAAGGGATCCATGGAGTGGCCATTTTTGCACCTCCTAGTGTAAAAAGGGGGCAAACACATGAGGATGAATTCATGTTGACCAAGTCAACAACGCAGCACAAGAGGATGTAGCTTGCTTGGGAAGCCAGCGCAGTTAGAAAGGGAGGAAACTTGTAGAGAAAGGAAACCCTAATAGGGTGGGGTCCATGGCATAGAGACATAATTTGCATATAAGGAGGATGAGGCAGCCATAGAGAGCATTATTGAAGATCTGGACTTTGAGTCTATTTGAAATCTCCAGCTGTTCAGCTGAATTGCAGTGCCATTGGCACGAGGGATTCCTGTTTAGGAGTTCCTATCCTCTCTTGAGTAGCTCAAGGAGGATTTATCTTCATTTCTCCATATTCAAGAATTTGGCCATAGCCACTTCTTCATCTACAGTGCAGTCACTGGGTTGTGTTGCAGGTGTTTCTGTGGAGGATATTCCACAACACCATTCCTTGGATCATTTCTCATAGGAAGGAGTTCCTATTCTTTGGGAGGATGATCAAGGAGGGTTTCTAGAGCTGATTTGCATATTATGGCAGAAGGCCCAGCTTCTCCTACCTTCATCAGCGCAGTCCCTTCCATAGACTATGTTATCTCAGAGTTTTTCTGCAGTGGGGGTTTGCTCCAGCATTTTGGAGGTAGAGATTTCTTGTGCCGGGATCGGCCTTGCACTTAAGGAATCCATTGGAGGAGGTTATTTCAGTTTGCAGGCCATATTCATTCTCCACTTTCTATTGTATCTTTTGAGTTGCTGCAGCTACCCATCAACTCCGGCATTATTTTATTTTCATATTTTTCACATGTATTGCAGCCAATCCTTCTAAGGATTGTGCATTAGTTTTATAGTAGTGTTTTCAGGGGTTGAGAGCATGCTCCCCCTCATTTCTTGAGCTATTATTGTAATATCATTTTATTATCATTTTACATTCTGCAGCTCTCCATGTTACTGCGCAGTCATAGCTGGGGTTCACATGTGTAGTAGTGTTCTCTTGTACTTTTTCCTTGACGATTGGTATTGTTCATCTTGAGCATCATTTCCCTCAAGATTTTTTATACATTTGCAGCTGCTATTATTATAATGAGATGGCTATGAGTTCTCTAACATTTTCAGAAGTTTGAGCAACTTCTCTTCATGTTTATGTTTTTCATATTGCTGTAGCTCATTCCCTTGAGCAATATATTCCTGAGGAAGGAATATCTGCATAGCTATAGGCAGAGTCTGAGGAAAGGCCATATATCCTCCATTTCTCATCCTCTCTTTAGAGGTGAAATAAATGGTAAAAGCCCTCTTAGTCAATCTCTGACATAGCCTTGTTCATATTTCCGACAAAGGAACATTCGAGCAGGTGAAAAATCTGCTGATTTCCATTTCGGGACATTACACAGAGTTAGGCTTCACCTTTTCAACTTGCATTAAACTGAAGAGTTTCAAGGATTAAATATTATGACCAAATTTATTATATCTCACAATGACCACACTCCATGTAATTGAATCTGAGTTCATTCCTGTAATTTTGAAGATGATAAATGAGTCCTAGCACCTTATCACAACATCCATGCAATGCATAAAAAAAAATATATTAGATTTCATGAGATCAGGTCCCTCTTTCGTATATTGACAAACACTTCATATGCGTCATCCATTTTTTTTTGTTGCAAAATTTCTAATTCTGCACAAGAAGAGAAAGTACTGGCAATAGTGACTGAATTGGCTTTCACTCCATCTAGCTTCATTTTAGAAAATATCTCACTACACCATTTATGTGACCATTCTACTCATACTTGGATAGCATCACATGTTACATAGGGTTTCGACCTTCCCATCTGCATTTCATCAAGTAGCTTTCCTGCCTCTTACACAATTTCTAATTTCGAAATATCCTGTAGTCATGGTGTTCCATGTAACTATTGATTTCCCCACCCTTCTCTAGGGCTGCAATCTCAGTGCACGCCTTGAGGAAAATTGGAAAGGGGTGTCTCCACTTATTCCTCTCTGTTGCATTTGGTAATATAACTTGAGGGATTCCTAACATTGTCCATCCCTAACACAACCTATGATAATAACATTCCATGCAGACACATTTTTCTTGGGAATTTTCTCAAACACCTGGTGTGTGCCCTTCATACTTCCACAATAAGCATACATGTAAAAATTTTAGCAGGATCGCTAAAAAAGAGGCAAATTAGTGATATGGGAATTTCAATTTGCATGAGAAATTGTATCAATCTCGGAGTCAAGCTAGTACACCTTTGTCTCCAACTTAATCCATTTGTGCTTAAACAAATATATCAACCAACACCCTTTAGGTGAGATAGACCAATGAAAAAGAAGCTACCAACACCTACATAAACTATCTATCTTTGTATCTCTTGTTTGAGTTCCAATCTATTTAATCCCACCCTACCTCGGGTTCCTTTCTCTTAAAAGTGTCTATTGATGCTGATGATTGCCAGATGACTACTTTTCCCATTTGTTATCTAGGGAACTTCCAAAACTACTACATGTTTTGATCCTAATCTTTCTTCTTTACCCTCTGCTTCAGAAGTCTTTGGGCCAAAATTCAGATCCAAGTTTGGCCTGGACCAGATTCTATCATTCTTGGGAGTTTGAAAATTTTTCAATCCCATTAATTAAGGATGTCAGATATGGGGTGCAAGAATTGCACCAAAGGTCAAAATATGAGAAGCACCTGGAGTGAATGGGTGAGAACCTGAGTATTCCAAGAAAGATGTAGACACTGCAGGAAAATGGGAAAAGTTGAATCCAAATGGGTACCTAGTGGAAGAAAAACCAGGTGACTGGATTATATATGAAAATGTTGCAACTATAGATGATGAGAACCCAGAAAGTGGCCTATATATATCTGTATGGAATGAAGGAATAACTTGCTCTTTCCCTGCACTAAAGAATTTTTGGGGAACAACCACAGAAAATGAATATTTTGGCTTGACAAGTGCATATGTTGGAATTTCAACTACAGGAATTGGTCCTCTAGCGTAAGACCAAGGAGTTAGATTTATTATTTCACCAACCATTTGAAGGCCCAAAAGGGAGGAATCTTGATTTCCCACAACTCGTGCACTTCCATGAGAAGCATTAGAATCATCTGCAGCTATTGCGTCATCCATACCAAGGCCATAATTCAAGTCAAAATCATGCTTAATGTGTTTTTTTCCACCATAAGAACCATTGTTTATGTTAGAGATGTCCACTACTTCAGTCTTCCTATGATTTTAAATTAAGCCTCGTCCATTTTCTTTACTCTCATCTACACTATTCATATCCAAATAAAGTTTCACTCGAGTGTATATTTCTTGGGGTGGCCGACGATGAATTATCTGCAGGAAAATAAAAAGGAGGTTGAGATGCTCTTTTGCCTGGAGCTGATGATATATCCATTTCAGTTTCAAATTGGCACTTGTCTGAAGTTCTTCTAGTTGATTTGCAGCTTGGAACCTATCTATATTCCTATCTGTTATTTTTCCATCTGCTTCAGTTGCATTTAACACTTATTTGGATTCCTATTTGTAGTTCTTCGAGGTTCAACTGGGTGAAAAGAAATTGTTTCTTTAGAGCCTCTCCATCCTAGATCATGTTTTACTTTAAGAGGACTCAGTAGAAGTATACATGTTACTTTTGTAGAAGCTACAACTGCAATTGGAACACTTAAGCTCGAAGAAGAAACTGAAAAATGAGAAGCAACTGAGAATCTTGGAATAGAAGAAATTGGACCTTCATATAACATGATTCCTTCATTCAAATCTAAGTCATGCTTTTCTAGTGCTTCAATATCTGTAGATGATGCAACCTTCGCTGTGTAGTATGGAGTTGTTGTCCTACTCCTGGTACTATTTGGAACTGCCAAAACTTTAGGAAAAATATTGCATATTGTGATTTGAAATGGCCTGGATGAAGATGGGATCCCATGTTGGGCCTCATAAATAGCATTTTTGAGCTTATTTGGCTCATGTGGCCAACCATCAAACGTTTCAGAGCTGCAAGTTGAATTTTCTCTTTCTTTTGTAAGAAGGACACACTGTGAGTTTCTCTACCACTTTGTAATCAAAATTTTTAGTGTTCCCTTCTCCCATCTTACAAGTTATTGAATTCATTGTACTCAAGTTCCCATCAAGCTATTTATGCATTAGATTTGTCAGCATCCTTCAAGAAATCTATGGGCTTCGGTTTTCTTTCCTTAACAAATTGAGACTCTACATTATCTTTTGATATGGTCATGCTTTGATGACTTTTCTCTGTTTCCAAAATCTATTTCTATTCCAATTCTTACTTCACTTCCTTCGATACTTGCATTGGCACATCCTGTGCATCTTCACCTGGAAATATAAATGTAGGCTTGAAGGCAGTTTTGGTTCCATCATATTTCTCATCCGTACCATTATCCTCCTCTCCTGAATACACACACCTTCCACTTCTAGAGATATTAAATGAATTTTCCACTGTATTTCTCTTTGGATGGTGCAAGAGTTGTTCCTTGTCCAAAGCATCTTACTTGTCATATCAAGTTGAGAACCATAATATCTAGACAGGTCTGGCTCAACCTTCCTTTCTTTTGGCTTCTTCTCTCCATAAGCATACACGCTAACAAGCTTAGTTACCAAGAAAACACTCTGGGTTAGTACTCCCATGATGAGCATCTGGAAATGGATTTTATGGCCTTTTAATGGGGTTTTCTGGGTTAATACTCATGTGACAAGCATCTGGGAATGGAATTTATGGCCTTTTGATGGGGTTCTCTTCTCAACACATTCATGCAACAAGAAGTAATAGACGTTTGAGTCAATGGTGTATGTTTCATTAACACCCTAAAATTCTGCCTTTATATTAGAAGAAGGTATCCTCATAATCATGGCTATATTCATTATTGCAGTTGTTGTTGTAGTGAATGGTTTTATTGTTTGGTGTCTGAATCCAATCAACAAACATATACAATGCACAGTGAGACCACCATAAATACCTCTAAATAGAACCATCCAAGATGTCATTCATTTCGTACAAGCATTATGTCAAGCAATAGGTATGAAAACTCTAAGTTCTGGCACTTTCCATACAGGAGCATCCTTAAGAGGGCTTTTCAAAGAGAATCCTCTTCTGTGTTGGTATTTATAACCCTTCTATAATCTAGCTTTGGAATTTTGTCAAATGGCTTGCAACTATGCTCAGTAATTTTTATTGTGTTATAATTTTAAGCTCATGTAGGCCCAATATTGAAACTTTGGCACTTTGATACCATTATAAAATCTCTAGCCACCTCTAGGAAATACCACTCAAAAAACCCCCAAAATTGCTCCAAATTTTACTAAAAGTGGAAGCATAATTTAACCACATCATATAATTCCAGCACACCAGCAAAGCCTGGTGCACAAAATACATATACATTTCAAAAATAACCAAGAATACATATAGATACACATAATTAACCATAACAATAGTTCAATACACAGGTAGAATATAAATACACAACCCTAGGAAAAATTAAACCAGAAATATATGTTTATGTGAATTGACCAGATTCATTTAATCGATTGTATTGTTCCCAAGTATAACCATAAATATATGCTCACCTCAACCATAATATACAATATTCAACATAGTCAACCAAAATATTACAAAACCATATGTTAATGTAGCGGGATGAACAATAAAAAGTTATGAAATACTTATATGTGAATGTTGTTGGTTGGTTGCGAACCTTTGACGTTCCACCATGTTAGTGTCAGTCTAGTCATACTGCCATCAGTGATCAAAATTTCGCTTTTTCATTTTCATATTAAGAGTCCCATACCATAAATTTTCAACATTCCATTAGGTCATGGATTCATTGATGGTAGTGGTTTTTCATCAGTTTTCCCTCATGCGAAACTAGTTGATTCTCCTCTCTATGATCTTTAGTCATGAGGCACTTTCACTCTGTGAGTCATGTTATTAGGTCATAGGGTTGGTTTCATTAGGTTTTAGGATCTCACCATGGTCAAATTAATGATTCAAGTGTCAATAAATATCAGCAAAGTCATGAGGAGGTCTAATAAACTCAAAGTCACAAAACTTGGGAAGATCAAAGAAATTTTTTATTCATCTTGATGTAGTTTTCACCTCAAAACTATGTTTTGAGGTGAAAACATAGTAATTTGCTTTCATTACCAACTTTTATGTAATTTCATATCATCATATGTAATAAGTCACACTTCAGAAGCTACTATCTCCACTAAGTCACCACCCTACCCCTCAAAGAAGCTTTCCACAACATTTTTAGTGTCTAGTCATGTTCTAAGTATGTCCATTAGAAAGAGCCCAGAAATAGTTTTCCAATGGTATATTATACTCTCAAAACTGACTCCTGGATTGAAATTTATGCTTAAGTGAAAGAAGCTCCCCTATATCCTCAAACTTTCCCCTTTTCCCATTTCCCTCTTACACTTTATTTCATAAAAAGTTTAATGTTTCTTTTATAAACCCCCTTTTTTTTCCCTATCTGATGCCATAAATCACATTGTTAAAGTCTTTGACCCATAAAATCCGATGCGATTGAATAAACCACTTCCCCTCATTTCCCTTTAAACTTTATAATAAAGTTTTAAAGTTTTTATTATAAATATCCCTCCTCCGATCGCAATCGCACCATACTTATTGTGCATTCTGTTTGGCCCTTGTAAACAAATCCGATGCAATTTCATACCCCCGATTGAATCCTGCCTGATTAAATCCCAACCGTTGATCTGATCAATGATCCAACGGCCTATATTCCATCACATCATCGCAATCGACGCTTTCAAATGATCCCCTCCGATTGACCCCTCCCCATTTATCTGATTGCGATGAACTCTGATCCCCTGATTACCCCTCCACTGTCAATCTTACCATCCGATAGAATAGCCCATAGTCCTTCGCTCCATCACAATCGGCGATTTCAAATAACACTTGCCTCCGCTCCCCTCTCACTTCCGATTCCGATTGACCTTCGGGTCCCAAATTAAGACCTTTCTGCCCCGCTCCAAGTAAAATGCTATTTTCCTTTGTAAATATGATAAGTGACACTTTATTTCATTTTATAAAGGATTTCCCCATCGCTTATGCCCAATCGCATCGGTGAAATCTTATTGTGTAATACACACGCCCCAAAGCCCCAATTGTAATTGCGATTGTTCTGTCGGATCCCACCTAAAGGCCTTCCCCATTTTTCAATGTAAAATTATTTTTCTCTTTTGCAAATCGCCAAAACATTTTATATTGTTTTTACCCCATTATCCCTTTGGCTTATCCTTTACCCCTATTACATTATTCCAATCACATTGGAGTTTTTCTTTTTTCCTCGTGCTAATACATCTACTCCCCTTCCCGCTCCGATCCCCGATTGCGATTACACTATCGCATCGTATATTTTCAAATCGCTCCATTATATGTCAACACACCCCTTCCTCCCATCTGATTCCGATTGCGATTGCAGTTCAGTCCCACCTCCTTCCCTTCGCTCCTTCCACTCAAAATGAGTCTTTTTCTTCATTAAAGGCATAAATTTCAGTTTTTTTGTTTTCAAAGGGTTTTCCTCGGCATAAAGAGATTTTCAAAAAATAAAGGGAACAGTCAAAGGGTCGTAAGCTAAATATGAAATAGAGACTTCTTTAGCAACGATTTAAAGGGGATCTGTCTTTCAGATTGCCCATTTTTCATTCGTCCAGTGTAACAGTGAATCTACAAAAGTGGTCAAATGTATTGTTGTTCCTCCCTTTCAGGAGCAGATCGTTGGTCTCTTTCCTATGTTCGGACTTCAGTGAAACAAACTCCTTTTCTCTGTGGATCTATTTCCCACGTTTCTGGTCTATTTAATGTAATTTTCAGTCATTTGTAATGAGAAAGTCAATAAGTAGGGGAAATAGTATGGAAATAGTTTGAGGACGCTCTGAGCTCCATTGTAACAGTTTGGACAGGGAATTAATAAAGATATGCAGCTCTGATTTGTGGGATCCATGTGGTATGAATTTTCGTATTTGTTCTCTCCTTGTGTTCATATGTAAAATTTTTATGTTCATCATTCATTCATAAACATCTCTGGTTGAATGTTTTCAAGATAGATAGGTAGAATCCATTTTTAATGCTCTGCCTTGGGAAATCATTCAATATTTTGTGTTTTCTTCTGTTTGAAAAGGATCCATCTCCTATGCCCTTTTCAAATCCTCACCAGTCTTTCCATTCCATCATTATTTAAAATTAATTGCTAAATTTTCTTGCCTACCTTGCCCCATGAAATACCCTGTATCCCTGATTTAATCCCCCAGTTTCAAACTGTCCCATTTGTTCCATACAACCTTGAAAATTTATTTAAACATTTCCCATTATTATACCTAGCCTAAAATCAGTTCATAAGTGTACTTTGTTGAATATCCTTTCATTGAGAGAGCCCTCTCTTGACTTGTAGGGCTAGCTACAAGGCTGAGCGTGGTTTAAAGGTTACCTTGATTTGCCTTTTTCATCCTGAGGTTCAAATTAGGTGATAACACACCCCACCAACACTGTGTTGTTCATTGCCTTTAAAAAATTGGTCACACCCGAGCTAGGGCCTGACTCCATGAGCCACAAATAGAACTTCCAAGGCTCTCACATCATGGTCCATCCTCTATGGCATGATTTTCTAAATAACCATACTTCAATCGGTTACAGAGTCCAATCACAAGTCTCACTGACTGGTTAGTTAGTTACAGAGTCCAAGCCCATGACTCACTATCTCAAAACCCCATGGCCACCAAGCCATAACTAGAGCAAAAGCTCTCAAAGCTACCAAGCTCTAGGGGCCACCAGGGCCCACAAAGACTCAGATGCATCCCAACTAGTTAGTTTCAGAGTCCAACCCCTTGGACTCACGTACTCCTCAGTCACCATGAATTCATTCCCTCCCGAGTAAGCTATTTCACCTTTTATAAATATGTTTCCCCTTTATTTAATATTATATTATAATATTATAATGTTACCTTTTCATCAAGACACATTTTCCAGCTATGGAGTCATGGTCCCCTTGTACATCTTTTGTCTGGGTCCACCAACAGCCATTATGTTTTTATTAGTATACATGGATTAAACATGTTTACCACACCACACCTCCCAATATCATAACATATAAGATCATAAAAACATGGGAACAATGACCCCAACATGTAACACACTTACACATGGGCGTACCGCCCTAGAAGCAACTCTCGAATCCCCAGCCTAATTATGTCTCGACTGACTAGCCCAAAATTCATAGTCCTCAAACCCATTACATAGGCTCACAAACCTTAACCATATTCATAACTTGGCCCCACTAAATTAACATGTATATACATAAAGAGGTACACAAGCCTCAATGAGTCTCAGGCTCACCAACTAACACATATTATACATGGATATTACATTAATCATCTGGGGGTGGAGCCAGGGGTGTTACAGTTATGTTCAATGTTATTGTTGTCTCTATCGATGCAATAGAGGACCTTTAACAAAAAAAATTTATGTATATTGTAATCATTGTAGTTTGTGACACCAAATCCCCATGCCCAACATAATAAACGTTCATGGAATATACATTAATGAAACATTTCAATTGGAAAACCCTTGTAATGTTGATGTAAATTTTACGAGTGTAAAATTGAGTGGGGTATTTTCAAGTTTGAGTCAATGATTTTCCCCTCAAATCAAGCCTCAATATAATTTTACCACCAGTAAAGAGTATTTTCAACACTACATTCAAGTTAATAATGGCTTGGCATGCCTTGACAATTGTTTCCATGAGCATATAATGAAGATTGAAAACCTGGTCATGACCCATTTTCTTTAATGATTCCAGTCTGGTTAGGGAAAAACCCTCTTCAACTAAACCAAAATATGTCTACAAAACAAATACACTACATATTGTCACTACTATACTCCATTTAATGATTTCGCCAAATAGTTTGCAAACATGATAATAGTTTGTATTTTTTGTTTATATTCAACCCATGCATGTCTAATGTTCCATATAGCTGAGAATAATTGCAGGTCCACTAACAATCACCACCACATCTAACGCCATCAATTTTGTAAGATAATGTAACTTGCAAGGCAATACCCCACTCAATCCCTACACATACTAATCCTCTAGAGTCTTACCCAACCTGAAGATGTAGGTGAATGAAATTAAGGAATTAATAAGATTCACAAAAAATCATCTAGGTGTTGGAAATATGATGCAGAGTGTTGTCCTTGATGGAAACCCACTGAATGAAGATGAAGACATGAGATTGTTGACATGTGTTGTCCTTGATGGCAATCCACCTGATGAAGTTACTCTTGACTTGATGGACTTGGTAAATGATGTAAATATGATGTGATATGATGTTTGTTGACAATATGATGTTGGGTACCCACTTGATAGAGTGTTGTCCTTGAATGGCAACCCACCTGATGAAGTTGTGCTTGATAGAATGTGTCTTGATGAATTGAATCTGATGTATCTACAGTGAGTACAGAAGGTAATGAAGAAAGAAATCCAGTATGTGATAGATCTAGGATGAAAAGAGTATGTCTCTAGGCATACGCGGATTTTCCTAGGGGAAGTCGCGTATGCACGCGGGAAATAACGTTCCAAGTCGCGTATGGGCAAAAGCACTCAAAAAGTGCAAAACTAGGGGTAACCACCATGGTATTGACCCATTGTATTGGGTAATGATTCGCCTAATTGACCCCGTCCAGGAATACCATCGGATGTAATGTGGTTTTGGCTCATGGTATTGAAAAAGGGTAAACCTATATAAAGGGAAGAAATTCATTGTGCAAATCATGAGTGTGGGAGCAAGATGTCTAAGCTTGAATGAATACTTCTCTATGAAGTATATCTGTATGGAAAGGGTAAAGGTTTGATAATAGATCTGAATCTATGATGCACCTATGAAGAAATGATGAAGCGGAATATCTAGATCTGGAATGTATTTGTATCTGCTGGATCTGTTTATGGAAGGCTTAGATCTGAGATGAGGCGAACATCTGTTTGAAGTAAAAAGGTAAATCTAAACTGAATATCTGATCTTAAGAAGTATGCTGCTCTATAATAATTGAAGATCTATACGCTAGTTCGCCGCAGAGGAAGCGCATATATATGCGGCTTCGCTGAAGAGAAAGCGCGTATGCGCAATGAAATATGTACAGAGGTATATGCGGGTTTATGTGAACGGAAGCGCGTATATACGCGACATCAGTGAAAGGAAAGCGCGTATGCAAACTAGGGTTTGCTGAAGACTGTGGTAAGAAATTTCTGATCTGTTCTGCTGGTTTACTGATATCTGTCAGTGAATTATATGTATCTGTTTCATGGTTGATTGTGCTTAAAAGTATGGAAAGGGTCCAGTACGAAAATATGATGAAATGTGGCCTGCAAGTGGTGTTCTATTGAAGTTGTTGGATCCAGTGTGAAAATTGATGAAACGTGGTCCAAGGTGGTGCTGAGGGTTGTAGCCTTCAGTCAGGGGGTTGTAGCTCCCTTCCGGGAGAGGCTGGTAAACGAGATCAGGGGGTCGTAGCTCCCTTCCAGGAGAGGCTGGTAAACGAGTCAGGGGGTTGGAGCTCCCTTCCAGGAGAGGCTGGTAAACGAGCGCAGGTGGGTGCCTGCGTGCTGGTAGGAGTCTGTACCAGCACATATGTTGTAATATGTTTTCTCTATAATAAAATATTGAAGGATAAGCAACTGCAGCGGTGGTTTTCTCCCAACTTGGGTTTCCACATAAAAATCCTGGTGTTCATGTGTGATGCTTTATGTGATGGTTTATTCTGTTCTTACTGCACATGTTTACTGTTTATTAAACATCTGATGAATGAATGATGGAATGATATAAGTGAAGATTTAATGACATTAATTAGATATTTGTGTATACGCGAGTTTCATAAAGGGTATCCGCGTATATACGCGAGTCTATATCAGGAAAGTAGCGTATGGGTTTTAGAAGTAAGAAAAAGTAAAAGTTTTGAATATGCAGTAAATACTGATTCACCCCCCCTCTCAGTATTTTTCCCAACAATTGGTATCAGAGCAGGTCCTTCTGCAGAAGCTTGATCGCTTGAAGGAGATCCGTCGCAATGGGAAGTCAAGAAGGAGTGATGTCTATAAAGCCACCTCTATTCAATGGAAGCAATCTGATATTTTGGAAGGTACGAACAAAAGCATATCTGCAAAGTCTTGGTGCAGATGTATGGGCAATCGTGGAAGAAGGTTATCAATACCCGGCAAGTATTCCTACCGATGCAGCAGAAAGGAAGAAGTATGAAATCAATGCCAAAGCGGTAAATGTCTTATTGGGAAGCACGTATGAACCAGAATTTGCTAAAGTGATGCAGCTACATTCAGAAAAAGAAATATGGGACAAAATCATTCTAAGCTATGAAGGAGACACAAAGGTAAAAAGTGCAAAACTCCAAACTCTTAGAATTGAATATGAAAATTTG